>CM053601.1:135749932-135769078 GCA_028646575.1 Pseudocheirus occidentalis | reverse complement strand
ATTCTGGAACCTGGCAATAACATTTCTAGGAGTTTTCTTTTGGGGATCTTTTTGAAGAGGTGATCTGTGAATTCTTTCAAGTTCTGTTTTGCCCTCTGATTCTAAAACATCAGGGCAATTTTCTTTGAGGATTTCTTGAAGGATGCTTTCCAAGTTCTTTTTTTGGTCATGTGTTTCAGGTAGACCAATAATTTTCAAATTGTCTCTCCTGGATCTATTTTCCAGATCAGTGGTTTTTTCAAGGAGATATTTCACATTGCTTTCTATTTTTTCATTTCTTTGTAACTGTTTAATAGGTTACAGTCTCTTAACCGTTCCTCTCCACGGAAATCTTTAGTAAAAGGCGAAAGATTTATACGATTTGAAGAGAAACCAGAGAATAAGTGAATTGGATTTAAGTGAGGCAGGGATGTGCAAAACTACCAGCCTCACTTTCTCCTTTGGAACCATCTGGGTCCACTGACAAGATATAGATCAGGACGACTGGAGATGACTCTGTGGTTTGTGATTAGCTTTTCACAGAAATCCTAGTAATGGATGACTGTCTTACCTATACATTAAGACCTTAGTTGAATTTAAAAGCTATATGGATTTGGTTTTTTAATTCCCTGTTATTTTGTTGACCTAATCATACAGGATTCTTGATTTACAGAGACTGATAAAATCTGAGGATAAAGGAATAGGAAGATTTATTTCCAAGATCATTGTTGCCTCCTGAAGATAACTTGAATGCTGTGTTTCTGACTTGTGTTCTCTATTCAGTTGATGAGGAAAATGCTGCTCTGATTTTCTCCCTGGTAATCCCCTTGGCCTGCCTTTCTGCATGGTCAGGTTGTGCTATTTGGCTTGGGGACAGCCCCCTGGCACTGTTAACTTTGTCCTTCCTTTTGTGCCCAAATAGCCAGCTGTGGCTTAGTCTGGGCTGCCAAGTAGCGACATGGATTAAGAGCAGACAGAGAACTTAGAGGTCATTGACTCCATTCCTTTCATTTTACAGATGAGGAACCTAAGACCTAGAGGTCAAAGGACTTACTAAGGGTCACAGAGCTAGTAAGTAGCTAAGGCAGGGTTAAGACCCAGACCTTACAGAAAGTCTAGTGCTGTCTTTGGTCTTCCAGATAGAGTCCTAGCACTTTCAAGCTGAAAGAGGCCTTAGATATCATCTTGTCCAGTCCCTTCATTTTACTGATGGAGAAACAGTCTCAGAGAGGGTAAATGACTAACCCAAAGTCTCTTAACAAGTTAGTAATAGAGACCAGGCAACCTAGCTCTTTTGTTTCCAAAGATATTTGGTAATGAATGGATATAGGGGAAGGAGCACTGATCTAAGAGAAGACCTGGGTCCAAGTCCCAGCTCATAGCTATGTGACCCAAGTCAATTTAGTTTACATTTGTGCCTCAGTGTCCCTATCTGTGAAATGAGAATAATAAAACTTTAATAACCTGCTTCATGTGTTTGTTTTTTGGTGAGGAAAATGCTTTAGTAAATCTTAATGCTCTAGATAAGTATGACTTGTTATAAGCATTTTAATTTGGTGTAAAGATGAAGGCCTCTTTTGCTTAACTAGACTTCCTTAGTAAAGGACCCTTCTAAGAAGGGATCCCTTTGTATCTACTTTTACATGTCCCCATGCACTGGATATATTCCTGTTAAGGATAAATGCCTGTTAAGCATTTAGTTAAAATATATTTCAACACTCCAAGGATAGGTGATTTTCTCCAGTGAGGTTCTGACTTCATCCACACAGATCACAGAACTTCCATATTTTTTAATGATTTTTTTTCATGAGTTACTATGGCTGAAAAGATTCAGTCTCCATTGGCCATTAATCTGGAGATTAACCTTTCTGCATTTAGCAAGGGTGATCCTCAGATAAGAGATGTATGATTCCTTATTGGGTCTATCCTTGAAACCTTTCTGTCTTGATAGTAGTTGTCAAGATTCATGCTCTGTTGACATGGTCTAATGGCAGTCTTTTTAGTCTCCGGTATTTGCTTGACGATCTATTTTACAGATGATGGATACCATAATGTGAAAAATTGAACAAGGACCCTGAATGAAAGTTAAGCTTTTTATTGGACTGATTTAACATACCTCAAAGCATAGGTTCCCAAAGTAGGTGATACCACCCCTTGGAGCATGCTGGAATGATGGGGAGGGGGGCATGGCAAGAGTAGCCTCTGGTGCAATTGGGCTGCCTTGCAAGTTATAACTGATCGGTAGTCAAGTTTGCCGACAGTTCTTAACAAGCAGGTGTTGGCAGATGAGCATGTCATGCATTGTTGAGAAGTCCAGAATGCAATGGCACAAATATGTGTATGTAATAACTTGTTTACAATATGATACTGTACAGTTACATGATGAAATATTGCATCATCAAAATTTCAGTGCAGGAAAAACCCTACAAATTTATAACAAATTATTAAATTTAATATGTCATTTAAAAATATTTTGTGTATTTTTAAAATGACACAAATATAAAAAAACCTGTTAACTGGTTAAAGAAAGTAGATTGGGGGGGACACTAAGTAATTTTTTTTTTAAAGGGAGGGGTAGGCCAAAGAAGTTTGGGAAACTGCCTTGAAGTGTCAAGATTGACTCAGGAGAACTAAGCCATGTATTTTGGCCATAGATAAATAGTGCTATTTTTTTTGTTATTTGTTTACTTTTGTATATCTAAGCCACGAGGCCCCTTGTCCTAACTCTCAAGTAGTTGTTAACTGTGTAGACGATATTTATATATACCAGGGGAGTAAGCTACTTTTTTTTGAATATACAAATAAGAGGGTCTCAGAAGACAAAAAGGCTCTGAAAAGGGGGAATTGCTTTAAGATTAACCTGATCTCTAACATGATGCTCTCAGCACTCCCTTATTACCTGAGAAACCTCAGCTTTCCACACAGGTTATGACACTGCTAACAAGTTTTCTTGCTTCCAGGATCTATACCACGTGGAGCTCAGAGGATCTTAGAGAGATCAGGTTAACCTTAAAGCAGTCCCCCCTTTTCAGAGCCTTTTTGTCTTCTGAGACCCTCTTATTTGTATATTCAAAAAAAAGTAGCTTACTCCCCTGGTATATATGAGTATCGTCTACACAGTTAACAACTATTTGAGAGTTAGGACAAGGGGCCTCGTGGCTTAGATATACAAAAGTAAACAAATAACAAAAAAAAACCCAAATAGCACTATTTATATATGGCCAAAATACACAGCTTAGTTCTCCTGAGTCAATCTTGACACTTTAAGGCAGAGTTTCCCAAACTTGTTCGGCCTACCTCTCCCTTAAAAAAAATTACTTAGTTTCCCCCTCCCTCCCAATATACTTTCTTTAATCAATTAATCATAACCTGAGTGGAAAGCTGAGGTTTCTCAGGTAATAAGGGAGTGCTAAGAGCACCTATGTTTGAGTGGTTGCTTTCTTTGTGGCCCTGCATCACAGCTGTTGACATTGACACTAGTAGGATCAGCAGTGGACCTGAAGCCAAAGACCCCACAGACTGGACAGAACGTGTTCCCAGTAGGCATTCTCAGGGCCCTGACCAATAGTTGCGCTCCTTCATTTTGCTGGGATAATGGCTACGTTGCTGAACCCAAAATTTATTTCCAAAAAATTTGGCTCCAGATATGAATTTTGTGCACAGACTGTCTGTGGTCAGTTATCTTTCTGTGGTTACTTACTCCAAACCACCAATTTGCAAAGCATTTGCTGTTAAATTATAAAGGAAATGGGCAGTAGAGCCGGATCAGCCTAAAGACCTCAACACCCTGATGTGTGTACGTGTATGTATGTATGTATGTATGTATGTATGTATGTATCTATCTATCTATCTATCTATCTATCCCTTTTTAGAATCTAGAGCCAGCTCCCTGCCCATTATGAAGCATCAGACAGGGACTATGGAAGAACTATATACATGCAGCCTGGTCTTGAGTGGCACAGTAATTGTATTTTACAAAAGGACCATGGTGGCCATATTTATATACTCCAAGCTTTGTGGTTTTAAGCAGTTATACCTTTAACTGCATGTGTGCATACATACATGCACATACTCACACACAAATAGTATATGTATGTATATGTAATAGCAAATATGTATATACTTTTGTCTTTGTATCTGGTTGCTTAATAAATACATGAGTGTGCACTTGAGATTGCACACACACACACACATATACACATACACACACACTCACACACATATCCGCACATATCTACATTATGATATGGAAATCTCCTTTATCAATGAGGGTCACCAAGTGGCCTGAAGCTTACAGCGTTAGAGATACCAGACAGCACTGAGGAGTTAAGCTGCTTGTCTCTGGCCACACATCGAGTAAATCTCTAAAGCAGAACTTGCACCCAGGCTTTTCTTACTCCAGTACCAGTCTCTATCCATTGTGCCCCTCACAGCTTTTCTTCACATGTGTCTAAGTTACAAACATACAATTACATATGATCTTTATGTCTGTCTGTGTTAATGTGTATTTACATTGACTTAACTATCTAATATAGAGCACAAGAAAACAGATATATTCTAAAAAAACCCCAACCCCAAACAAACCAAGACTTGACATTTTAATAAAGACATAAACCACAAAGTTATCCCAGTTGTCCCAGCAACTGTAATTGGGTTTGAAGAGAATACATTATTGTATAAAAGATAATATTTTCTGATATTCCAAGCACTGCCTGTGAACCTAAGACCAGTTTACAGTTGTAGTGGGAATTGTAACTGTGAGTTGTTGGACACAGTCATGCCGTACATTTCTGATATACTTGGCTCATTTTGTCTTCAATTGCAATGGAGTACTGGATGAGAACTATGCTTGGTAGGGCTGTGACCACATTAGAACATGATATTCTCCACTGGCAAAGAGTTCCTTTTTTAAACTATTTTTCTTTTCTATTGAATTCTAGAATGCACTTAGAGGGAATGTATCTTACGTCTGGATTTATTGCTTAAAACCACAAAGCTAGGAGGATGTAAATGTGGCCATCTCATAAAATGCAAAAAAAGTTTGTGCCTTGGGACCCTGAAGTCCAATCCATGGTGATATCACCTACTGTTCTGAAACATCTGTGGTTTCAGGGAGATGACCACTCCTTCCACTAAAGCAGATCACATTACCTTCATGTTTTATTAACCACTTTGATGAGTTGCTTTAGCCAAGAGAATTCATGACCTGCCTTGCAAGATTCTGGTGCTGGGCCTTGAATGCCAGGCAGAGACTTGATCACTGACTCTGTACTTTAATGTATCTCATGATGGCAGAACCTCCCAGAATTTGTATTTTAGTGCCATAATCTATTAAAAAGTTAATGTTTGTACATTTCTTTTCTTGCCCACTATCCTCCCCCATTGGGAAAAAAGTAAACTCAAAGCTCTTATTTTGTTAAAACAAATATGAGTAGTCAAGCAAAACAAATGCCCACATGGACCGTCTGAAAGTGTATGTCTTTTTCTGTGTCTTGAATATGTCACCTCTTTATAGGTGGTAGCCTGCTTCATCATTGGTTTACTGAAATCATAGTTCTTCACTACGTTGACCAAGTTCTTAAGTCTTCCTAAGCTTTTTGTCTTTACAGTGTTATTGTAAAATTGTTCTAGTCTACATTCCCCACCCTATTCTGCAGATGAAGAAAACAGCAGTTTTAAAACTGAGGTCTTGGGAAGTTGAATTAGTTGTCCAAGGTCACAGAGATGTCAATAGTCAGAAGTGAGATTTGAACCCCGGACCTCAGACTTTAGAGACAACACACACACTTTCCATTGTACCTCTTGAATAACAAACAGTCTGATATATTGAAAATAGCTCTGGACATAGTAGGCACTTAATAAATGTTTATTGAGTGATTGATAGATGGACAGTCCAGACACCTGACTTAGACTTTCTCATTTACTACCAACTCAACTTTATGACCTTTGAGTCTTATGAACATTTTGCTACTCTGGGACTCAATTTCCCATCTGGAGAATGAGGAATTTGGACCAGAAATCAGAAATCTGCTCACTTCACTCTGTATCAGTTCATACAGATTTTCCCAGGTTTCTCTGAAATGCTCCTTTCATAATTTCGTACAACGCAGTAATATTCCATTACATTCACACAGTATAATTTGTTCAGCCATTCCTCAATTGATAGGCAAATTAGATTTCAGTTCTTTGTTACTGGTGTCATCTTTGAGAACTTTACAATTCTTTGGAGGCTTTATTGTGGCCAGGAGGTGACTCTGGGTTCATGCAGTCTCTATCAGTGAAGCACAACATCTGGAAGGTGTTAGCTGATTTCTCAGGCTCAAGTCTTTCTCCTCTCCAGTTCTTCATCCACCGAGCTGCCAAAGTCATTTCCTTAAAGCATAGGTAGTAGTTAAGGAGTGATTCTTAACCTATGGGTTATGTTCATTTTGTAACAATGAAAATACATGCTACATGTCAGATATTTATATTACGATTCATAACAGTAGCAAAATTACAATTTTGAAGTAGCAAAGAAAATAATTTTATGGTTGGGGGGGGGGTCACCACAACATGAGGAACTGTATTAAAGGGTCACAGCCTTAGGAAGGTTGAGAATCACTAAGTTAGAGCCTTTCACAACCTGGCTCCAAGCTGCCTTTCCAGGCTTATACTATATTATATTCATGCGCTCTATAATCCAGGCAACTTGGTCTTCTTGAAGTTCTTCACACATTAACTGCTCATTGGCTGTCCTCCATACCTAAGGTGTACTACCGGCTCACCCTCTACTCTTAGAATTCCTAGTATCCTTGGAAGATCGGCTCAAATGCCACCTCCTGACCCCCCTAGCTGCCAGTAGTCCCTTCTGCGTCCTGGAAATTACCTTACATTTACTTGGCAAACATGTCTTCCCACCTGATAGCATGTCTGCTCTTGGGGGACAAGAAGGGCTTCGCTCTTTGTCATTGAATCGGTGGTGCCTGGCTGCTTAATAAATAGACTAACTCTTTTTCTCTCTCTCTCTCTCATAGTTGAGATTTATTTATTGATTTGTGCTTACAAAGTGCTTTTTTACATTTCTTCTCTTGTTTGATCCTTATAACAGCCCTATGAGATACTGGATCCAGTCATCATTATTCCCAATTTATAGATGAGGAGACTCAGGCTAAAGGCATGCTTTGATGTGATCAAGGTCACACAGATACCAAGTGACAGACCTGGAACTCAGAGCCCGATGTCTTGCCTCTAAGTCCTATTAATTATCTTTCTGCTGTATCCTTTACCTTTCTGTCTTTTGGACAGCAGGACACACATTACAGATTTGCTTTTAGCATAAGGATGGAAGAGGAGAGAGAGGAAGCATATTTTAAAAGTACATGAGAATTCTGCATTCTTAACCAGATACAGCCTTTACAAAGGCAAAAGACTTGATTCTGGGCTCACACACAGAATATGTATATAGACTTATTTCTGTACTCCTTTGCTTTTTACAATTGGGAGCCTTGCTTATATAGCATAGGTACCCAATTTACAGCATTTCATTCAGGGCACCCAGTGTGTTAAGGGATTTTCCTTTCTTCCCAGTAATTTCTATTTTCTCTAGTCTCTCTCGTTCCCTTGCATGTGTTATTGATCAAACAATCAATAAGTATTTATTGAATGCCTACTCTATTCCAGGTGCTAGTCATGTTATCTGGTCATTATCTGGTCATTTCACTGAATTGCAGGTGTCTCAAGGTCAGGGACCTTTTTCCTTCTTCTTTGTATCCCCCATAGCACAGGGCACAAAGAGTTATTCATAGTATACTTATTAAGTTCATAGATCTAGAGGTAGAAGCCATCTACTCCATATTCCCTTCCCTCTTCTGCACATGAAGAAAATGAGATCCTGGGAAATTGATCCAGTTGCCCAAGGTCACACAGATATCAGTGTTCAGAAGTGAGATTTCAGCTTGAGTCCTTCAGTTTTAGAGCTACCATGTTTTCTGTTGTACCTCTTGAATAACAAACAGCCTGATGTACTAGAAACAGCACTAGACATAGGTGCTTAATAAATATTTATTGATTGATCGAATGGATGGACAGTCAAGAGACCTGATTTAGAGTTTCTGATTTACCACTAACTCAACCTTATGAACTTCAAGCCTCATGAAGGTTGTTTGCCCCTCTAGGCCTTGATTTCCTATATGTAAAGTGAGGAATTCGGACTAGAAGATCGCAAAAATCCTTTCAGCCCTGACATTGTATGTTCTCTTTCAGCTCCAACATTCCAAGATTCTTTACAAAACAGTTCCTAGGTATGTTATGTTGGTGTGGAGTTGGAAGAAAATTTAGAGTGCCACTGCCTGGCCTATGGTTAGCCAGTGAATAAGTAGTATGGGTCAGTTTTCAAGGCAACCTTCAGAAGTATACAATTCTTCTAACAGTCACTTTCATATTTAAAAATGGAATACGTGATGACGTTGCTCTAATTAGATGCAACAAAGCATTGTCGAAGATGGATAAATTATTGATAATAATTATGGGCTATTCTATTTCTATCAAGTTACAATTTTCTGCTGAATACTTTGATGCTAAACTTCTTTTTGTGAAATATATATATATAATATATATATAAGCACCCCTGCTCATTATAGTTATATTTCATTGTTATACTCAATAAAGTTTGTTTGGTAGGAATGTTTATTCTGAGCTAGGGAGTACAGCGGGTCTCTACTGGGCCTGGAGTCAGAAAGACTCATTTTCCTGAGTTAAAATCTGACCTTAGACACTTATTAGCTATGTTACTTTGGGCAAGGCACTTAACCCTATTTGCCTCAGTTTCCATACCTGTAAAATGAGCTAGAGAAGAAAATGGCAAACTATTCCAGTATCTTTGTCAAAAAACCCTAAAATGGGATCATGAAGAGTTGGAAATGATTCAACAACAACAATAAAAGGAACATTTATTACATGCTTATATATTCTAGGCACCGTTCTAAGCACAATACATATAAAAGCAAACAAAATTTCTGCTCTCAAAGATCTTGTCTATGGAGAAGACAGCACATAAAGGGGTGTGGCAGGGTAAGTGAAAGGAGAAACAGTATGGCTAAAGAAAATGGTGCTGCGGCCTGGTTTCAGCTAGATAAGGGAAAGGACTTACCTGCCAAAGCCATGTGAGCACCAGGAGGGAGGATCCTAGTTTCCACTGGGTTGGAGATAGTCAGGAAGTTGGGACATGGCTAAGAGACTGCAGGTAGTGTTGTGGGGGTCTAGTTCCCAGAAGAAGGTCAAAACTTCATTTATTAGCACTAGGGGAGGGCATGTGTGGTGCGGCAGAAATGGAGTCCTAATTTCTGGTGGGTTGGAGATGATCAGAGAGTAGGAACATGACTGTGAGACCACATAAATGTTGTGGCAGCCAGTTTCTCATTAGAAGACCAAACTAGTAGTGGGGTCCTAGTTTCCACTGGGATGACCATGATGGGGAGATGGAAGGAAAGTGCAGTTATCATCACTACTACTAATAATAGATGAGAATATCATCTAACTGTACCTAGAACTTAAGGCTTACAAAATGCTTTATATACATTTTCTCATTTGCACTTCCTGTGGGCAGAGCGCCATGCTAATTGTTAAGGTATCTCTATTCAGAGATAGAGAGGATGAGACCAAAATGAGAGATGTGTAGATAGAACTGATAGGATTTGGTAAGTGATTGAATATGAGAGATCAGAAGAGAGAAGCCTATGCAGGTTAATGTGACCTGCAGGGTGAATGGTGGTATCACTTAAAGCCATAGCAAGAAGTTCTTGCACCTAGGGCAAGTACTACATAGTGCCCAGGAAAGGGGCACAAAGCATTACTCAGTTGGAAGAGAAGCAGGAATGATCTGGAGGCTTCAGGTTATGTGTGAAGCCAGGTCTTAGAGTTATGAGAAGGAAGAAGGAAGCACTCATCCCAAGCCTGAAATTTGGGAGCCTCCTATTTCAATCCATTGTTTTCGTTAAACTCTGTGGTTTCTATGCTTCTGAAGGATTTCTGGTACTGTTGGCACCCTCTAAGTCAGTGTTTCAAGGTAAAACCTCAGTCATTGTACCCTAGTTATGACTTTTATGACATTGACAGACACAGGAAATCAGAAGGAAGAGCAGGTTTAGGGGGATCTGGAAAAATCTCAGGTTTGACCATGTTGAGTTTGAGATGCCCAGGGAACATCGAGATGGGGAAATTTTGTAGATATTTGGCAGATGTGGTTCTAGAGCTGGGGTTCTTATCCTTCTTTTGTGTGGGTTTTAGATCCCTTTGGCAGTCTGGTAAAGCCTATCTACCGTTCTCAGAATAATTTAAAAAAATTATAATTGAAGGAAGTGCTAAATTTCACTTACAGGTTATTGAAAATAAAGATGAAAATTTCTTTATCCAAGTTCATGGACTCCTTGAAACCTATGGTTAATAGACTCTAGGTTAAAATCCCCTGGCCTAAAGGTCAGAAGAGAAATTGGATCTGTACATGTCAATTTGGGAATCTATACAGAAGTAATAGTTGAAGTTGTAGGAAAAAATAATAATTGATCTTCTGATGGTGCTTAAAAGTTTTCAGATTTCCTCATATATATTTGTACTTAATGAGCCATCTGTGGGTCAGGGTGATAAATTTGGGGTATCTTTTGAGGATCAGATGAGCTTGTCACCAAGAGGAAATCAGAGTGGATGGTCCTCGGAAAGGAGAAGGGGAAGGGACCTGTGCAGGTAAAACACACTTGTATTCAGTGCGTCCTTGATGAAGGCATGAGCAAAGGGATCTGCAGGGAGCTGCTCACCTGCCCCTTGGAACCTCCTCTGGTTAGGTGGAAGAGACCCTAGCTCCATGCTATCCATTTTTACCTGGGCTACTGAATCTGGCTTTGCCCATAGCAGATAGGTAGGGAGCCAGGCTCCATGTTTGTTTTTGTGCCATAGTGAAAACAACTGCCTGATTTGAATACCATAACTTCAGGTGCTCCATTTGTGCCAGATTCAATCAAACTTAGACTGAAACAAGGAAGTAAGTACTCTTAACATCATTATCTTCATATTGCAAATGGGGAAACTGAGCTCAGTTCAGAGTAGTAGTGAATTGGGGTCATAGATTTATTGCTGGACATAGAGACCATCTAGTCTAGACCCTTCATTTTACAGTTGAGGACACTGAGGCTCAGAGAGGTTAAGTGACTGCCCAATGTCACACAGCAATTAAGTGTGGCAGGGCCAGGATTCCAGCTTAGGCCCCCTGACTCCCAAGTCTAGCCCACTTTCTGCTGTACCATGCTGCCCATGGTCACTCAACATATAAGTGTCAAGGACAGACAGAACCCAGTACTTCTTGACACCAAGTCCAGCACTCTAGGCACTGTACCACATGGCCTGAGTGAGATTGCCTGAGTCAGGAAACATTTGATAGACACCTACTAGCACCAGGCACTGTGCTAATCAGGCCAGATGTTGGACTAGGAGGTTCTGTAAGGTCTCCTCCAGCTAAAAATGTACAGTCTGACCTATGACCTTGGGCAATAAATCACTTTAACCATTTGAGCCTTAGTTTCTTTATAAATAGAAATAAAAAATCTAATATTATATAGAATTTTAGGGTGAAAGACATTGGAATTTGCTGAGCTTGTGGAACAGAGGGTTCCTCAGTTTTCTCACTGCTAAGGCACCGGCCTGGGAGAACAGTGACGAGGGTATGACTGATGATGGCCAGGAGGTAGCTAAGGACGACTGAGCAGTGGTAGGTGTCTCTACAAGATGCTAAAGAGTCCACCTAAAAGGCTTCAGATTGAGAAGGAAGACAATTATTGGGTTGAAGGTAGGACCCAAGAGCCCATTAGTTAGACAAGAAAGAAGACAAAAAGAAGGAGGGATTGGCCAAAGACCCTCTACAAAGCAGGATACCTGGAGAAACATGAGCCTCGTGCAAACAGAATAGGGTGGAATTCCAGTTTCTGGCAAGATTTTAAAAATGGATTGTTAAGTGAATCACAGAATTTCAGAGTTTGAGAAGACCTCAGGAGCCATCTCATTGGACCCTTCCTTACCCAAAAAGGAATCTCTTCCACCTTTCTGACAAGGTAGTATATGACATTGGATTTGGAATCAGGTAACCTAGGTTCAAATCCTAGATATTTCTTATTATCTGTGTGACCTTGGGCAAATCACACACCTTTTCTGGACCTCAGTGAGGTTCTCACCCAGAATCTTGGCTTATCCTTCCGCACAGCCTAACCTCCGCAGGCTTTATTTGCTTTGTTTTCCCTCTCTGCCCCAGTGTCGCTTCCCCACAAATTTCCATAAAACTTTCACCACAAACAAAACTAAACCACTCCCTTGGCCCAAGCTTGGCCACTCTACTTTTTGTCGATCTTCTTATGTCATGTTCCCCCATGCTCCCCGCTACTTCCTGTTCTTAATCCCAGTAAATAAGCCCTCTCCTTCCATATCCTGCCTGACCTCAGTTATCACTGTCTTAGCCTGGGCTGGTCTCTGAGTTCCAACCTCCTCCTCCCACATCCTGAACCTGGCATGACTTCTATGTTCTCCATGCCTCACCCTTCCTGCTGTAGTCTGACTTCTCTGGTGCTTGTTGTCACATTCCCCCATGCCCTGACCTGCCTTCTCCCTTCACTCCTCTACCCTGGTCTGTCCTTAGCCCCATCTCCTCCCTCCATGCCTTCCCATTCTGACTTTTCTATCCCTTATTTTCTTGTTGGCCCTGACTTCTGCTTACGTCAGACACTTGTCAGCCTTGTTCCTCCTGTCCTAAGCTTATGTGTAAAACAGCTTGAGGCTGAGGTGATGGTCAGGTCTGCACTGTCCCTGGCCCTAGTGCCAGAGGTTCACCCTCCCTCTCATCTCCTGAGGCTCCAAACTGCCTGGTTGGAGGTCGATAGAGTGAGTATTTACAAAGTAAGGCAGTGATCACTAGGAGCCAACATGGGTTTATTAATAATAAGTTTTGTGATATTAACTTCTTTTTTTTTTTGCAGTTAGTAGACTGGTCGGTCTAAGGAATGTTAGAGATAATGACATGTACATTTCAGCACGCATTTGAATAAGTCTGTTTGAAAAGTGTCTCACTGAGATGAATGATGGATGGCTTTGTAATGAACAGAGCAACCATGCCCAAACAGTATTGAATCATGGGTTAGGATCACCCTTTGGGAGGTTTCTCTAGTTGCATGCAGCTGAATTCTATAAGTGTCCCTACATGTAATGATTTTTAAAAAATTGATAATTTAGATGAAGATGCTGAAGATGTGGATGATACACTTAGAAAATTTGCAGGTGATGAAGCTGGGGAGAGGGGTGAACACCCACTTGATGACAGTATTATAGTACAAAAGGATTGTTAAAAGCTGTAGTAAGGGTCTAAGTCTAACCAGATGACATTTATTAAGGATAAATGTGATATTCTTTGCTTTGGATAAAAAACTCAACTGTGTAACTGTATGATGTACTGGCTTAAAATCAGCTGGGTGGTATAGTAGATAGAGCACTGAGTGTAGAGTCAGGAATATCTGAGTTCAAATCCAGCCTCAGACACTGGTACACAGTAGGCAC
The DNA here is from genome assembly GCA_028646575.1 of Pseudocheirus occidentalis. NCBI lineage: Eukaryota > Metazoa > Chordata > Mammalia > Diprotodontia > Pseudocheiridae > Pseudocheirus > Pseudocheirus occidentalis. The sequence goes on along the minus strand of CM053601.1, from coordinate 135,755,536 downwards.
TTAATAAATGCTCATTTCCTTTGCTCTTTCCTTCCCTAGTTTATATGAAACAGACCTGAGGGCTTTAGTGACCAGTTCAGCACAAATTCATTTTAACTGTAATAGTAAAGCTAATGTGGTCTTGGGTATTAGCTTTATTAATAGAAGTGAAGTGTTCAGGATGAGAGAGGGGACAGTCTCATTGTTCCCTGTCCTAGCCAGATGACACTGGAGCATTTTGCCAAGGTCACTGAAAGCTGGAGTGAGGACAGAGGGTAGTTACCAGAATGTTATGAGATCCACAAGTTATCTTCTATGTAGTACATGAGGTGTTTGAACAGAGAAAGATAAGATTTGGGAAGGCATAATAGCTGTCTTCAAATAGCTAAAATTTTGTCATGCAGAATAGAGAACATATTTTTTTCTGTGTAAGTTTTGTAAGGCAGAAATGGGACCATAGGTATATAGATGGGGGTGTACCCTGGTATGCCCCAATGTCTCAAAAAAGTGGCCTACACTGTAATTTAATTGCATAACTTCTTAAAAATTGTTTTAATATGGATGATTGGTTTATAAGTATTATACTTAAGTTTAGTTAAGTTTTAGTTTTTTTATCTATTTGATGAATAAAATAAATACTTATTATAATTGAATATGCAATAGTCACTTAAAAATCCTCTGGGTGTATACCACAATAAAATGTGGAGCTTATGCCCAAGACAAGGACTCGACTGGAAGTCCCTGGGAAGCCAGATTTTTATTCACCATAAGGAATAACTCCTTAATATTGGAAGCTCTCCAACAATGAAATGGTCTCCCTCACAAGGTGCTGAGTTCCTTGTCATGGAGGAGTCCAGCAGAGATGAGATACTCACCTTTCTGGAATGTGGGGTTCTTCAAGTCAGATCACACCCAAAGTTCCTTCCAAATATAAAATTCCTTTACTCTCCAGTCAGTTAGGTTGAACCAGTTGAGAATACTTGGTATAGACCTTTAGAGGAGTTTATTAATGAAAGAAAGGACATATATTGAATCCTAGCTAAAAGGGATAAGAACCAAAGAAAGATTCATTTTTAAAAAGGGGGCTGATATTTGAAAACACTTTTCTTATTCTATTTGTTAGAGGCAGGGTGGTTTAATGTGGATAGGGAGCCAGGAAGACCAGAATTCATCTCTTACCTCTGACTTCGGAGGTAAGAGTTGTATGACCTCGGAGAAGTCATTTTACCTCTTAGTGGTCTAAGCAACTCTATGAAACTCTAAGTTGCAGAGAAGATGTTGACCTGGATTGGGAGGGGGAGTTTCCTCACCTGGGAAATTTCTGTAGCAATCAGAGGTTCAGTTCCTCTCCCTGTTCTGTCTATACAAACATTAGTCTCTGTTTCATTTTTGCATTAGTGACAGGGTCTAGATAACCTTCAGCCTTAGGGCCACATATGGCCCTCTCGGTCCTCAAGTATGACCCTTTGACTGAATCCAAACTTCACAGAACAAATCCCTTTCATAAAAGGATTTCTTCTGTAAAACTTGGATTAAGTAAAAAAGCTGCACCCAAGGACCTAGAAGGTCCATATGGCCTCAAGGCCATAGATGCCCCATCCCTGGATTCTAGAACCAGAAGAGACCTTTAGGGGTCACCCTTTCCAAACACTTCCTGGTACAGGGAGAGAACTAAGCCCTGGGGAGATAAGATAACTTATTTGAGGTCATAGCAGATTCTAACTCTGATGCTCTGACTCCAAAATGTCCAGTGCTTCTCCAGCTATACTACCCTGTCCTCACAGGAACTGGTCCAGATTAAAATGCTTTTCCCCCATGAATAGACTCACACAGCTCTGAATCACGTCCACCTGCATGTTGCTGAGTAGGGAATTATGCGCCTGGTTCTCAGTCATTCTTGTTGGTAATTTTTCCAGTGCCAGGAACCTGCCTTTCCTGAGCAGATCTTTACCAATTAAGAGGTTGATGTAGTTGCACCCCACGGGATAAGGAAACTCAGTTTAAGTACCGGGACCCGAAAATCAGTGTGCGAAGTGAAAAGAACCCCCTATCAGCTGTCCAGGAGCCTTGGCCTCATTATATATGTGACATTAGAGAAGTCTTTTATTTTATGACTTTTGGTTTGTTCAGCTGTAAAAAGGGGTTTGTAATACTTGTCCTGACAGTCTCATAGGGATGATGTGAAAAAACTCACTCCACTCCTGGACTGTTTGTCACATTGGAAGCACCCTAACCCTCTGATTGGCTGGTTCTTCCTCTGACCTCCCTTTTTAGATGGATGCTTTGGCCACCCATGTCTTTATTCCTCTTCACTCTCTCTACATTTCAGTTCTGACTCCCTGGGTTTTCTCTACCATGCTCAATGCTGGGTACCTTTACCTGTCTTTTCCTAACCTGCCATTTTTAGCTTCCTTATATGTGTAAGCTTCTTGAGAGCAGGATTGTCTTTCTATTTCTGTTTGTGTTCCCCATGTCTAGAACTTTGCCTATTTAGGATATGATGTGCATTTAATAAATACTTGTTAACCAGAACTAGAATGTAAGCTCCATGACATATAAGTGATCAAGGTATTATTTCTTCCTTCCTAGATGGTTGTAGATTGCCATAAAAAATGGTGGTAGCACAGGATAGTAGTGCTATCTTCTCTAACAAAAATGACATGGAGGGCTTAAATTTCTTTTTAAAGCCAAATACAAGGTGTAGTGGAAAGAGAACTGGAATTGGAATCAGAAGAACTGGCTTCAAGTCCCAGATTTGCTAGTTACTGCCTGAGTGACCTTAGGTAAGTCACTTGCCCATTCTGGATTTTCCTTTCCATCACCTATACAATAATGGAGTTGAATATGATCATAGGATTATGGATTACAGATTCTGAAGCCATCTAGGCCAATCCCCTCCTTTTACAGATGAGGAAACATGTTCAGAGAGGGCTTGCCCAAGGCACCATAGATTGTAGATGGCAGAGCTAGAATTTGAATCTAGTTTGACTCCAAATCTAGCTCTCTTTTCTTGATTCTGCTGCCTTTCTAATAACCACTATGGTCTTTTCTAACTGTAAATCCTATGACTGAACATTAGCTTTTATGGCAAGTGTGGGCATGTTGGTTTTAGAATTCACCCACGTCTACCAGTCCTAAGGTTAGGGAGACCATAGAGCATTAATAAGAGACACCTTGGAGGAGACTCAGCCTGCGATTTATTAATGTGATTCTTTGAAGCCCTGAGTTCATCTGTGGCTTTGTCCAAAACCAGAATGAGGGATTTTAAGCATCAACGAGAAACAATTGTTTGACCTTGAAATTAAGTCAGAGATTTCTACAAATCTGGTGCCTGCTTATTTCACATCAGCTCAAAATGACAAGACAATAGTTTCCACAGGGAATGATTGCAAATTACTGGCAGGGGCAAGTGGTCACAACGCAACTACTCGATCTTTCCCTGTTTCCTTCTTCCACGTTTCTATCCTCAGCTCAGGGAATGCTGAAATGCCTGTTAAATCGCTCTCTGCAGGGCACCCAGAGGAGAAAGGCTTAAAGGCTTTAAAAAAAAAATACTTGCTGTAGCTGACAAGTAATAAAAACAAGAATGTTTGTTTTTTTTATAGCCAAATTTGTCACCATATCTCCTTGGACTTGTCACCACATAGCATGGCCCTGCCTGGAGTCACCAAGGTCAATGTTTCAGTACTGTTGCATGATATTTTTTTTCCTCTTTGATTCTGAAATTGAGCAGGCTCTCAATTGCCTTGATCACTAGGAGAGCGGGGACTTTGACATCCATAGAAAGACTATCTTGCCTCTTGGGTGTTTTTTTTTTTACAATGGAAGAAACTGAGGCTGAAAGAGGGAAGTGCTATGAACTAGAGGCAAGGTTGGCACTAGAACCTGGAGCACCCTACTTGGTTTTTAAAGATTTTTGATAATTTCATTCCAGTATAATAGGGTTCCTTTGTAATCTTCTGTATTTTATTTTACTCAGCTAAAAACATTATTTTGAGCAGTTTGTGGGCTTCTCTAGATGACCAAAGGGGTCCATGGCATTGAAAAAGTTGAGTCCCTGAGTTAGATGAATTTTAAGCTCTCATCTGTATATACTTAAAATTATATCTTTATATAATTATATTATAATTGCATAAATAAAATATAAAATTATATGTATATATATATAATTATATAAATATATAATTTGTGTAATTCTATAGGCTAAGAGCCCTTCAGCAGCTATAGCAGAATCTTCTAGTAAAGGGTAAACAAGCTGAATTCCCTTGAATACATTTAAATATTTTATTTTTATGCTTTAAATTTTAGGATTAGATTTAATGCCCAGGCAAATTGTACCATCCCAGAGAGAGTATGTTTTCTGTAATTCTCCTTTCTATAAGGCATAAGGAAAAGCCTTCTGACAATCAAAGCTCTGTGCGACCTAAATGGATTGCCGAGGGAGACAAAAATGTGACTTTGTGTTGTGTTTCATCATGAGTTTCAAAGCTGACAACAGCCCTATGAGGCAGGTAGTGCAAGGATTTATTGTTACCCACATTTAAAATGGTGCACTTGAGTCTCAAGAGAAGAATCATCCCAATTATTAACATTTATATAGAGCTTTAAACACTTAAAAGAATTTTACACAGAAGGTCTCATTTGAACCTCATGACTACTCTGTGAGATAAGTACTAGAGGTATTCTCCATATTTTACAGATGGCTAACAAAGTTTAAATGGTTCTTTTGTGGTCACATAGACAGTGAGTGTCAAAGCTAGTACTTGAACCCATACAGGCATACCTTGGAGATGGTGGGTTCAGTTTCAGACCACCACAGTAAATCGAATATTGCAATAAAGTGAGTCACATAAATTTTTTGGTTTCCCAATGCATATAAAAGTCATAATTACATTATGCCGTAGTTTATCAAGTGTGCATTAGTAGTATGTCTAAAAGAAAATGTGTATATTCTTTTTTTCTCTTTCTTTTTTAAAATATTTTTTTACTTGTTTTCTTGTTTACATCATTCATTTCCATGAGATTTTGAGTTACAAATTTTCTCCCTGTCTTTCCCCTACCCCAACCCCAAAACAGCGATCCCACTGTAAAGCCCCTCCCCCAATCTGCTGTCTTTTGTGCCCTCCTCCAGCACCCCTCTAACTTTCTGGTAGGGCAGGGAGGATCTTCCTACCCCAGTCCCTGTATATCTTAATTCCTAGTTGCATGTATTGCAGAGCTTTAAATTCTAGATTCTTTCGGTTCCTCCCTTGTCACTTACCCCCACTGGAAGGACAAGCAATTCAATACAGGCTGTGCATGTGTAATTACACAGGACATCTTCACAGTGAACATATTGTGACAGTCTGATCATATGTCCCTCCTTCGTATCCCGCCTCCTCCTTGTTCTGTTTTCTATCCTGTCCCTGTCCCTTTACTGAAGTGTGTGCTTCCAGCAACCCTCCCCCAGACCCTGCCCTCCCCTCAGTCATCCCGCCTCTCATCCCCATACCCCCTACTCTCCTGTGTGGCATGATACCCAGTTTAGAGTTTATGTCATTCCTTCCCTAAGCCAAATTCAATGAGAGTAAATGAAAGTAAAGTTGTAACAGTTATCCCTTGCCTCTTCTATATGGGATGATTAAC
>CM053601.1:135712740-135749432 GCA_028646575.1 Pseudocheirus occidentalis | reverse complement strand
GTTTCTTTTATTTGTTTTTCAAAGTCCTTTTTCAGTTGATCTGTAGATTGTAGGTGATCTTCATGTCTCTTGGATGCATTTGGTGTGAGAGTTATGACTGTGTTGTCTTCCTCCTGTTCCATGCTTTGATCCTTTTTGTCAGCAAAAAAGGATTCTAGAGTTTTATTGCTGTTCTTATTTTGCTTCCTTTTCCTCATGTTGGCCAGTCAATTAATTGGTTGATTTTTTTAGCTCTGTAGAATTCTGCTTCCAGGGGGAAATCTCTGTCTCAAATTGCTGGGGTTTTCACAGCTGCTGGAGCTATTAGGGGGGTGCTGCAGGCCCCACCAGCTTTGGCTTGCTGAAAGCACTCCCCTGGACCACCACCCAAGACCATTATCTGGATCCAGGCCGCTCAATGCAAGAGCCCTTGGCCCTGATCAATTGTCTTGGCCCCCCTGCAATTGGCAGGCCAGGAGATCTGGAGCAGCCCAGTGGAGGCAGTTGCTGGTTGCAGCAGATCCTGTCACTTCCGGCTGCTTCCTTGCCCTGGGAGAAGTTTGGCCAGACTGCTTTTCCTCCCCCAAATTTAGCTTGAAAGCTTGAATTCCACTGACCTTTCTCTAAGCCTTATTTTTCCTGGCTTGATAAATGTGGAGATTGCTCCAGGTACTGCATATCTGCTCTCTGGCAGCCTCAAGCTGCGGTCCCGCTCCTCCCGACCACCCTGGGGCCTGGCCGTGGTTTTGGTTTCAGACTGGGCTGGTCTCGGCTTCCAGCCTGCCGCAATGAGCCCCTCCTGCCAAGCTGACTTTGGCGAGAGATGTGTTTTCTGTATTTTTGTGAGTTTGGGAATCCTAAAATTTGTTTAGAGTTGTATTTTATGGGTATTTAGGGTGGCTGTGTGCAAATGTGTATATTCTTAATTTAAAAAATACTTTATTGTTGAAAAATGCTAACCATTATCTGAGTCTTCAGTGAGTTGTGATCTTTTTGCTGGTAGAGAGTTTGGCCTCAGTGATGATGGCTGCTGACTGATCAGGGTGGTGGTTGCTGAAGGCTGGGATGGCTATGGCAGTTTCTTAAAATAAGATGACAATGGAATTAACATCATGGATCAACTTCCTTTTACTTGGACACTTAGAAGCCATTGTAGGGTTATTAAGTGGCCTAATTTTAATATTGCTGTGTTTCAGGGAATAGGGAGGCCTGAAGAGAGGGAGAGAGATGGGGAAATGCATTGGTGGAGTGCTCAAAACACACGCACCTTCTTTGATTAAGTTTGCTGTCTTAAATGGGTGCAGTTCATGGTTTCCCAAAAACAATTACAGCTCACCATAACAGAAATAATAATAATAAAAAGTTTGGAATAATGCAAGAATCCCCAAAATGTGACATAGAGACATGAGGTGAGCACATACAATTGGAAAAATGGCACCAATTATCTTGCTTAATGTAGAGTAGCTGCAAACCTTTAATTTGTAAAAATACAATATCTGTGAAGTGCATTAAGGCAAAGCACAATAAAATGAGGTATGCCTTCATTTTCCTTTTTCTGAGTCACCTATTCTGCCCAATCTGCTTCACTGCTCTGAGAATGAAAGTGGCTTTCCAAGAGCCATACAACTACTAAGTATTAGAGCTGAAACTTGAACACAGGGCTTCTGATTCAGTTACACTGTAGTGCTTATAATTTTTCTATCACTTCTAGTGAGTTCCCTGTTTATTGAAGCTGTGTAGGAAGAGGGTACATGACTCTTGTTTGTTATGTTGGAGAGGGGACACATGACTCAGGGAGAGGTTGAAATGGATGGTCTCTGAAGTACCTTTCACCTTTGAGATTCTACCCCAATTTAGCTTCTGTAAAAACCAAGTACATCCTTTAATTCTTTAATTGTGTTCTTGGTATTAAAGAATACAATTGGTTTTGGTTGATTTTAATTGTGTAGATATGATATGAATTTACATTCTAAGTATACATGAAAGAATCTCTCAAGAATCTTAGGATGGTAGGATCATAGACAGCCGGAAGGGACCTTAGAGGTTATCAAGGCCAACCCCTTTATTTCACAAATGAGAGTGAGGCCTAGAGAAGGTAATTTGCCCAATATTACACAGGTAGTAAGTAAGCAACAGGGTTCGGATTTGAACCCAGGTTCTCTCATTCCTAAACCAGGAAATACCCTTTCCATTGTGATAGGTTGATTTCCCCCCAGCTCTGTGTTTCAGAGTGGAGCTTAGAGTATTAGGTATTTAATAAATGTTTATTGTCTTATAAAACCTATTTCCTTTCTAATGTAATAGAAGGTAGCAAAGATGATTTGTTAGGAGGCAGGAAAGAGAGAATGACAGGGGGTGCAGTAGATAGTGCTGGGCCTGAAGTCAGGCCCCAGATACTTACTAACTGTGTGAACCTGGGCAAGTCACTTACCCCCTGTTTACCTCATTTTCCTCATCTGTAAAATGAGCTGGAGAAGGAGATGGCAAATCACTCCACTATCTTTGCCAAGAAAACCCCAAATGGGGTCACAAAGAGTCTGACCTGACTGAACAACAACTAGGAGTGACAAACATGAGAGAGGAGTGAAGTTAAACATGAATAAAAACATTTTCTTGTGAATGGGAAGAAGTGTAAAAATATGGGAAATATGTTTTTAACATGCTAATTTTCCATAAGCATTTCTAATATATACCTAAGATGTTTTTCTTTTCGTTTTAGTGGGGTGGAGGGGAGGTAGCCTCTATTCAGAGGTGACCTCTGTTCTTACCAATGTAGTATTGAACACTTCATGCTTTATTCTCTCTTCTATGTACATTGTTCCTTCTGTTGCTGAGTATTTGCTTTTCTCCTTCCCTCTTAAAGTGTTTGGATGAGAATAACACAGGTCATTACATGGTAAAGAGGTGCTATCTTCTCCTTGCTTTGGGGTATGGCTACTTTTAGCTCTCAAGATTCCTTAGGTTTTAATCCACTCCCCACAGTGCAGCCCTGATCTCTCTGTTTACTTCTGTGGAAAATGTTTCCTCTTCTGCTGCTTCTTCTAGTAGAAATCCCAGGACAGATACACTCTCTGTCTCTTTGTCTCTGTCTCTGTCCTCCTCCCCCTCCCTTCCCCCCACCTCCCACCTGTCTTTGGGTTCTATGTTACAGACCATGCTTTGTCAAACAGTGGTACAATTTAGGCTCAAAGGATTAGGCTAGAAGACTATTTAGAAGTCATGAGGGCCATTCACCCCTTTCAGTTTGCAGAGAAGGAAAGCAAGGTCCAGGGAGTTCCATCCATACTAAATAGGAATCCTCAAATTTGAACACAAGTGCCTAAATTTTGTATCTACCACCAAGTAGATATGAAAATTCAGTGCTTGAAACAAAGGGTATTCAAAGTGTATTTTTTCATGTACCATGTATTTTTTCCCTTTATGTTTTAGGATTGTGTCAATGAGAGGTCTTATTTAGATATTAAAAGTCAGACATATTTAGGCTCTAATTGACCTTTCTATATCAATTGCTTTTTGTACAATACTACACATTTATGGAGGATTCATCCTGCTAAACTCTGGGTGGACTAAACCTAACTAGTCAATTCACAGTCCACATAAACTCATAGAACCTCAGTTATCTAAGTCATTTCAGGGGGCAACCAGTGCAATCCTTAATAAAGCGACCCTATGACAAGACATGCAGAATATGATGGATTCTAGGAGTTGATGGTTTGTAGCCAATGTAGTTGGCATTTTAGAGCTGGAAGACACCTAAGATGATAGATTACTAGAGCTTGAAGGCATCTTAGACCTTAGAATGAATGTTGGAGGTTGAGAAGATCTTAGAGACCAACTATACATTCCAACCACTTTAAAAAATTAGTTTATTTTTTAATGTTATTAATTTATTATTGACTTTTTTAAAGATGAAAATTTGAGACTCAGGGAAAAATCAAATGACACATCCACACCAAAAATAAAACCTGGATTTTTTGTACCCCAGTACTCTTTATACTACACCATGTTGTCTTTCCCCATCTGCTTTGTCCAGATGAGGCATTGCTGACTCTATTTAAACTGACACAGGAGTCGTGGAGTGAGCTGTCCACCTTTTACCACGAGAGGGATGTCAGAGGTCTCTAGGCTAAGAGCAAAACCCAGGTCTCAAAAACGTAACGTAATCTTCCCTCCAGATTAGGATCATTGTTCTTGGCATCACATCTGTTTTCTGAATGATCATTAATAAGCTAGGGAGTCCAGAGGAGAGTGACTGGGGTGATGAAGGGACTTGAGATTGTGCCAAATGAAGACTGGTTTGAAGGAACCAGGTATATTGAGCCAGGAGATAGGAAGACTTAATGGAGATGTATTAGCTGTCTTTGAGTGTTTTGAAGGGTTGCTATAGTGAAGAATAATAATGATGGCCTCAGGGGGAAGACAGAGGAACAATATGTAGAAGTTTCAGAGGTGTAGATTTAACCTTGATGTCTAGAGAAACAATTGAAGTGATCCCAAATTGGAATGAAAGTCTTAGGAGGCCGTGGGATGCAAGTAAAACCTGGGAGACCACTTGTTGGATGGATTGTAGAGCAGATTCCCATTCAAGTATCAGTTGGATGGACTCCAAGATGCCTTCTGACTCTGAGAATCTGAGATTCAGATTCTGCAAACAACCCAGTGAAGGCTAGAGTTTTTTATTTAGTGGGAATGTTCTCATCTTCTCTGGTCAACCCTAGCTTCTTTCTAGGATGCTGCCATAGATTCAATGTAAAACTTATATATGAAAATCCAGTTTACTTGTACTTGTAACAAACACTGCCAGGGAATCATCTGAACACTGTTTTCTCTGAATAAGTTAATTCAAATCATATAGTTTTTATATTTATTCCAAAGCAAAAAAGAGTTAGTGGCTTCTAAGCAATTTGGATGAGCAATTTCTACCTTTGCCCCCTTTTTCTGTTATCTGAAACATGAGCACCATTCTCTGCACCCAGAGCAAACATCCTTAGTGCTCTCCTACATCTGTTCATTGTAGGGTTCAGGCAGGGAGGCATTATGGTATAGTAGGGACAGGGAAGCAAGAAACTGAGGTCCACATTGTCCCTTCACAATTCACCAGCTGTGTCTCCTTAAGCAACAGGGTGCCTCTCTGAGTCTCAGTCTGTTCATCAGTCAAATGGAGTTGATTGATGCTTCTAAAGCTCCCTCGTTGCCAAATTTTTTGTTCTAAGGTTCCTTCCAGCTTGAAGAGTATATGAATTCTCTGGGTTTCAAGAGAAGTTGGTGGAGATGGAGGATTAGCTGGAGTGCAGTGACTGGTTCATTAGATACTCAAATACATTTGAGGACCAAAAGTAACTTTTCCTGAGGAAGTATTGATCCATCTTTAAGTGTTCACATGTTATGCACTTGTTTGCCTCAGGAATCAATAACTATAGATGATGGTTTTGTCAGTGAAGTTTTTCTGAATAAAATGACATCAATTTACGATCCCAAAGAAAATTAATCTGGAGAAAAAAAATTATGGGAGACCTGCTGGATGCATCAAGGATTAGTAACTTGGCATTCTTGGATGTTTTAAATAATGGGCCTGGCATCGAACAACAATTTGCTGCATCTCTTTTCCTCCTTTACTGCTGTTAGGAAGAATGGGTGAAGAAAGAGGTCAACGATGTTTCCATTGACCTCAGAGGCAGGAGGGACTTGCTGATGAGTGGTACCCAGCAGGGGCAAAATGCATAAAAGAGCAGCCAAAGTGTGTTTGACCTCTTCAGGAGGTAGAGATTGACTGGAATGTATTTTAAAGCAAAGCAGGGATGGCATGAGCAAGCCCCTTAAAGAGACCCAACGGAGGCTCTGAAATGAAATAACGATAAAAATATGGAAGGGCTGCAGCTTGAATGATATAAACAGTCATGCATAGCTATACAAGCATTACATTAAAGATCTCATATCTGCAACAGGGAAAAGCCAGGAGGACATTATCTTTCTCTCTTCATATTTCAGTTTCCAGAGTAAACATTAGCTTAACTCCTCCATTTTGTCATTATCCTGGGTGTTTTCATATGAAAGAATTAACTTCCCTGGTGTGAGCTGAAAGCATTTGCTTGATGCATTCTTTAATTCTCAGAATGCTTTTCCTCTCCTCTCCCCTTCCTGGCATGCTGCTCCTTTGAAATATAGCTCAAATGCCACCTTCGAGGAAGTCTTCCGTAATGTCCCCTTCCCCCAGCCATAAATAATCAACCTTCCCATCAAGTACCAATAATAGTAATAAGTATTAATAGTTAGCGATTATAGCACTCTAAGGTTTGCAAAGAATCTTACAAATATTATCTCATTAACTTCCCAACACCCCTGGGAGATAAATACTATTGTTATCATCCCCATTTTACAAATGAGGCAGACAGAGGTTAAGTGATTTGGCTAGCATCACTTAGCCAATTAAGGGTCTGAGATGGGATATGAACTCATGTCCGCCTAACATAAGGGCCAGTGCTCTGACCACTGTGCCTCCTTGCTGCCTAACCATGTCAGTATGGTTGTTTTCTTTCTCCATTCAAGTGAAGGTATGAATCACTTAGTCACCAAAGATGAACTGAGCACCCACTAAATGCTGTGTATCCTGTTGGGCTTTGTAAGAGAACACAGTATCAGACTCATTGAGAAGAGTTAGAACACAGAATGTTAGAGATAGAATAAATACAGAATGGAAGAGGTAGGAGGGACCTTGCAAATAATGTAGTCCCAGTTCTGAATTTTACAAGTGTGGAAACTGAGGTTTAGAGTAGGAAAGTGAATTCCCCAACATCACATATCAAATTAGTTGGGACTGGAGCCCAGATCTTCAGATTTCCTTGTGCCCTTAAGGATCTTGTAGACTTGGGGATAACACCTGTGGGTTTCATCAGTATAGGGAACTCACAGATGACAAAACTTCTCCCGTCAGTGTAGGCTGCAAACTTTTCCAAAGCTAATTGCCTGGATCACTGCGTGTTTCAGTGACTTGCCCAGAGTCATAAAGCCAGTATGTGTTAGAAGCAACACTTGAGCCCAGACCTTCCTGATTCTAAGGTCAGCTCTATCTATAATAACTCTTCTGTCTCTTTGAAGGGGGTAGTTTAGTAGGGGATATATGACCTAATGAATATAAGAGGATAAATGACAATACCAGTCAGTTTAAGTGCTAAATTTATACATATATATATATATGCATATATACATATATACATACATGTGTGTATGTATGTGTATGCATGTGTGTATGTACATTAAAAGAAGCCAGAGATCATTGATGGCTAGAATAATAAGGAAAAGCTAAATGGGAGAGAGAGAATGATCTAAATCCAAAGGATGGGTAGATTCAGCCATTTAGAGAAGGAGTTTATGGTGCTTTTTGTGATAGTGATGATATGATTTTTAACATTTTTGAGTATCCACATAGACAGAGCCTTGTTGCTTGTTCTGGTTTGCTATTGACTGGTGATGCAATCTTAGGAAAATCCTTTTTCCTCTCTCTGTAATTTAATTTTCCCATTAGAAAATTAGAGACTTGGATCACATGACCTCCAAGCTTCCTTCCAGCTTGGATTCCTCCAATTTCTAGTTTTGCACCAACTAGCTGGGTAAGTTTGGACAAGGTCACACAACCTTTCTAAGGTTGTTTCCCCTTCTAGCAAATGAGAGGGTTGAACTAACTGATTTTTAAGGTTCTTTCTAGCTCAGAAATTCTATAATTCCAAGATTGCTGCTGTGTTCAGAATACATAACTTTTTAATAGTGTCATCTAAAGAAAAAAGAAGGAAAACAATTTTCCCCAAAACAATCTAGACTGGACTTTTTGTCTGTTAGAGTATATCTGTTGCTTCAGAGAGTTGAATGACTCTTCAAACCATCAGGTCTACACAGTTAGGATAGGAGATGTTAAAGAAATATCTGAAAATTTCAGGTTTCTAAAGGTTGCCAAGTATTGACTAATTAGTTGAAAACTGCCAACACATTCAGTAATTTATTTTAAAATTTGAATCATTATGACATCTTGAGATTTAGGTTTAGTGCTGTTATTTTTTTTCTGACCTTGGTTTCTCCATCTGAAAAATGGGCATAGTAATAATGCTTGTACTACCTTGTAGGGATGTTTTGAGAATCGAGTACGAGGCAGAGACATAGATGCTTAGAAGGTTTGAGCTGGAAAGGACCATAGGGGTAATCTAATTAGACTCCTGGATTTTACAAATGAGGAAACTGAGACCCAGAGAGTTGGAAATGTCTTGTTTAAGATCACACCAGCTAGTTCATAGCAGAGCTATAGGATTTGAACACAGGTCATTTCATTCCAAATGTAGCATACTTTCCATTTGTGTCATAATAAGGTGTCTGCTGGTCGGTAAGCACCTATGAAGTGTCTCTCTGAAAAAAAATGCGTGCACGATAACACTTTTAAGTTCAACCTGCATTATTAAGTTTTTCTACATCACATTCTTAAGTTTAGACAATCAACAAAACACTCAAATTTGCAGATTTCCAAGGTGTTGTTTAACAATTGGCTCTCATGAGCAAGTGTCTTCCTCCTCCCTCCACCCCCCCCCCATACCCCCATAAAGGGATAGAAAGAAGACTTGGTCTTCCATCAGGAAACCAGATACAGTGTGAAGAACGTTGGAAATGTAGGCAGAAATCCTTGCTTTCAGTCCTGGTTCATTTTTTTTCTTCAAACCTTAGTTTACCCTTAGTAAAATTAGGCTAACGATACGTTGCCCTACTTATCTCATGGGGACACTGAGAGGAAGACAGCTTGGTAGAAAGGCGCTCCATAAACATGAACTCTGAGTATCATGTGTAAGTGCTTTGTAAGTGTGAATCTGGGGCCAGAATGGGGAATGGGCTAGGAGCCATTCATCCTGAAAAGTTCCAGTGGGGGTCAATGTCAGCAAATGTTTGTGTCTCTGTTGAGATATCAATCACTTCTCACCTGGACTGGTGTTGACACACGGGCTGAGAGAGGGGCAAGAGCTGAGAAGGCAGCGTTGGGCTGTCTGTCCGCTGACAGCAGGATGATTTCATTGGCTGAAAACAGACAGGAATTAAATCTGCCCTGTGTGGAACAATGTCAGAAATGTGGTGTCTAGAAAAAATGCATATTGAGCAGGGCTGGAATTATACAATTACAGGGAATGTGGCAGCTCCCAAGGGTTGGGAGAATGACCACGTTGACAATAATGTTCCCCGTCGGTGGCTTCAGATACTGTACCGTGCTGTCAATCACTGCTGTTTGCAGTGCCTGCTGGAGCATTGCTTTCTTGCTATAAGCCATCACTGTCTAGGCATTATTAAATGTGGGCACATGGTTGTGACTGTACTGCTCTCTTTAAAATCGGAACTTTTTTTCTTCCAACTGTGTCCTTGAAGAAAGAAAGAAAATGCAAGAATGAGTATAGGGATTTGAGTATGGACTTGGTGTATATTTGTTATTAATAAAATAGAACTATCATTCAGGGTTACCATTTATTCCTGTTTTTCCTCATACTCTGTATTCTCTTCCCCCTTCTCCTTTTCCTTTTCATCCATTGCCATATAGGAAGGAAATGGAATTTATAATCTTTGTGTGTGTGTATGCATGTATTTATTGTGTGTGTGTGTGTATATATATATATGTATATATATATATGTATACACACACACATACACACACCTATATATATATATACGGGATGAAATGAAATTATAGTTTTTGTATATTTATATATAATTAACATGTATGATAAGCACAAAGAGATTGAAAGTACTATGAGTTCAAATGATAGAGATATCACTGTCATCTCGAGGCTTGAGGAAGGCTTCATGGAAGAGCATTTGAAAGATGGTACTTTTACTTAAAAATTTTAAAATATATATATATATATATATACATATAATTATTTTATTTTTAATTTTCAACATTCATTAAATTTTCTTTTCCCTCTCCTCCCTCCTTCCCAGTATGGTATGCAATCTGATATAGGCTCTACACATACATTCATAATTAAACGCATTTTCACATTAGTCATGGTGTAAAGAAGAATTATAACTGATGGAAGAAACCACAAGAAAGAAGAAACAAAGCAAAGGACAAGAGAAAAGTAGAACAAATAATCTGCCTCCATCTACATTCAGACTCTAGAGTTCTTTCTCTGGATGTGGACAGCATTTTCCATCATGAGTCTTTTGGAATTGTCTTAGATCCTTGCATTGCTAAGAAGAACTAAGTCTATCAAAAATCAGCCATTGTACAATGCGGTTGTTACTATGTACAGTGTTCTCCTGGTCTTGCTCATCTCACTTAGTATCAGTTCATATAAGTTTTTTCAGGTTTTTCTGAAGTTTTCCTGCTCCTCATTTCTTATAGCACAACAGTATTCCATTATATTCATATACCACAACTTGTTCAGCCATTCCTAATTGATGGGCATTCCCTCAATTTCCAATTCTTTGCCACCACAAAAGAGCTGCTATAACATTTCTGTACATGTGGGTCCTTTTCTTATTTTTATGATCTTTTTAGCATATAGCCCTAGAAGTGGTATTGCCGGGTCAAAGGGTATGCACATTTTTATAGCCCTTTGGGCACAGTTCCAAATTACTCTGCAGAATAGTTGGGTCAGTTCAGAACTCCATCAACAATGCATTAGTGTTCCAATTTTCCCACATCTCCAACATTTATCATTTTCCTGTTTGTAATGTTAGCTAATCTGATGGGTGTGATGTAGTAAGATGGTAGAATTTTAACAGAGATTAGGGTAGGATTTGAGAAGGGCATTCCTCATGCAGGAAGATATATGACTGAAAGCACAGAAGTACAGAAGTGCTGAATGTGAATAAAGGGTATCAGTTCATCCATAGTATCATATGATTAGGACAGAAATGAACCTTCAAGACCATCTCAGCCGTATTTTACACATTAAGAAACTGAAGCCAAGAGAAAAAGAAATGATTTGCCAAGGCCACGTACATCGTGATAAGATCACAACAGATTTAGGATTTGAACTTAGGCCTTCTACCTCCATATACATTACCCTGTCTCTACTTTATTTATTATTATCTTTAAATTAAAGCACTTCTATAAGTAGAAAATTCTTTAAAATGTTGAGTTCATGGGCCTTTTTTCAAACCTTTTTCCTTTATAAAGCAGGGTAAGGAGACACAGGAAGAATGGGGAGAGGTGGGTGGTGGTGGAATCAGCAAAGACCAACAAGGCATTTCCTTTTATGAACCACACAAAGGACTAGTCTCCTCATTTTCTAGTGAAACCTTGGATTTTCAAAGCTTTGATAAAAATATTCACTGCTAATAATGTTTCCCTGTCAGTAAGCCATTTAGTAACTTGTACAGTTGGATAAGTAGGGGGATATTTTGTTCTCAGAAATGGAGAGATGCTGTCAGGGAGCTTACCATCTAACAGAGGAGACAGCACAGAGATAAAAATACCTACAATGCCAGAAAAAAGAAGAGTTATGAATAGGAGAATTATGGAGTACTACATTGGAGTCCGAGGAAGGAAAGCTAATTTCTAGCTAGGAATAATCATGGAAAGTTTCATGATGAAGGTGCCATTTTAACTTGGTCTTGAATGCCTAGTAGATGGGGAGATAGTACAGACACTGACAATTAGAAGAACTGGGTTTGAATCCAATAGTACAGACACTGACAATTAAAAGAACTGGGTTTGAATCCTGGTTCTGCCACTCACCAGCCTTATGATAGTGGGGAAGTCCCTTTCCTTTTTGGTGCCTCAATATTATGGTATAAATTGAGGGAGATTGGGCTGGTATTTCCCAACCTTTTCAAATAAGATATCTTTTATGAGAGCCCCTCCTCCCAAACTATAAAATATTAAACATGGTCATATACATATGCGCTAGACATACTTAATCTATTTAAGGTATATTGCCTGATGTAGGGATTCATAGATTCTTTGTGTTCACTTCAAACTCCACTCCCCAGCCCCCAGGAGTTTACAATGCACAGGTTGGGAATTAGTGGATTAGATGATTTTTTAAGGATGCTTCCAGCTCCAAGTTCTCTGAATGGGATTAGGAGAGACAGGGAGGATATGCAAGTGAAAGAGTATTCAGATTTAGGAAGTGGCTGGTAGGAATAATAAGTAGTGGAGGATACTCCAAAGCTAAACTGTAGTGTTTCAAGCTTGTGGGGGGCAGTTTCTGGGAAGCCACTGAATGGAAAATCCTGCAGATTCCAAAGGAATTATGTTCCAGAGTCGATGTTCATTGAATAGTCACACTGAATGGTTTTATAAGCATACACAACTTTTTGTGAAAGAGGGATGGTCCTTTCTGAGCTCATTATGTGGATTTTAGGTATATTTAGGAACGTTGTTATCTAAATATGAGTTAGAAAGTCAAAGACTTATGTTTTATTGGTGTGATTGATCCTTCCGCAAACTACACATAATTAATTTGTAATTTATAGGCTTAAGATAATTGCTTGAAGCAGTGTCAGAGGCAGGATTTGAACCCAGGTCTTTTGGACTCCAAACCCAAAACTCTATTCACTTTCCCAAGCATATGTATTAAACACCTGACAAATGCAAGGTGAAGTGGGAATATAGGGATGAAAACAGCATTGTTTGGCTTAGACTCTAAAGCAGGGGTCTTGAGGACTATGCATTTGTTTTTGTACTATTTTGATAAAGAAATTTTAATATAATCGATTTCCTTTATAATCCTACGTATTTTACTTGCTGCATTTAAAATGTTATTCTGAGAAGTGGCCCATAGATTTCACCAGACTGTTAAAGGGGATCTACAACACAAAAAGGGTTAGGAATGGCTCATCCAAAGTATGATTTTGACATTAGCAATAAACATATGACAGCAGAAAAACAGGGGATTACAAGAGAGCCCAATGAAGTACTGTATGACATTCTGAAGAGGAAGAGCTCACTTCCAAAGAGATAGAAGGGAAGGCTTCATGGCTGAAGTGCTACTTGACCTGGGAAGGAAGAGAAGGATTTCAACAAAAAAAGATATAGAGGGTATGGATTCAAGGCACAAAGGATGGCCTGTGTCATGCAGGGAGGTGGAAGAGCACAAATGACCGTCATGGAATGGCTGCTGGTGGACCTCTTTGTCTGGATTGTACATAGAATGAAGCAGAGAGGAGAGAACCCATGATCTAGCTTGAAGGGAGAATTTACAGGCAGTGTCAAAAGCAGTTTATATAATGACTCTTAATATTCTCTTTGGAATGAATTTCCCCCGTAATCTTTAAACAGAGTTTTGGTGGAGACACCATTGTCAGTGGGAAGACCTTATTTTTGGAGCTGGATTCATTTGGGATGAATCCTAATTATAGATTGTTCTGAGATTTCTCAGACTTTTCCTTACATCAAAGATAAATTGGTTGGGGGTGGGGGTACGGGATGGCATGGAGGACTTCCCAAAGATGGGGGGGGAGTTTGAAAAAAATCTGTTTAGATGTGTCTTGGATAGGGCATTTGGGTAATCATGGGGCAATCCTGGAGTGGAGTAGGAAAGGGGACATGCTTCTATGAGTTCTGTCTTTACAGGGCATTGCAGAAGTCAAAGCTAACCCTTCGTGTGTGTGTGTGTGTGTGTGTGTGTGTGTGTGTGTGTGTGTGTGTGTGCGCGTGTTGAGATTCAAATGCATCTAGGTGTTTGAAAGGGATATGTCCTTGGTTGTTTTACCTCACTCCCCAGAAAGGGCTTGGTGTTTTCGTGGAAAGCACACTGGACTTTGTACAGTTGCCGGCTATGTGACTTTATCCTCCCTCAACCTCATTTTCCCTCTCTGTGAAATGGGAATAACACAGCTTGTACTGAGTATCTCACAGTGTTGTTTTGAAAATGTTCTGTAAACCTGAAAGTGTTCTAGACATGTGAATTAAGACTTGGCCGTCAAGGTCTTTCACAGTCTGGCTTCAGTTGATTTCTCCAGACTTATCTCATACCCTCTTATTTCATGTATAGCTTATTTTTCTGCTGAATTGGATGATTCAATTTCCCCCAGAACCCTTTTTAGGTATATAAACAAACAAAACAGCCCTGTCCCTTCCTGTTTCCATGAATTCATTTATTAATAAACGTTCAGCAAATGCTTGCTGTTTGGATTCTAAGATACCGAGGCAAAGATGGAGGGGAGGGTGTTCCAGGTATGGGAGACAGTTTGTGCCAATTCATGGAAGTGGGAGGTGGCGTGAAGAACAGGAAATAGCTCGGTTTTGAATGTAGAGTACCTGAGGGGGAGTGATGTGAAATCATTCTGGAAAGATGTCACACCACCTACTAATTCCTTATCTTTTACCTGGACTGCTCTATCCTCCTCTCCCCCACCTCCTGGCTTCCTTGGCCTCCTTCACGACTCGGCTCTAGTTCCACCTTCTTCTAAAGACCTATCCAGTTTCCATCTGCACTGCCAGCACCTTCCCTTTGATGTAACTTCCATTTGCACTGTATGTATCTTCTACATATACAGTTTTTTATGTGTCATCTCTCTGATTAGAATGTGAGCAAACACTATGATTTGACTTTTATGTCCCTGGTACTTTGCACAAAGCCTGGGACATCATAAGTGCTTAATAAATGTTTAGTAACAGATTGACTGGAGACAATGTGAAGAACTTTAAATGTCAGAGAAGCTCGTATTTTATCTTTAAGACAATAAGCTTCTGGGGTAGGCAAGTAGCCAGAATGATGCTTTAAGAATATCAATTTGTCAGCTGTGTAACAGAACAGATGTCAAACTCAAACAGAAAGGGATCCTTGCAGGACAGAGATTGACCTAGAAAACCACAAATTAACATTAGATATGTTGCATTACAGTTTTATTTGTTTTGTTAAGCATTTCCAAGCTAACATTTTAATCTGATTTGGGCTGTTTAGGAATTTTGCTGTTTCTTGTGGCCTGCAGAGTTTGTCCATCTTGTATAGAGGATGATTGGAGGGGAGAGAATGGAGGTAACAAGAATAATTAAGAGTATATTGAGTAGTGCAGGCTAGAAGTGATGAGGGGTAAATTAGTCTAGTAGCCTTGTGAGTAGAGAGATGAATTCAAGGGAAGTTAGGGAGAGAGAATTCAACAAGACTTGGCAGCTGATTGGATTTTGCTGATGAGGAAGAGTTGAGTTGAGGGTGACACCAAGCTTAAGACCTTGTATAACAAGAAGGGTGGTGATGATCTTAACAGAAATAGGAAAGTTAGGAAGACGGGTGGTTTTTTGAGGAAAGATAACAAGTTCCATTTTGGATATGATGACTTTGATATATCTGCAAGACATCCATCCACTTGGAGATGTCCAGTAGGAAGTTAGTAACATAGGACTGGAGCTCTGGGGAGAGACTAGGGATGGCTAGATGGCTAGATCTGAGAGTCTTTTGCTTAGAGATGATAATTCAACTCATGGGAGCTGTTGAGATCACAAAGAGAGAGGGTATAAAGCAAGAAAATGTCCTTGATAATTCCCTGTGCCCAGTATGTCTGTTGCAAATGCATGCCACCCTTCAAAACCTACATCAGGTCCCATCTCCTCCTTGACATTTTCTATTTCCCCTCACTGAAGACTTCCTAGTCTTCTCCTTCCCATCCTTCCTTCTCTGACCAGCTTCTAAAAAGTCTCCTACTTCATTGGTACATATAACATACCACTCATGCCTTCTCATTCCATGTAATTCTTGTCATGTTCTGCCATTGATCTTCCACAAAAGATCCACATAACATACTAGAAGCCTTTTTCTAGGTCTTTTGCTGTTTCATGTACAACATTTGATCTGTCAGTCCACTATTTTTCATTCTTGCATCATGATTGACCACCCCCCTTTTCTAATTATTTATTTTCTCTGTCATAGACCTTATATATTGTTGCACATGGGTCATCTTTGTTTGTACACTATAACCTATTTATAGCTATCATTCATTTATCCATTGTTTGGTAGGTCATTCATAACTTTGATTCTTTGGAGAACATGGTATTCTAAAATATGGAACCTTTGCCAGAAAAAAAAAACATCTGTTTTTACAAAGATGAATTTTGAGACTCTTCATTCTTGCGATCATTAAAACCACTGCATTATTCACCCAAAAAATCCAGTCTGCTTTTTCTTACTCTGCTCTGGGCTCAATTCATTGTCCGTCTGCAGTACTAATCTCAGATATATGAACCATTGTGTTAACTTAGTGGTCTAGCCATCCAACAGCAGGTCAGAATCTGGCAACAGACCTTTCTTTTCATCCATTAACTCTTTCCTGATATCATATTATTTCTTATTTGTCCATATTATTATATTGCTATTTTTTGAGTAACTATCGATCATGAGATCCATATGAAGAACCTGGTGTGTATAATCAACATAATTATCAGGAGCTAATGGAACCCCATCTATAGAGAAACATTTTTCCATTTGGGGTCCGTGCAGAACAACAAATGTGACAGTGGAGAAGACCTATGGTGATTATGTAATTTCCTGTTTTATGCTTGCCTTTATTTATGATTATGTCTTTATTTATGGCAAGTCAGAGAGTTATTGAACAACTGTTGCCTCTGGTTGCATTTATCAAGGAATCTTGTCTGATATGACCATATGCAAGAGAGAATATTTTTTGGAGGAAAATGCCTTAGGGTTTTCTTATTGTTATTTTTAAAAATGCCTTTAAAAAACCCCCAGCAAACACCAAGCAGAGAACTCTATTTGCTGTACTAAATTTTAGTCATTTACGTAACTGTAAAAGTATGATCTGCTATGGAGAATAATTTGTGAAAAATTGCTTGTTCTTTTCATGTGATTTCATCAAGATGTTCTTGATACACATGTAGACCATTCTTATAAAGATTTTATAAAAATAAGAAAGGAATATCAGTTGACAGTTAACTGACGTTCTGTCATTAACCTTCTTTTGGGTAACAGTATCATCTGTGAATTTTTTCATTCTTCTAATGTCTTCCCAAACGTAAGACACCTTATGAAATTATTCCTTTGTGAATTCAAGATTTTTCCACCTCCTGCAAGGATTTTTTGACCTGTTTCATTCCTTCCTGGCTTGGACTTCGTCAATACCATTTATACTTCCTCATAGAGCAGGAAGGTGGCGTCATCATGCACAGAGCACTGGGCCTGGAGCCAGGAAGATGAGGATTCTGGAATTCAAATATGGCTTCAGACACTTACTAGCTATGTGACCTTGGGCAAGTCACTTAACCCTGTTTGCCTCACTTTCCTTATCTGTAAAATGAGCTGGAGAAGGAAATGGCAGACCACTCCATTATCTTTGCCAAGAAAACCAAATGGAGTCACAAAGAGCCAGTCTGAAGCCACTGAACAATTTCTTCATGTAGCACATTGGTAACTGAAAGTGCTTGGGTCTAAATGTTGTGGCTTCTATATTACTAATGACACCAATAGACCATTGTAGATGCATTGTCAGATTTATTCCGTTTTGCATGGATTCTTCATCTTCCTGCCAGTTCCATCTAGTAATGCAATTGGGATAGCTTGGCTCAGTTAAGATCCACAGCAATCTTTTTATAGACTCATTGCTTTTCTTGATATTTTTGTTTTATAAAGCCCCCCTGCAGTATCTTATTTGTGAAATTGGAGTCTCACTAGTGTTATCTTTGGTGACCATCCAGTTTGGGTGACTGTCTTTGCCTAATGGTGCTGAAATTTAGAAGGCCTTAATAACACTATCTTGGGACATATACATCCTCACCTCTTTCCAGGTAAATCCAGTTGAGCCCTGTGTCCTTCCTTGCCCCTGTTCCCCAACTGCAGTTTTCCTAGTTATCTCCCTGGCTGACACGTTGTTTGCTGACTAAGGCAGTTTTTGAGACTTCTTTAGTCTCCCTGTTGTTGTGACTGTTTTACTGCTTTGGTGGGAAATGATAATGTGGTAAAGGGCTTTGCCTTTTTTTCTCCTCCCCCTTTCTTCCCCCACCCCTGCCATTTTCCCCCACCCCAACTGATGAGTGGTTTGAACAGGTCCTTGTGAAGCTGTATCTTCTCATCTTTAACCTTCCTTCTTGTTTCCAAACAAACTTATTTTATTACAGACTTGTACTGCCACAGACAGACATAATCATTTCCATGTACACGTAGGAGAAAGAAAAAAAGAATTACTTCTGAAACTGAATTTTGATTATCAACGTTTTAAAGTATATAATACATTTAAAGCTATAGTTCTAAATACTATTCTTCGTGTCTGCGTTTCTTTCTGAATCTCCTTCGGTTCCTTTTTGGGTATTTCATAAATGTTTTATTAATTTTTTTGGCATCACTATTACTGTCCACCTTCCCCCATAGCCTCATCCCCCCAACAAAATAAAACTAAACATCCTCCCTTGTAACAAATAAGTATGATCAAGCAGAGCAAATCCATACGTTGGTTATAGTGGAAAATGTCTATCTCATTCTGTACCTCCAGTCTAGCACTTCTCTGCCAGCAGGTGGGAAATGTAATTCATCTGTTAATCAATATATTTTTTTGATAGCCACCTACTAAGGGCAGCACACATGTTACATGCTAGAGATACAAATACAAAGAACAAAACACTCCCTCCTTGTAAGGAGGTTACATTCCAATGGGTGATAGAATAAGCACATCTGTCAGTCACTCATTAAGCATTTATTAACCACCATCTGTGTGCTGTTCATTGTCCTAAGTGTATTCTCTATCTCTCTGGCTCCCTCTCTCTCCCTCTTTCCCTTTCCCTCTTTCCCTTCCCTCTCCCCTCCTCTTCTTTCTCCTCCTACTCCTCTTTATATAGCTTACATATAAAGAAAATAAGTAAAAAATATACAAAATAGTTAAATACAAGGTAGTTCCTTAGCAAGAACACCAGCATTGGAGTTGAGAGGGGCAGGAAGGAAAGGCTTAATGAAGAAGATGATGCCAGGGCTGTGTCTTAAGGGAAGAGAGGGACTTGATGAGGTACAGGTAAAGAGGGAGTGATTCCAGTTATGGAGAATGGCCACTACAAAGGCAAAGAGAAGAGAGATGGAGGGTTGTGTTTGAGGAGCAGAGAGAAGAAAAGTTTGGCAGAATAGCAGACTGTGGGAGGGGTAGTAGTGTTCACTGAAGCTGCAGAGATATATTGGGTTTCTAAAGGGCTTTAAAATGCCAAACAGAAGAGTTTATACTTCCTTCTAAAGGCAATTAGAAGATACTGGAGTTGGTTGAGTAGGTGTTTACCCGATTAGATCTGTACTTAAGAAAATTACTTTGGCAGCAGAGTGTAGAATGGACTTGAATAGTGAGAGACTTGAGGTAGGGAGACCAATTAAGAGGCTGTTGCAATCATCTTGGCAAGATTTGATGAGGGCCTGAGCTAAGGGAGTAGCTGTGTGAATGAAGAGAAAGCATTGAATGTGAGGGGTGTTGTGAATGCAGTGATTGGGTGTGAAGGAAGGGTGAGGCAGAGTGGTAATTGGAGCCATGGAAGTGCCTTAAACGGAATTAGGGAAGTTGGAAAGAGGATGGGGGATTTTTTTGGAAAAGATTATAACTTCTATTTTGCATATGTTGAGGTTGAGATCTCACTGAGACATCCAGTTTGAAATGTTCAATGGACAATTGTCATGTGATACTGAAGCAGCTTGGGTAAACGACTGGGGCTGGAGATGTGTATATCTATATTTTCATCTTTATGTCATATATAGATATACAAATATACATATGTGTAGGTATGCACATAACATACATGTATATATCTGTGTATCTATTTATGAGTCATCTGTATAGAGATGATAATTAAACCTATGGGAATTATGAAGTTACCAAGAAAGAGTATGGAAGGAGAAGAGGAGGACCTAGAAGAGAATCTTGGAGTTATACCCACAGTTGGGAGCTGTGATACGGATGGTGAGCTAGCAAAGGTGCCTGAGGTGTTTTCTGGAATTGGGGTTGTGGCTGTTGACTTCATTGATTGAAGTTGTTAGGTCTTTTAAAGCTTTTTTTTATAATGTTGTAATTGTTGTATAAATTGTTCTCTTACTTGGTTTTACTCTCTTCATTCTGTTTACATCAATTTATACAAGTCTCCCTTGTATTCTTTGAACCCATACTTGTCATGGTAGAAAGAGCTCTGGACTTAAGAGTCAGAAGACTTGAGTTCAAAAGCAGCCTGACACACTGGGCAAGTTACTGAACCTCTATTTGCCTCAGTATCTTCATCTTTAAAATGGGGGTGATAATAGCACCTGCCTCCTAAGGTTGTTGTGATGTTAAAATGAGACAATATTTTTTCTTTTAAATTTATTTGCTTTTAGTTTACAACATTCAGTTCCCCAAGTTTTTGAGCTCCAAATTTCCTCTCCCCTCCTTCCCCTTTCTTCCCCCTCAAGGTGACACCTTCATATTAAACAGTAGTCAAGTTTTAAAGAAGAATTATAGCAAATGGAATGAACAAGAAAGAAGAAACAAAACAAGAGAGAGCAAGTAGTTTGCTTCAATCTGCATTCAGACTTCGTAATTCTTTCTCTGAATGTGGATAGCCTTTTTATCATGAGTTGTTAATAACTCATATTATCATGAGTTTTTTGGAGTTGTCTTATAGCCTTGCATTGCTGAGAGGAGCCCAGTCTATCAAAGTCAGTCATTACAGATACCATGTGTCTGTAATTGTGTACTATGTTCTTCTGGTTCTGCTCCGCTCACTTAGCATCAGTTTATATAAGTTTCTCCAGGAAGACAATATTTTTATTTTATTTCATTTTAAATTTAATTGATTTGTTTATTTACTTTTAGTTTACAACATTCAGTTCCACAGTCCCTTGAGTTTCAGATTTTCTCCTCCTGCCTCTCTTCCCCCAAGCCCCGTCATGCCAGCGTGCACTCAAATGTAGGCTCTACATATATCTTCGCATTAATCATTAGTTAGGTTGTAAAGAAGGATTATAAGTGATGGAATGATCCTTGGGGAAAAGGAAACAAAACAAAACAGGAAAAAGAAACAGAGCAAGTAGTTTGTTTAAGTCTGCATTCAGACTCCGCATCTCTTTCTCTGGATGTGGATATCTCTTTCAATCATGAGTCTTTTGGAGTTGTCTTATAACCTTGCATTGCTGAGAGGAGCCCAGTCTATTGAAGTTAGTTGTCACACATATGTTGTGTTTGTGATTGTGTACAGGTTTCTTCTGGTTCTGCTCTTCTCACTCAGCGTCAATTTATACAAGTCTCTTCAGGTAATTATGAAGTCCGTCTGCCCTTCATTTCTCATAGCACAGTAGTATTTCATTACATTCATATATGACAACTTGTTCAGACATTCCCCAGTTGATGCGCATCCTTTTAATTTCCAGTTTTTTGCCACCACAAAGAGAGCTGCAATAAATATTTTTGTACATATAGGTCTTCCTCCCACTTCTATGATTTCTTTAGGATACAACCCTAAAAGTGGTATTACTGGGTCAAAGGGTATGCAGTTATTTATAGCCCTTTGGGTATAATTCCAGACTGCTCTCCAGAATGGTTAAATCAGTTCACAGCTCCACCAACAATGCATTAGTGTTTCAGTTTTCCTGCATCTTCTCCAGCATTTACCATTTTCCTGTTTTGTTATGTTAACTAATCTGACTGGGGAGATGTGGTACCTCAGAGTTGTTTCGATTTGCATTTCTCTAATCAATGGTGATTTAGAACATTTTTTCATATGCTTATAGATATCTTTAATTTTATCTTCTGAGAACTGCCTGTTCATATTCTTTGACCATTTATCGACTGGGGAGTGGCTTGTATTCTTATAGATTTGAATCAATTCTTCGTGTATTTTAGAAATGAGGCCTTTAAAAGAGACACTGGTTGTAAAAATTCTTTCCCAATTTTCCACTTCCCTCTTAATCTTGGTAACATTGGCTTTATTTGTACAGAAGCTTTTAAATTTAATGTAATCAAAATTATCAATTTTGCCTTTTATAATGCTCTCTAACTCTAGTTTTGTCAGGAGACAACATTTTTAAAACACTTCTCAAACTTTAAGGCCCTTTATAAATGCAAGCTATCATCATCATCATCATCATTATTACATTACATTACATTCATTTGCCATAATTTGTCTAGTCATTTGTTAGTTATTGGGGATCTTCTTTGTTTCCATTGGAAGTGCTACTATAAAATGCTTTTAGATATATGAATCTTTTCTGTCTTTCTTTGATCTCTTTGGGAGTATTTGTTTTTGAGTCATGTCTGACTCTGTGACCCATTTGGGATTTTCTTGGCAGAGATACTGGAGTGGTTTGCCCTTTCCTTTTCCAGCTCATTTTACAGATGAGGAAATTGAGGCAAACCGGGTTAAGTGACTTGCCCAGGGTTATTTCTTATAGCACAGTAGTATTCCATTATATTCATATACCACAGCTTGTTCAGCCATTCCCCAATTGATGGGCATCCCCTTGATTTCCAATTCTTTGCCACAGCACAGCTAATAAGTGTCTAAGGTCAAATTTGAACTTAGGTTTTCCTGATTTTAGGCCTAGAGTTCTATCCACTGAGTCACCTAACTGCCTGCATTGGAGTTGTAAGTCTAATAGTAATATGGCCGGGTTAAGAAGTAGGAACAGTTTCAAAGCTTTTGCAATAAAGTTCCAAATGGCTTTCCAGAACTGACTGGACCAACTATGGCTTACTGACTAATACACCAACAGTGTATTGGCATTCGGACTTCCCCAAACCCTGCTAACACTTGGCATTTCTCTTTTTGTCATCTTTGCCAATTAGTTTGGGAATTAAGTAGAAAGTCAGAATTGTTTTAATTTGCATTTCTCTTATTATTAGTCCTTTGGAATATTTTTTCTTTTAATTTGATGTTGGTTTTAAGCCTTTCTTTAACTTTTTGATAGTCTTATAACACAAGGGTTATTCATTCTCCTCTAACTCCCACAAGTAATCGGCTATTTCCCGTCTCTTATGATATATTAAATTTTGTTTGCATGTGTATTTGTCTTCCTTCCCTCCCCCCAAACTTGCTATGCCCAATACTTTCTAACTGTTTTCTGAGAGGATTCAAGACACATTAAACATGATGTTTCTTATCTTTACTTCTTTGGAAGCTTCATTTCTCTCAGCTGTAAAATGGAAAACAGTAAGAAAAAGCATGAGATTTGGAGTTGTGAGACCTAGATTGAAAGCCTGGGCCTCTGTGACCTTGGGCACATTATTCAGAGTCCTTGGGCATCAGCTTCCATATATGTAAAATGCAGTTGTCCTAGATGATCTCTATAGTTTATTTCAGCTCTAAATCTATGGACCTGTCAGTGCTTGTACAATTTTCTTCCCATGGAAAATATAGTACTCTAGCACTTTGGGGACACCTTGCACATTATGAATTTCTAGGAGCTGCATGAGCACCAGTTGTTAGCTCTATGAGTCAGTGGTGCCCTGTAAAGAACATTGGGTTTGGAGTCAGAAGGGCTGGATCCAAATCCCAGCTCTGACATTTATTACCTTGGATACCTCACTTCCTTTTTGGCCCTAAATATCCTTTTCAATAACATGGTGAGAAAATAAGGTTAGACCAGATGATTTCTGAGGTCCCTTCTGCCTTAAAAATTATACGATAACAAGACTGCTCAGATCATGTTTTAATTTGTATCCCCACTCTCATCCCCGTTGCTTCTAGCAGTGTAGAGCATTGAGGTGTAGGTGTAGGTGTAGAGCAAACAGTAGGTAGATGTCAAATGGTTAAAAAATTTTGCCCCCCCCCCCCCCCGGTCCTACCCCTGGGAAAGAAGGAGTTGGCAGAGGCCACATGAAAGACTATTCTGTTTAAGATTTCACTTTCTGACATTTCTTCTTGTGGCCTGTGGAAATGTCTTAAACTCCATTATAATCACCAAGTATCTATTTCTGAATTCATCACAATGAGTGTGTGTTTTAGAAGGCTCTTTGAAACAACTGCAAAGCAGCATTTAGTAGTATTGGTTTCTGGAAATTTGTTTGCTTATTATAGCACGTGTAGACTGCCTCCCCCCTTGCTGCTGTCTCATTATGTCTGTTCAAGTCTCTCACCCTGTTTTACACATTGCAGGCCATTCCACCTACCACTTGCCTTCAATAACTCTTTTTTAATAAAAGTTCGTCCCGCCCCCCCCATGTGATTATTCTGAATGCTGGAGAAATTGATGTGCTTTAATGTGCTTTGAATCTGGCCTCTCCTCTCCTCTCCTCTCCTCTCCTCTCCTCTCCTCTCCTCTCCTCTCCTCTCCTCTCCTCTCCTCTCCTCTCTTCTGTCTCTTCTCCTCTTCCCTTCTCCAAACTTGTTAAATGAGAAAGGTTACAATAGATAGTCCAGCTCTAATATTCTTGGATTCCATGAAGCATTGCTTTAATTCTAACTGTGTAGATAGCGGCAAGCAGACATATGGTCAGATGAAGAGCACGGTATCAGACAACTTGGGTTCACCATTTTGTCATGTTCCAACTTTGGGCCCTTCGTTCACCTCTATGAGCTTTAATTTCTTGATCTGTAAAATGAAGACAATGATATTTATTGTACCAACCTCACAAGGATATTTAGAAGAAAGTACTTTGAGTTACAAATTTTCTCCCCTTTTTGTCCCTACCCCCAGCCCAGAACATTGATCCCACTGTAAGAACCCTCCCACAATCTGTTCCCTTTTATGCCCTCCTCCAATACCTCTCTAGCTTTCTAGAGGGCAGGGAGCTCCTCCCTCCCCCTGTGAAGAAAGTACTTTGAAAAAATGTTAAGTACTATAATAATTTGAGCTGCTACACTTAGTATTTTTTACAGATAAGCATAAGACACAGTCCCTGCCCTCAAGGAGTTTATAATCTGATTGGGGCAATAAGATAGGCAGATAATTATATGACTAGACTGCTTATTCTAAATGCCATATGAGGAATATTAACAGTAAGGGCGAAAGGAATTTAGAGGAGAGGAGGTGCTTCTGCCTTGGTACTTGATAGATTAGAGAACACTGCATGAAGGAGATAGAGTTTAACATGGGGGCCCTTGAAGAATGAGAAATATTTTTATACGTGGAGATGGGGCAGAATTTGGGGGGTGAAGGAAAGAATATATTTTACATGGAAGAAATGGCATGAGTCCTTCCATTGTAGTCTAGAATCAAGGAATATTAAACCTGGAATAATCCTTAAAATATAGAATGATGAATGTCTAACTAAACTGGAAGGGACCTCAGAACATAAAACTCAGAATGTGAGAGCTGGAAGGGTCCTTAAAATAAAAAAAATTTAAAACCCAAAGGAACATTGGAGCCCAGAACCAAAGTAGAGCTGGGCATAGCCTTAGAGACTGTCTAGTGATGCCATCCCAGTTTTACAGAAGAAGAAACTGAGACTTCAGGGTTACAATAGGTGATGGCAGAGACAGGACTAAAAGCTAAGCGTCCTGATTCCCAGGCCAGTGCTCTTTCCACTGTGCCCAGATGTTAGTATTTATAGCTCACACTATCATAGAGGATGATTAAGAAATATAACACAGAGGGCCAGCCTGATGTGGGAAGGAGTCTGAACACATTTCATTAGCTCCTGTCAGCTGAGGGAAGATACTGCATTTGGAACATTTATATTCCAGAGACACTTCCAATAAATCAGATTGGGTTGAATGCCTTGTCACCTCATCAGTTCCGAGTCATAATTAGAATTGCGGTACCAAGGATCATGGGTATAGATGTACTTTTCTGAAAGAAATTTGGAAACTGTAACAGTTTTATGGTAACAAAGGAAAAGATTGCAGGAGAACTTAGTTATGGTGTCAGTGTCGGAGATGAGGAGAGATGAATGCTGGAGATACTTGATACTTTAAGCCAAAGGTTTTAAACCTGGGATCCATGAACCCCCAAGGGCTCTTTGGGTGGATTTCAGGGAATCTGTGAACTTAGAAGGGGAAAAATGACATCTTTATTTTCACTAACCTTTAAATGAAATTTAGTATTTCATTAGATTATGAATTTAAAAACATATTATTCTGAGAAGGGATCTATAGGCTTCCACACTGCCAAAGGGGTCCATGACACAAACAAGGTGAACACTTGCTCTAGCCAAAAGCAGTAATTTAGATAGGATCCCATTGGAATTTGCAGTGCCTTTTCACATACATTATTTTTACATGAATTATTTATTTGTTTTGTGATTGTAAGCATAAGATATTGTTTGTATTGTTACTCAATTATTAACAATGAGGTAGACGTACTACAGGAGCAAAATTGGATCCTCTATCCATTACCACATACATTAGGGACAGAACTTAAACCTTAATATAAGCAGTTCTATTAGCAATACACTTCACTTTGCTAGATGTGGAAAGGTCCATATCCAGAAGGTTTCCCACCAGGTGATACATTTTTGTTGTTATTGTTGCCATGTCATTTCATGAAGATGGTGGAATAAAGTGTTGGGAGAGTGTGATTTGGATGAGCAGAAGGCAGCACCCTTATTGATGAGATTTTCCCTTCCTCCCTCATGAAGTAGATAGTATGTGAGGGGGTGTACTTCATAAAATAACTTATTCTGGATTTAATAAGAGCAGGGATCAAACCTATTTATTAACCATTATGATTTGCAAGATGATCTTAATATTCAGTACAAAATTCCTCAGTGTGTTCTTGAGTTTTTGAATAACATTTATGCCATATGTCAGCCAACAATAATAATATTCATAACCTTAAAACTATGTGGTATAGAAAGCTCCAAAATATAGAGACCTAGCTGAAGAAAACAAAGCCAGATGAGAACAGAATGAAATATCTATCATCCCTGTCATCTTGTCTGCTACCAGAATTATTCTGAACATCCTTTCAGTGATCTTATTGAAGATGAGCTTACATTCCTATATTTTCATCCAATTACATAAAGCAATCTTTTTTTTTCTATCTGTGCAACAATCCATTAAACATTAAACACAAAAAATAATAGGATAGCAACCTGTCCCCGGACCATTTCTATCAGGACTCCACTGAATATAAGATGAGAAGAAAGAAAATTATTATAACAATATGTCAGTACTTTAAGGAGTTATTTCAGCACCTCTGTACATCATGGAAATTGATTATGTGCCTTCCATTTTCCTTTTTAAAAAAAATTCAGACCCAGGATTTCTTCAGATTTCAGTGTTGATAACTCCTGATATAGAAATTCCCTTCACTAACACAGGCCAAAAACTTACCTGCATCAGTGAAGAGAGAATTGCCCAAAGTACTACAAGGTCAAGTGACTTGCTCCAGCCCACAAAGCTGCTATATGTCCCTAGCAGGACTTAAAATCTGGTCTTTGTAATTCTGAGGCCAGTGTTCTGTTCACTAGGCCATACTTCCCCTTGAACCTCTCCCATGCCTCATGCAATTCAGCAGGAATGCATGATCCATGCAAAGAACTGTTCTGTTTATTATTATACAAAAAAATGAAAAATAAAACATGTATTAAGCACTAACTATACGGTATGTTTAGCTCAGGGCTAGGAAGACTTAAGGGAGGCAAGATATATTTCTTCACATATCTGAGGGACTGAAATGTGGAAAAGGAGTCTAGTCTTGTTTTGTGTGATCTAGAGAGAAGAACTAGGAGCGGGGCTGATGCTAAAGAGGCCCATTTGGGCTTCAGACAATTTCCTGACCATCAGCACTATCTAAAAGTGAAAATGGGCTACCTCAGGAGGAAGAAGTTTCCTTCTCCCCAGAGGTCTTCAAGCAAAGTTTGGCTGACCACCTGTCTGATGTGATATGGAAGGGATTCTGGTGCAGATTATGGTTAGCTTAGGCAGCCTCTGAGTTCCCTGCTAACTCTGAGAATCTGTGAAAATGGTCCCTGCCCTCAAGAAACTTATAGTTAATGGGGACAGAGTGAATATACTACCTGCATTTTTATTCAGTCATCTCAGTTGTGTCGAACTCTTTGTGACCCTATTTGGGGTTTTCTTGGCAAAGATACTGGAGTGGTTTACTATTTCCTTCTCCAGCTCATTTTACAGATGAAGAAACTGAGGTAAACAGGGTTAAGTGACTTGCCCAGGGTCACACAGCTAGTAAGTGCCTGAGGCCAGATTTGAACTCAGAAAGACGAGTCTTTCTGACTCTAGGCCCCAGCGCTCTATCCCCTGTACCACCTAGCTGCCCATACTATTTGTACTTAGATACATGTGATGATAAGAATGTGTTTGGTACAAAAGAGAGAGAAGGTAGTCTAGGAAGACGTGAGGAAGAAGAGAGTATCTTGGAGAGTGGAATGTTGTGGATTAGAAGGATGAAGTTGAGATAATCTTTGAAGAAAGTGAAGGATTTTAGTAGACAGAGATGAGGAGAGAGCTCTCCAGATAGAGGAACTGGCCTGAGAAGACACTTAGAGATAAGAAAATAGAAGGAAAGATGAAATTAAGACCATACTTATAGTCCAATTGGGCTGGAACGTAGAATCATGAAGGAGAGACATAAGTCTGAAAAGGCAGATTGGAGCCAGGTTGGAAGGCATAAAGAAAAGACTGAAAGGCCTGTAGTTTACAACCAGAGTAATAGTGAGAAACTGATATTTTTGAGTAGGGGGAAATGACATAGTCAGATCTATGCTTTATGAAGATCACCTGGGCAGTTGTGTGGTAGATGGATCAGAGAAGAAACTGGAGTCTTGTAGATCTGTTAATAAGAATTATATATGGTGTAAAGAGTCCAAGGAATGGAAAACAGTGGAAAGAGTTCTGAATTTAGTGTGAGGACCTAGATTCAAGACCCAGCCTTGTCATTGATTAGCTGTGTAGTCTTAGACAACTCACTTAACTTCCCTGTAAAATAAGTGTGTTGAACTTGAATTTTTTTTTTACTCTAAATCTATGACCGTGGACTATATAGTGAGGGTCCATACTAGTGTTGAAGGAGAGGACAGATTCAAGAGAGGTCATGGAAGTAAAAGTCAGCATAACTTGGTAGCTGATTGGATGTGGTGGATATGAGTCAATAATAGCCCTCATATTTCACAAACCTGAGTGCCTGGGAGAATGGTCATGCCATCAACAGAGAAATTACAAAATAAGTGAGATTGGAGCCAAAGATGTTGAGCTGGAGATGCTGGCAGATCATCCAAGTGGAGATGTCCCACAGACAGTTGTGTGGGGCTGAGGCTCAGTGGAGAGATTGTGAATAGAAATCTAGATAACAAATATAGATAGCAGATACGGCCAAATTCTGCCTCCATCACCACTCTGCTTAGAGCCAGATAACTAGTTGTTTGGGAGAGCATCAATGGTTATAGGAAGGGACATGTAAGACAAGTGAGTTTACCCCCAATCTCAGAGATAGGCATCAGGAGACGTTGTTGAGGGAAGAGGCCTTAATGTAGGAAGCCAAGCGGTAATAAATAGGACTTACCCTGATCTAGGTATGTGTGAGGGCTGGGCACTGCCAGTTGAGGGGGACAAAAAAGAAAGAAGCTTCCCTACTATCTGAGCAGCCCCTTTTAATACTATCCAGTGAAGTAGAAGGTGT
Organism: Pseudocheirus occidentalis; assembly: GCA_028646575.1. NCBI lineage: Eukaryota > Metazoa > Chordata > Mammalia > Diprotodontia > Pseudocheiridae > Pseudocheirus > Pseudocheirus occidentalis. Next base: position 135,720,018 of record CM053601.1, on the reverse strand, counting down.
GTGTTGATAGTCTGGTGGCACTCAGTTCGAAGATATTGACCCTAAAACAGTGCTAAGAGACCCACTTTATCCTTGAAAGAACATTTTACAGAAACAGGAGCAGTTCTCGGGGGGGAGGGAACTGGTAGCCTAGAAGTCTGAGTCAGAGGGGCAGGGAGGCAGCTTGTGGGTAAAGATGTTTATGGAGGCAAATCTCTGAGAGTGTTAGCTGAAGGAATGGGGCTTAAAAGAGTGACAGATAAGATGGCAACCTTACCTAACTGACAGTTATAGAAGCACCGCTTTAACAGGTGACAGTGGGGGAGGTAAGAAACTGCCTCTATGCAAGGGAGCATCTATGCAAGGCAGTCCTCTCTTCTGACCTTGCAGCTCTTGGCCTCTATCTACTTCCTCCCCTGCAGGACTAAACTTTGAGAAAAAATAGCCTCTCTCTGCTGTTTCTACTTCCACACTGCCCACTCACTGGGGGCCATCCCCACTCATCCTGATCTATATCTTGCCATTGGACCCAGATGGCTCTGGAGGAGAGAGTGAGGCTCGTGACTTTGTACAGCCCTGTGCCACTTAAATCCAATTCACTTGCAAGTCATGACATCTCCTTCCTGGCATCATGGTCCTCTTTGAGAATGAAGGACAAACAACAACTCCTTCTTCAACACTCTGGAATATGTTTTTTTAGCCTATTTGTGCATTTTAATTATGCACATCATTTCTGTTCTCTAGAATCCCAATATTTAGAACTTGAAGGGACTTTAGAGATCGTCTAATTAAATTCAATACAGATTTATGAAGCATCTATGATGTACCAGATAGTAGGGGAAAACACTGATGATTTAAAGAAACTAATTGAACAACACTTCACCTCAAAGATCTTGAATTTGAATCTGAATCTGTCATTTTACAAATATGGAAACTGAGGCCCATAGAGGTTAAGTGACTTAATCAAGGTCATAGAAGTAGTAAGTAGGCAGGCTGAGTCCTCTGACTTCAAATTTAGTGCTACCACTTCTCTTCCAGCAATATCTTAAAGTATGATTTATTGTTAGAATATTAAGCACCAAAACAAGTAAGATTTCTTTGTAACTATTTACATTTGAATAAATGTATTTTATTATAAAACTTGTCATAACTTTTCAGTTATTCCTTCAAAATCTCCATCAAGAGTCTTTTTGCATTTATTTCCATTAACTTTTCCTCATATGTGGTTGTGGCATATACATTTTTCTTCTGTTTCTTCATTCTTTGCATTATTTCATGAAGATCTTTCCATATTTCTTTACATTCTTCATATTTATCGATTTTAATTGTGTTATAATATTCTGCTACAGGAGCATAGTGCCATTAATTTAACCACATCCTACTACATGACACTTAAATTGTTTCCAGTTTTCTTTTTGTTTTATGCAATTACAAATAATGTTGCTATGAAAATCATTGAACCGGTATCTTTTAAAAAAAAATAATACTTTCAGGATATGCTGCCAGTAGTGGAGTTATTGGAGCAAAGGGTATGACTATTTTTGTAACTTTTACTCTTGACTGCTAGACAGTACTCTGAAAAGATTTCTTCAAGTTTACAGTCCCCCCAGAAGTGAATGAACCTGTTTTCCTCCAGCTCTGCCAGCGCTACCCTCTCATGTGTTCATTCAACAATGATTTATTAAACATCTGCTACACACCAGGTAATGTAATGTGTGAGGACCTAACAGCCGGAGTATACAGGGATCTAGTCCAAAGAACTAAGCATATGTCTGCATCTTTCTCCCATTTCTTATACGTGGAAAGTTGTGGAAAGTTGTGAGGAAACTTGCCAGCAACTTTTTTTTAAATTGAAAAGACCAAGGTAGTCCCCAAGGAGATTTAGTCTCAGTTGACCTTGGTTTTATTATATTTGCATCATTTGATATTCTGTCAAAAACATGATGATTTAAAAAAATTGACACATTTTGTTTTCCTTGGATTCAGTCTTTTCTTCTATTGATTTCTTGTGCCTCCTTACCATGTTTCCTTTTTATTCTAGCCTTTTTTCATCTGTAAAATCAGGGGGTTGAACAAAATAACCTCTAAAGTCCCTTCCAGATCTATGATCCACTGCCCTTTGTGGCTCTCACTTTCTAAGCTCTAAGTCCTTTCAATGTCTGACATGTCTCAGTCCAAGTTGTCATGTCCCTCTAAGCTTCAATATTCTCTATTCTAAAGTCCCTTCTAGGTTGGACAGTCTTTTATAAAGTTCTGAAGCTAAGATTCTTTGCTTTAACTCTTGGCCCTTAGATTCACCCTTGGGTCAGTTATCTTGTGATAATATGCCCTTCAGGAAGAAGTCACAACTAATGGAACGAACATGATGGATGCAGCTGTGCCAGTCAGTCAACAAACATTAATTAAGCACTTACTGTATGCTAGACATTGTGCTGAAGTGCCAGGGATACTTAGAAAGGCAAAAAAAACATAGTTTCTGCCCCTAAGGAGCTCATCTTCTAATGGGAAAGATAACATGTAAATAACTGTGTACTTATATGACATTCTCATTCCACCCTATCTCTGTCCCACCTTCCTTTTCTGAATGGAAAGGATAGAGGGTGGACATGAGAAAGGATCCTCCCAGATCCTCTATTGAAGAAAGATGTCCAGGGCAGCTACCTCATCCTTCGGCCAGGCTCCTTCCCCTTCCCTCCTCTCCCCTGCTACCCCCATTACTAGCTTTTCAGCTTCCTTTTGTGTGTTGCCTTTACCCATTAGGTTTTGACCTCCTTGAGGTTAAGGGCACATCCTTTGACTTTATATCCCTTAGTACAGTGCCTTGTTGTTGTTGAATCATTTGAGTCAAGTCTGATTTTTCCTGACTCCATTTGGGATTTTCTTGGCAAAGATACTGGAGTGGTTTGGTATTTCCTTATTCAGCTCATTTTACAGATGAGGAAACTGAGGCAAACAGTTGCCTTGCCCAGGGTCACACAGCTTATAAGTGTCTGAGGCCAGATTTGAACTCAAGAAGATGAGTCATCTTGACTCTAGGCCTGGCACTCTCTCCTCTGTGCCATCTAGCTACCTGATACATACCAGGTGCTTAATAAATGTTTACTGACTACATCTGTGATCTTTTTATCTCTAGCTGACTAAATCTGTGTCTATGTCCATGTCTATATCTACATCATATCCAGTCAGTGGAAATGGAAGGTTATTTTAGAAAGTACAAACATTGGAGGGAGAAAGTACAAACTGGGGTAGACAAGCAGGGAAAAGGAACAGAATTAAGATAGTGGAGTGTGGTGTGTGAGGAAGAGTATGGAGGCTGGTATAGTAGAAAGAACATTGAGCTAGATTGGTCCCCTGGGTTCTAGGACCTGCTCTTCTAGGTGATATTGGTTAAGTTACTTCCATTCTCTAAGCTTTAGTGGATTCATGATAAAATAAGGGCTCTGGCCTGGATGGTTTTTAATAGCCCTTCCTGTTGTAAGAGCCTGTGGTCTAGGTTGGGAACATTCTCCAGTGTATCATTCTGTTCCTTGTTGCTTATTCCCTCACACAAAGGATCATAGGATTTTAAGTGAAGGAAGGGAATTCAGTCACCACCTAGACCAAGGCATACATGAACAAAGAATTCTCTCAGTCAAAGGACAAACATTTATTAGGACCTTCTATGTGCTAGGTGTTGTTCCATAACATTTGACAAGTGACCATCCAGTCTCATCTTGAAGGCTTCCAGTGAGGGGGAACTCCCTTTCTCCTGAGACAGCTCATTCCACTTTTTTTCCTTCTATCACCTCTACATGTGCCTTTTTGTATCTTCCTGACCCTGAGGCTGGAACCACCTAGTCTGAGACAAGTACATGCTTGATTGTTACAAGTTCCCCCCACCCCCCGCCTCCAAATTATCTTCTCTCCCAAGCCCTTTCTGACTTTCTTATCTCTGCCAAGGGGATTGCTATCCTTCTAATAACCTTGGTTTGTAGCCTCAGAGTCCCCCTTGACTCTCCCTGACTCTCCCCTTCCTTGCCTCCATCCATTCAGTAGCCAAGTCTTATCAATTTATCAGTTCTACATTTACAGCATTTCTCATATCTCTCCCTCTCATCTCCCCCATCTCTATTCACAGAACCACCACCCTAGGTTAACCCTTCATCACCTCTCCTACCATATGGTACGACCTCATTGGTCTCTCTGCCATCCTTCACACAGCTGGCAAAGGAATATTCCTGAAGTTTAGATCTGACTAGTTCTCTCCTCTGCTCAAGAAGCTTCTGAGCCTCCTTACTATTGCTTCCAGGCTAAGATGCAAACACCTAGTTTTAAAATGGACGGTTGTAGAGCAGTGGTTCTCAATCTTCTTAATGCTGCGATCCTTTAATACTCGTATATGGGTGTATCTGCATGTGGGCAGACCTGCCTGGAGATGGATAGAGGAGCCGTGTCTCGGTTCCTAAGACCATAGGAAATATGTGTTTTCCTTTGGTCTTAGGTGACTTCTGTGACCCCTAAGAAAGGGTTGTTTGACCCCCCAAAGGGGTTGTGACCCACAGGTTGAGAACTGCTGTTGTAGAGTTGAATTTGGAAGGGCTAGGATAATTCAGCCCCCTCATTTTACAGGCAGGAAGACTGAAATACAGGGAGACAAGGTGAGGTATGCAGGGTCATGCATGCAATGAACCAGCTTTGAAGTGAAGGCTAGAAACCAGATGTCCCAGGTCAATGCTTCGTCTGCTCGTAAAGCTTTACACATACGGCCCATAGTGCTTTCTTACTCATTTCTCTCCTTTGCCGTCCCTCAGTGTTAATGGCCCAGTGATTTATTTCTCTCTATAGAAAGATACCACAGTCCTGATTTTAAGCCTAATATATTCGTAACACTCTTGTTCTCCTGTCCTGCATTTCTCCCTCATGATTTGGCTTTAGGCCTAGCTTCTCTAAATAAAGTTCAACATGTTTAATCTTCTACCATCTGCAAGATATCCCCTTGTCAAGTTATTCTCTTATCTTATTCTGTCTGAGAATGGCTTATGGTCTTACTGGAATCCCCACCTCTCTGTGAACTCCTCCAAGGGTGTGTGTGTGAGTGTGTGTGTGTGTGTGTGTGTATGTGTGTGAGTGTGTGTGTGTGGTGTGTGTGTGTGTGTGTGTGTGTGTGTGTGTGGTGTGTAATGGTAGTCAGTAAATGTGACATGGACAGATAGGGTTGATGTAGCTGAATGGATGGAGGATCTTAGTTTGAATTGTGACGTTTGAAGACTGATTATGTGACTAGGGGCAGGTGGGGGGGTACAAATTGTCTTTTTCTCTCTAACTCTCAATTTCTTCACCTGTAAAATACAGAGTTAGCCTGGAAGATGGCTCTGGCCTCTTCAGGATTCTCTGACTATACCATAAGATCTGTGCTGACTGGTCGCCTCAGTTAACCGGAGCTATTTTTTTCTATATTTTGCTTATAGGAGACAATGGCGAGTCCTAAGAAAACTTGCCTGTGTCAATCGACAGCTATTTTACTAAGGAATTACTAGTGATCAAGATAATCCAACTAGATAATAGAATTATTGATTTGAAGCTGGAAGGGATCTCAAAGGTCTTCCAGTCTAACCTTCTCATTTTATGGGTGAGGAAATTGAAGCTCAAGGAGATTAGTGACTTTCCCAAGGTCACGCAAGTGTTAGATGTTGAATTTGAACCCAGGCCCTTTGACTCCAGAGTGAGTCTTCTTTCTGATGCACTCCCTATACTGTTCCCTTGCTACTCAAGGGTAGAAACTGTTTCTTGTCTTTGTATCCTTTAGCAGATACTTAATAAATATCCATATAACAATTAATTATCTGAAAATTAAATGAACTGCGTGTGAAATAGAGAGCTCCCTGTTACTGGAAGTGCTCAAGCAAAGGCTTGAGGACCCTTAATCATAGGTGTTACAGGAGATATTATGTACTAGGCAAGAGATTGTGCTAGATCCCCCATAAGGTCCCTTCTTACCTGAAACTGCTGAAAAAAGCTACATTATAGTTAAATCAAAGACTTGTGGCACAAACCACAAGAAGGGAAGAAGGAAACAAAGTCAAAGAAGCTTCCACTGGGAGGTTCTGTACCAATATAGTTCTAAAAATTAATTAATTTTAGAAAATTTTTAGTTTTCATTTATGGAATAAAATAAGTATTTCCATAGTATAGTATAATAAAAATGATTGCATGTGAACCTGAAAGTCTCTTATGTACAATATGTTATTCCTTTTGAATATATAATAAAGTTTTTATGTAAATTTTTTTCCCTTCCTTCCTCCCCTCTCCCCCTGCCCTGTTAATAGCTACCATTAGGCACAAATAGGGCCAATATAATAAAAATAACAACTTTCCCTGAACTAATTTATATTATCAATGCCATCCCAATTAAATTACCAAAAAATTTTACTGAATTAGAGAAAATAATAATAAAAATAATTTGGAAGAACAAAAGGATCAAAGGAACTAATGAAAAATAAAGTAAAGTATGGAGGTTTAGCAGTACCAGACCTTAAACTATATTATTAGGTAGTAATTATCTAAACTACCTAATACTGGTTAAGAAATACATAGGTAGATCAATGGAACAGAGTAGATACACAGTTTACTAGAGCAAATAAATATAGTAACCCTGTATTTGACAAGTACAAAGATCCATATCTTTAACTCCAACTTCCTTTTTTTTTTGGATAGAATTACTAGAGTTATATATACATTGTATAGCTGGATTTCAGCAAATCATGTACGTGATCAGGCCTCCCTCAAGAGTATCCTGCAGGACAAGAAAGATGCGACTTGGTGGTGGTGATACATTTTTTTCCTTTTTTTGGAGGGGGAAGACCGGGCAATTGAGATTAAGTGACTTGCCCAAGGTCATATGGCTAGTAAGTGTTAAGTGTCTGAGGCAGGATTTGAACTCGGGTCCTCCTGATTCCAGGCCAGTGCTCTATTCACTGCACCACGTTGCTGCCCTGGTGATGTTTTCTTAATAGCTAGAGTACAGATAATGCAGAAACTGATTAAGTAATAGAATTCAAAGAGTAATCATTGAGTTGATGTCAACTTGGAAGAACATCTCTACTGGCACATACCAAAGATTGGATTATGCACTGTTCAACACTTTTATCAATAACTTAGTTAAAGACATAAATGGCTTTCTTCTCAGACTCTCAGAGCACACAAAGCTGAGTTCCATGGCTAGCATATTGGATTATGGCTCAGTAATCAAAAAGACCCCAGCAAGTTAGACAGACTGACCAAATCTAATAAGATGGAAATTCGATAGGTGTAAATTTTTTT
>CM053601.1:135687943-135712240 GCA_028646575.1 Pseudocheirus occidentalis | reverse complement strand
TACACACACACGTGTGTGTGTGTGTGTGTGTGTGTGTGTGTGTGTGTGTGTGTGTGTAGGACCTCACCACTGAGAGAAGAGGACTTCCTGGGCTATGTCCTCCATGGACGTGTCCTTGGGCCCCCTACCTGGCAATGATCCTTCCTCATCAGTCTGCTGGATCTTTCTATTCCTCTCATACTCCTGTTTATGTCATGAAATCCTAGGCTAGAGGAACCAAAGGGACCTCTGGGGGATGAGCTGATACATCCGTCTCGTCTTAACAAGGAGGAACTGAGGCCAGTAGAAGTAGGGAAGTGACTTTCCCAAAGTCATAGTGATAGGAAATAACAGAGACGGGAATGGGGCCCAGATCACACGCAGGATCATGGATCTAGGGAGGGCTAGAATTACTCCTTCCATCAGCAAGTCTGTCAGGTGCTCACTATGTACTGATCAGCTTTCTGTACGAAGAATGAAAGAATACCTCTTCTTCCATGTGAGGAAGCTGGAGCCTAGTGAGGTCACACAGGTGGCAAGTGGCAAAGCCAGTATTTGCCCCTGAGTTCATTAACTCTAAAGTCATGACTCTTTTTACAACGCCCCCCTCTCCTTGATGCAAGTCTAGAAGTCTTTCAAATTCATCCCGCTGTCCTGTGTGTATCCCTACTTAATTATTAGCTGCTACAATTGATAGCATTTACATAAAGTGTTATCTAGATTACCTCATTTAAGCCATACGGTTATCCTGGATGTAGGTTCTATTACTGGCCCCAATTTATTAATGAAGCTCAGAGAGGCTCAGTAACTTGCCCAAGGTCACATGACTGATAGCTGTCTGAGGTAGGATTCACACTGAAAGTGGAAGCTGTCCCTGTCGGCGGCTAGTGCAAGGCAACTTAAGTGATGAATGTTAATAAATGCTTGTGGAATGAATGAATACATACATACATGCATTATCATTTCATCTCCAGCCCTATATGGAAGGTGAGACAAGTGTTATTCCCATTTTACAGAGGAGCATACTGATGCTTAGCAAGGGGAAATGGCTCACATAGTTGCTAAAGAGGAGGCTGAGGATGTGAGGTCATATTTTCTGACTATAACTCTTTTTCTTTTTTTAAAAAATGTATCAGAGTTAATAATATAAAAGGGGTCATAAGACCGTGCTATCTATCACCAGGTCAAACATAGTGAGAAGAATGTCCCTTTGGAATCTGAGGACTTGAATTCAAATCTTGGCTCTCTTACCACCAAGAGGCTGGACAAGGCAGTTAACCCCTCTGCATGTTAGTCAGTCACTTAAGAAGTGCCTAATATGTGCCAGGTCCTTTGCTGAGTGCTGTGTATTCATCTGAAGGTGAAGGGGCTTGTCATGGGAAAGCTGCATCTGAAGTTCTCTATTCTTCCTGTTTTAACTGCTGTGCCAAATATAACTTTGGCTTTGGGAGGCTTTGCTGTGTTTAACAGAGACTTGGCCTATGGCTGGGAACAAATGTCAAACATGAAGCCCTTTAAGTTGACAAGACAGGCTGTGTTTCGAGGCTGCATGTTGGCTCTGCTCACAGGAGAAAGTCTGAATTAGGCCAGATCTAAGGCCTTTTGCATAATTACCCAAATCATAGCAGGTAGAAAACAGTGGACCAGGACATTAGAGCTGAGATCTACAATTCCATGAAATATTTGGGGAAAGAGGAAAAAATATAGGGCGATAAATGGAACTGGAGGAAATTTTAGAGGTCATCTAGACTGCTTTATTTTCCAGATGAGGAAGGTGAGGTGCAGAGAGGCCCAAGGTTAGCCAGGTGGTAAGTGGGCAGAGCCAGTACTACAGCCAATGGTCTGGACTCCAAATCCATGGCTCTCTTTACGGCGTGAGGCTGTCTCCTGAAACTTAGAAATCAATAAGAAAGGGATCAATTAAAAAAAGTGGAAAAAATGAGTGCATGGTGAGGTAAGCCTCTAGAGTTGGGGAAATGGTGTCTTCAGTAGATCTGCCCAGAAATCTGAATGATCTCATTCCCATTTCTTCAATCTTGTTAAAACAATTATGACTTCTTTTTAATAAAATAAAGGAAAGACGGTACCATTTCCAGCAAGACCTCAGGGATCTGAAGCTCCTGCTCAGCCCTTTAGGAGTGGGCACTTCCCTGAGCCTGTTTGCTCATTGGGGTCAGAGCCAAGACTGGAACTCAGACCTTCCCGGCCCTAAGACCAGCTCTCTACTCACTCTGCCGTCCTGCTTCTCATTGTAGGAAGAGCTCTTCATAAGACAGAAAGCTCTGTATACAGGGAAACCAGTGGATTCAAGATAAGGAATTAAATGTGTTTTTATCACTCTTTTTTGATGCCGCTATCACTTCCAGTGACTTTCAGCTCCCTCTCTCATTGGAACCTTATGCCACCACCACCAATCAAGACAGCCAAGCCAAACCAATCAGCTTCTTGGCTCTGTCTGACAACATATGCCTTACCACACCTGTGGTCCAGGAGGCAAGAGCCTTCTTCCCCATAAATACAGTGAAATCACTACATTGACCCAAGTCCTCATCTCTCTCAGTGATGTTTTCCTTGAAATCATTGAAATTTCCCAACTGATGAGGATCCATTTTGTTTCCACTTCTTTGTAATCAGAAAGAAACACCAGACAGTGTTTTATCAATGTAGCTGGTGTCTCTGTTAAGGCATACTTGTATAGTAGGTCCCACTGCCTTTTCTACCTCAGTTAAGAGTCGGAAGGGCCCTTACGTGGCATTTAGGTGAATCCCTTAATTTTTCAAGTGATAAAACTAAGACCTGAAAAGGTTTAAGAGATCCTCCCACTGTTCCCTGGATGTCAATAGACATATTTGGAATATGGACCCGGGTCCTTTGACTCCAAATCTAGTGTCTATTATTTATCTTGACACTTCACTCATGCTAAAAAAATTTTTTTTGCAACAATTTAATAAAAATAATTTTAACCAAATACTAAATTTGAAACAAGCTAAAAATGTTCAGCTACAGATGGGAACAGATGAATACAGGCCAACTATATTTAGGAAGCTTAGGAATAAAAAAGGGGAAACATTCTAATGGGGCTAAATTAATTATATGTAAGGAACAAAGGAATTTACATCCATTTGACGTTTCATTTTAGAATGTGCTGACATTGCTATAATTGAGTTATTCCATTCCTCTGTAGCTAAATAACAGGAAAAATTATTGGTCAATTAATCTTTTCAAGCTTGCGATCTTATGCTATTAACAGAATCCCTATTTCACTAATTCTCTGAACTGTACGATTTAGCCCTTGATTGCAAACTGGCTTGTTCTCTAGATGTTTTCTTTATATATATTTATATGTTCAATTGTTTCAGTGTCCAACTCTATGTGACCCTATTTAGGATTTTCTTGGCAGAGATAATGGTTCACCATTTCCCTCTCCAGCTCATTTTACAGATTAGGAAACTGAGGCAAATAGGGTTAAATGGCTTGCCCAGGTTCACACAGCTGGTAAGTGTCTGAGGTCACGTTTGAACTCTGGAAGATGAGTCTTCCTGACTCCAACCCAGGCATTCTATCCATTGTGCCACTTAGCTGCCTGTTTTCCTTACATGGAGCCAAACATTTGTTTACCTGCAATATCTACCTGTTCTTCTTGGTTCTGTCCTCTGGGGCCAAGCAAAACAGTCCAACTCATGTTGGATACATATGACACTCTTACAGGTATTTAAAGACAGCAATCATGTGCTTCTTAAATCTTTTCTTCTACAGGTTAAATATTACCAATTTCTTCAAGTGATTCTCCCATGTCATGGCCCCCATTCCTCTTACTGTCCCAGTGACCCTCCTCTGGATATATTCAATTTATCAGAATTCTTCCTGAAATGTAGCAACCAGAATTGAATCTGGAACTCCAGATGTGCTTTTAATAGGGTAGAGTACAGCTGTAATATCACCACTTTTATTTGGGTAATTGACATCTGTTGATGCAGCCCATAAGCACATTGGCCTTTGGGCTCTCTTACCATCTATCCTGAATGCACAGTCCTCCAAAACCAAGAGATGTTTTCTTCACAGAAACTCTTGTCTAACCATCTATCACTCCCTATACTATATTCTGGTAGTTGAGAGTTTGAAGCCAAACATAGATCTCCTCTTATTCCTATTAAATTTTGCCTTACTAAATTCAGCTTATCTTATTAGCTTGTTAGAACATGTTACTTGAGAGTGGAGATGCTGTCATTCTTTGCATTTGTAAACCTAGTGCAGGGTGGGTCTAGTCGATTATAGGTATTTAATAAATGTTTATTGATTGGTTAATGAGCTCTTTTTGGATTCTGTATTAGCAAACCTCACCTCAGGGGTATGCTGGAGCCAGCTGTAATGGCTGTTCAGTTTGCGGGGTGGGTATTTATACCTCAGAAACTGACTGTTGCTACAGATTAATGCTAGACTTTAAAAAGTGTTAAGATGTAGATTAAACTTAGAAATATGTGAATATACATCTCCTCCCCCAAGAGACTGTTAAATATTTTCTAGCACAACTCTGACCCCCTCCCTAGAGAATTTTGCATTTTCCTCATATTGTATACATATGTCCTTCCCCCTTCTTATTTTTCATGACCCTGTTCCTTTATTCAACAAACAATAATTAATCACCTACTGCAAAGAACTTTGCATGTAACTGAAGTGATGCAAAGTTTAGATAAGTTATAGGAACCTGCCTTTGAATTGAACTTAAAAGTATAGGCTAGAATTCACCAAGTAAAAAGGGTGACTGATAACATTTTAGGTATAGGTAATAATATGAATAAAGGCACAGAGGTGGGAAAACACAAAATATTTCTAGGGAGCAGAAAATACTCAACGCTAGTTGAAGTGTTAAGTTTGTCAAAGGGAATAATATGAAAAAAGGCTGGAAAATTAACTCTATAAAGTTACTTCATAAGTCTCCTTTTCCTCCACCCCCAAGCAAAAAATCAACAACAACAGGAAACTTGTTGATTGATTTACTACCTTATGCTTTCTCTCATAGACACAACTGAAAGAATTTAAAAGAGCTGGGGCATGAGTAATATTATATGAGAGAGAGCTACCATCACACAAACCCTCTCGTGTTTTTGTGCTCAACACCTCAGGCAGCTCACAGCATGGCACGGCACACAAGACTCCTGCCAAGTAACAGAGATTCAGAGAGATATCTCCCCAGAAATACAGGAATCACGCAGCTCTGCCATGCATCTCTCTACTTCACGAGTACATATCCCCCAGCTCTTCCTCCTTCCAAAGAACCTTTTCTCTAAGAGCAGAGCTGTTAGGCCATCTTGGGACACTAGCCCAGGCACCCTCACTCTTCCATATTTGATCTGATGTTTGCAGTCAGCCTCAGAGCAGTCGAAAAGCTTCAGGCCATTTCCTGTCGCTCTGCTTGCAAGCCCCCACAGCCCAGCTGCCCCAGCTTCCTTCTGTGTTAGCACATCGACTGCTGAGCTTTTTGTTGTTGGTACCCAGAATTTGGTTAACTTCACGAGCAAAGCCACTGCTTTCCCTGCTCTCTGTTTCTCAGACATTAGAGGCAGTTTGAGGGTTTAAGCAGAGGGCCTAAGGTAGTGGTATTAATGTTTTCTAGTATAATCCCTCTCCATATCTGGACATTGTAAGGATTGGTAGCTGGCTATCTCTATTTTAGAGAGCTGACTTGCATAGAAAGCATCCTTGGGCTATGGGGCTCAGGCTCCTAGGATGTCTTTGTCATTTTTCTTAGTCATTGTTGATGTAGAATAGGCAGTCTGGAGATATTAGCAAATTAGGTAACTTGATTCCAGGACCCATACTTGTATCAGTGTTGGGATCTATAGGAATTTCCATCTCAGTTTCAGGCTATTGACTTATTCTATAAATTTCATATCACAAGAAGATGTCATCCTTTTATCCAGACAAACAATGGCTTGTAGAAAGCCAGAGTTGGAAGGAATCTTAGAAGTCATCTGGTCCAAACCAGTTTCTCCAGAGAAACAGGAATTTTCTGGATCTGTAAGATGAGAAGGTTGGACACGATAATTTGTAAGGTTTCTGTTGTTTGGTCAGGTTCGTGCCTGACTCTTTGTGACCCCATTTGGGAATTTCTTGGCAGAGATACTGGAGTGGTTTGCCTATTCCTTCTCCAGCTCATTTTACAGATGAGGAAACTGAGGCAAACAGGGTTAAGGGACTTGCTCAGGGTCACACAGCTAGCAATAGTCAGAGGCTAAATAAGTCAGGTCTTCCTGACTCCAAGTCCACTCTATCACCTAGCTGCCTCTGAGGATTGAATGAGATAATGTGTAAACACTTTGTAATGCCAAAGAGCATTAGACATGGTACCTATCACTATCAGGCCCAGAATAAGAGTAGGACAAAGGTCTCTTAACCTTGACCTTAACATTCTTTCAGGCAGCTGCCATCCAGGGACCAACATCACAGACACTTAGGGTGAGCTGAAGTTTTCAGACTAAAAAGGACAGAATAAATAAGAGATTGCCCCTCAAAAATGACTTAAGTTGCTAAACTTGTATGAGCCAAGAGGATAGGATCACGTTTTCCAGTGATTCATATTTAGGAAAACAGAATGAGCTGCTCAATGAACTGGCCAAGTTTCTGGGCCTTGGTTGTCTCTTTTGTAAATTGGAGGGTTGCATTGGTCAGTCAGCAACAGACTTATGTATTTACCATGGGCCCTATACTGGGCTGAATGTTGGTGAAACAAAGAAGGGCAAAAAAAAGTTTCTGCCCTCAAGGAGCTTATAGTTTAATTATCAGATGGTTCAATGAGGTCCCTTCCTCTACTAGCATCCGATGTTCTAATGTCCCTTGACATTATAGGCACTCTGAAATCCAAGGTCCTTTCTTCCTCTAAAAGGAAAAGTTTTAATTTCTGGCACCAATGTTTATTCTATATTCTGAGGTCCTTTCCAGCGCGGACATTTTCTAATGCTGTTATCAGAACCAACTTGTTCAATGTTGGTTTTCTGTTTGTTTTTTTCCAATGAGGGTCCCCTCCCAACTTGAAGCTAATAGCACATCTATTGTTATTGTTGCATAACTGAAGTTGGTATTTTTATTGTTTTAATTGATGAATGCTCAAAAGCAAGTCTGCACCCAATTCTGTGCCATAAAATTAGATTTATTTTCATACAAAATTAGTAATTAGGAGTTTGTCTATTATCCTAGGTAGACAATTTATATTTTATCATACCAGCTGGTATCATAAGTTTGTAACAACAGATGAAGGCATCTTGGACATGAAACCAGGAAAGTGGGGGCGGCTGGGTGGCACACTGAATAGAGCACCGGCCCTGGAGTCAGGAGGATCTGACTTCAAATTCGCCTTAGACACTTAACACTTACTAGCTGTGTGACCTTGGGCAAGTCACTTAACCCCAATGGCCCTGCCTTTCCCCCTGCAAAAAGAAAAAAAAAGAAAGAAACCAGGAAAGTGTAGGTTATGGGCTTTCAACCTGGTCAGAAAATAGAACAGAAGTCACTCAGTAATTTATAGATTACTATCTTAGTTACACCCCTCCATCCCCCACTTATATATGGTTATTTTTTCTTCCAGAGTCAGAGATACCACAAGTTAAGCTTTGGCAACAATGAGGCAGTATTTAATACTGGAAATCAAATGTTTGGGTGTTTCTCCATGTTTTTTTCTAATCACTCGGCTACCCCCTTGTTATTGTATGTTGTTGTTTGAAGAGGTAGTGGATACCGTCTTGAGTTTTATCATTTTTGCTGCGTCAGCTTTTATTATCATTAACAAATGGGCCCCTGGCTCACTCATGTCCCAGCAGGATTTCAGATTATTCTTCAAATTATAGCAATTTGTCATGGTGTCAGTGTTTTTTAACCTATAACCTTGGATTACCTAGAGAGTTTACACAGTCTAGGGTTCACATCCCTTACTTTCGATTTCTATCAGGATAAACAATTAGTTTACATCCCAGACCAAAGTCAAGAGAAGCAAAATTAAGATTAAATAGTCTTCTTTTGGCGTTAACTGTATTACACAGCCACATCACCTGAAGGATTCTTTAGGTATCGTCAACACCAGGATCAACAGCATAACTAGAATAGGGCCAATTTTAGAGATCTGTTGCCTGAACATAACCCTAGGACCATTGAGAATTATATCTGAACACATGAAGACCTGAAATAGGAGTGCAAGCTTTGGAATTATTACTGGGGTTAGATTCTTGATATTTGCTTCCTTCATGACCTCAGCTAAGCTACTTTACTGCTATGCTTCAGTTTTCCCATCTGTAAAATGGAGATGATTTCACTTCTTTCTACATAAGGTTTTGTTTTAGAAAAGTACTTTGAAGACTTCTACATGCTTTATAAATATATTATTTAATTATCATTTTAAAATTTTCTCTTTTTTATCATGTACTTAAAGCAGATAAATATTTCAAGATTAAAAGAATGGGAAAATGTTATAGGAATCTGATCTTCCATGACCTGTAGTTTTTTAAAAAAATACATATATGCATATATAGTTATATTTACATACAGAATATAATAACCAAGTTGTGTCCCTTTAGCATGTCCTTTTGAATATTGAAAAATATTTCACTGATGTTCTCTTTTTCATGTTTGTCAATTTGCAGTTGCATAAGGTCTTTCAAAGGATGAAATGTTGTATAATCAGGAGTTATTATTACAGCTCCCATTCATGTAATGCTTCTAATTTTTTTGATATCCTATGCTAGGTACAGGAAGAGTTACAAAATGCAAGAAAGACACAGGCTCTGCCCTCATGGAGCTTACAGTCTGGTAGAGGAACAAAACACAAACTCTATGATATCGCATCTTGTAAGATAGGCAAATTAAAATTAAATATAGATGATTAAAATTAAGCAGGGTTCTTGGACAGTTCCGAGGGGAAAAATGTCGTCATTAACTGGAGAGATTAGGGAACGCCTCATGGGAGAGATGACATTTGAACTCCTTCGGTGATTAAATCTCAAAAGATGAGGTGGCCTTTCTCGTCTTCAAAGCTCACCTTGTCCTTACGCTGTTGACTCCCTTGCTCTCCTACTGGTCATGCTCTCTTTTCCTCTTACAAACACATCCTAGTCTCATCTCTCTTTACAATTCCTCCACTTGACCTTATCATTCCCTAAAGCTATTGTCTTATTTCTTTTTTCCCTTTCCCTTATCAGTTCCTAGAAAAATTGTCTGTTCTCCTTCACCTCTTACAATTGAGCTTCAGGACCTCTCCCTCTGATGAAACTGCTCTCCAAAAGATCACTAATGATTTCATAATTGATACATCTAATGACCTTTATTTCCTCATCCTCTTTGCCATCCTGTAGCATAAAAAGATGAAGACCTCATTCTCTACCAGAACATGTTCTTTCTCTTTGGCTTCCACAATGTTTCTATTTTCTGGTTTCCTTCTTACAAGTCTGACAGTTCTTACATTCTGTCATCACCCATCTCCCACTCCCTATACGTGAGGGTTTCTATCTCAGACTCTCTTCTTTCTTTCCCATGGAAATCTTATCTATTCCTTTCAGTTCAATTTTCGTCCCTTGGGTTCAGTTACTGTCTCTGCACAGATGTCCCCCAGATCTATATATAAAAACCTAATATCTTTTTAGAACTCTGTTTGAATATATACAATGGTAGATATGGAGATGCTGGACAGCTCCATCTGTATGCCTCATCCAAATCTCAAACTCATCATCTCTCCCCCTAAACCTTCCTGACTGACAAATTTTATTTTTGTTGAGGGTATCAGCATCACCCCATTAGCAGAATATCACAGCTGGCAAGGCCTTCACAGATCATCTTATCTCATCTAACATTTACCTGAATGAGAGTTCACTGTATTGTATACTCTACAAGTGGTCAGCCATCCTCTGCCAGAAGACCTCCAATGAAAAGGAACTCCCATTTCCTATTTCACTTTTGAATAGTTCTAATTGTTAGAAAGCTCTTCATTCGGTATAATAAAGTGGTATCTATCTATATGTCTATATATACATATCATACATAGCACTTTGAAAACTTTAAGTACGTTATAAATGAGTTATTATCATCATAATATTCTCCTAGTGGAATTCCTTACACGTGGAAAATACTTAATGTTTATTGAAAAAATGAATGAGCTGAACTATAAAGTAAGGTTAGGGATTCCATGTGGAGGGGTTATGAGGCAGAGAAGGCATATTTTAAACTTTAATGAAACAATGTCAGTTATTATGTTCTTAAAAATCTTTTTCTATAAAGAAAAGGAAATACATTTTAATGACACATTCTATTCCCCCCCCCCTAATCTGTAGCATTACTGCTTTCCTTCACTTACCAGACTATTCAGCCATATCTGGTCTTTGTGACATTCCCCAAACAGATCCTCTGTTTATCTGACCCAGTGCCTTTGCTCACAATGCCCCCCTAGGCTGAGAATGTCCATCTTTTTCTCCTTGCCCAACTCTTAATCTCAAGCTACTGAAATGCATTCTGTTCTTCAAGGCTCATCTCAAAGACTACTTTCTCCATGAAGCCATGCATGGTCAATAAATCAACTAGTAAGCAAGCACTTATTAAGCACCTATTATATACCAAGCAATGTGCCAAGTGCTCAGCCAGGATACAAAAAAACAAATAAAACTTTACTGTCCTTAAAGAGTTTACATTTTGATTGGGGAATACAATATGTACTTTCTGTGTGTGTATGTGTGTGTGTGTGTGTGTGTGTACATATACACACACACTCTATGTGCGTGTATATGTATACAGATATACATATGTGTATACACACATACATATATACATACATATACACACATATATGCATGTATATATGTATGTGTGTAGCTAGGTGATACAGTGGATAGGGTGCTGTGGTTGGGGTTAGAAAGATTCATCTTACTGAGTTCAAAACCAGCCTCAGACACTTACTAGCTGTGTGACCCTGAGCAAGTTACTTAACCCTGTTTGATTTAGTTCCTCATCTTTAAAATGAGATGGAGCAGAAAATGGCAAACCACTCCAGTATCTTTGCCAAGGAAACCCTAAAAGGGGTCATGAAGAGTTGAACATGACTGAATAACAACAACAAAATGTATGTATATACCCATGGAAGAAAGACAAAATAAATACCTAGGGTATTTGGAGGTTGGAGAACACTAGTAGTTGGGGGAATTTGGAAAGAGCCTCACCTTCTATTATCATGTAATAGGTGATACTTGAGCTGAGTTTGGATGAAGCATGGAATTGTAAGAGTTGGTGAAGGTAAAGAGGGAGTAAATTCTAGCCCCAGGACAGGCAGGGCAAAACCACAGATAGAAGATAGAATATTGAAGGTAAGGAATAGCAAGGAATGTTTGGCTGGATTGTAAAGCATGTTTACAGTTCATTTGTTGAATTCTCATGGTCAGTTTGAGGGTCCATACTTGAAGTATGGGGCTTTGTTATTTCTTGATTTATGAAGGATAGTGAGCTTCTGGTATCTCATGCTGGTTATTCAATTGTGTCTTTCTTAAAATTCATTAGATGCTAAATTTTAGCACTCTTCATTGACATATTGAGCAATTTTTAGTATTTCCTTGCAAAATCTGAATCCATCAGTTACTCCAGGCTCCTTAAAAATATCCTTTCTGTAATTTCTACTAGTGATAACCTGATCTGAATTTCAGTTATCCTAAATCCCTTGTTTCTATAAATAAATCCATATGACCTCCATTTGTCTTATACTTCTTTGCCCACATATTATTAGATGAGTTCATGTGAATGTTACCCATGGAGAGCCTTTAGATTCTGCTCTTGGATCTTAGCTATATTGTAGGATCCATTCAGAAATATTATATTTTTGGTTACATGAGGCAAAACCAGTCGCATACGGCTGCTATCAGCCTTTACCATTGCTTGGTGAAGTTGCTGGTTGGTTTCAAAAGTATTTTCATAAGCTCGTACCCTCTTTGTCATATGCCCTCTTCCTCTTTTTTTCTTTTTGAGTAGATACTGTCACTCTTTCTGTAGCCACCTTAGGGTAGCAGAGCCTGTTTTCCAATGGTCTTAGGCGACCCCTGTGAAAGGGTCGTTCAACCGCCAAAGGGGTTGCGACTCATAGGTTGGGAATTGCTGACTTAAATGTCAGAGTTATATCAAAAATATGTCAGAGGTAGGACTTGAATTCTGAGGCTGCTGGTTGGCATTATTGTTTCTGTTATCATGATTATTATTGGAGGGCAAGTGTGGGATGGTAGAGAGCACTGCCTTGGGAGCAGAAGGCCTAGATTCAAGCCTTAGGTCTCCTGTGATTTAACAAGTCACTTCATGTCTCAGCCCAGACTTGACATTGGACATTTGACAAACAGGATAATAATACCTGCCCTGCCTTCCTCATGTGGATAGTATGAGGATCAAGTGAGATCATGTAATAGAGCGCTTCCATCAGTGCGAGCTCTGGCCCTGTTATATCAGACAAGACGTTTGTAGTTGCAGAGAGATTGTACACATAGCAAAGAAAACATTAATGAATACCACTTTCAAGGTCTCATCCTGAAACACACACACACACACACACACACACACACACAGAAGGAGGGAGGGAGGGGCAGTGAGAGAGACAGAGACAGAGAAGGAAGAAGGAAGAGGGAGACAGAGAGAGAGAAGGAAGGAGGGAGGGGCAATGAGAGAGGAGAGAGAGAGAAGGAGGGAGAAAGAGACAGAAGGAAGGAAGGAGACAGAGAGAAGGAAGGTGGGAGAGGGGGAGAGAGAGACAGAGAGGAAGAAAAGGAAGGGGGCAGTGAGAGAAAGAGACATAGAGAAGGAAGGAGGGAGAGGGAGAGAGAGAAAAAGAGAGAGAGAGAGAAAAGGAGGGGGAGGAAGGGAGGGAGAGAAGGCCATTTAAGACTGCATCTGTAATGTCATTTTTAGCAGCGAGATAATAGTAAAAGCAGCCTAGACAAGTGATGAAGCTCAAATAAATGTGTTTGGATAAAAAGGCAGAGATGGGCCTTCAGAGCTGGGAGTGTTAGCTTTAAAATTCCAGCATATTCTGTTGATTTATAACAGTTGCTAAGTAACAGGTTTCACTGTAGCCAAGTGATTTTTTTTAAAGTGCCTCTCCCTAAGAGAATCTCCAGATTAAAAAGATTTAAAAAATCAGTATCCACCTAGTTTCAAAAGAAAAATATTGGGGAGGTTTCCTGCCAGTGATTAGAGGACAATAAGAATAAATCTATGTGACCTTGGGAGAGTCACTTTCCTTCCTTTGGTTTCAGTTTCTAAAGAAGAAGCTATTTTCCAGTGATTCCAGCTCTAAGTCATATGACTGAAGCATATCCTGTATATTTGCCTTCTGTCTACCAGGTGCTCCCTCCCCGGGGAAGTGTGGGAAGGAAGCTCGAGGCTGTTCCACAACAGGGTTCAATTTAGCAGCTCTGAGATATAAACGGACCCAAGCGGCAATGTTATCAGTTTTTGTTTTTGCTATAATATGTACATTACAATATGGAATACGTAATGTTAGGAGTAACAATAACTCCCTGCCTTAAGTCTTTCCCTGTCTAATCTAGCCTTTTTTCAGCCAATAAATTGATTTTCTTAGAAAGCAGGTCTGACTGTATTGCTCCCCTACTAAATAAACTCCAGTAGCTCCCTGTTATTTCTAAGATCAAATATAAAATGCTCTATTTGCCCTCTAAAGCCCTTCCTAACCTCATCCCCGTCCCTTCCTCCCTGGCCAGTTCTCTTCCACCTTACTGCCCTCATTCCCTTCAAGCCTCCGACACTGGCCTTGCAGTTCCTAGCACATACCCTTCCATGGCTGGCTCCGAACATTGTTCATTGTCTCTCTTCCATCGATGAACATGCCTCCACCCCCACCCCCTACTCTGCCTCCTAGCCCCCTGTCTTGTTCCAATTCTCAATTAAAAAGCCTATTTCTACAAGGAGCCTTTCCCAGTCCTCCTTAATGTTAGTGCCTTCCCTCAGGGACGACTCCCAGGCTATCCTAGATATATCTTGTTTGTCCACAGCTGTTTATTTATATGTTATTCTCCACCCCACACTCCATATGACCATTGCTTCCTTGACAACAGAGATTCATTTCTTTCTGGCTTTTCTTAGTATCCCTAGGGCTAGGTATCTAATAAATGCTAGTTGACTTGATGGAGCACTGTCTTTATAGCAGTTACCATGAGAGAGGGAATGTATCATCATTATCCATATTTTACAGATAAGGAAAATGAGTCTCAGATGAAGTGACTCATCAGAGGTCATACATTCAGCTAGTGTTATAGTTGAAACTTGAATCCAGGTCTTTGTACCCAGGAGCTCAGAACCTGGTCTAAAGGTCTGTGTCTCTGCTTTGGTAGCTCATGGCCCAGTTGGTATCCAGATGTGTGTGGGAGGCATCCTCACTTTCCTCTCACCAATTCCATAAGGTTGGCAGCATGATTGAAGAATCACAGCCTGCCGCAGTGAGAAGAACCACAGGGGTCATCTGGTTTAACTTATGCAGGACCAAGAACACACTGAAGGTGATTCCCAGAGAGAGCTCACCAGCCAGTTGTTGACTTTCTCTGAGAGGAGACCCTCTTCATCCTGAGCCATCTCCTTCCATTTTTGGACAGATTTAAGGGCTTGAAGGGCAGGAGTCATAGACAAAAATCTAAGATTCTCAAGTTTCAGCTCAATTTTCATTCTTCACCACCCCAAGCAGACCCAAAACAACAACAACAATAACAACACCCCTTAGATCAGTGGTTCTCAACCTTCCTAATGCCATGACCCTTTAATACTTGTATGTGGACGTATCTGCATGTGGGTGAACCCACCTGGAGACAGATAGAGGAACAATGTCTCGGTTCCTAAGACCATCAGAAATATGTGTTTTTCGATGGTCTTAAGTGACCCCTGAGACCCCTGTGAAAGGGTCAAATGACCCTTTTGCAGGGGTTGTGACCCACCACTGCTTAGATAGAAGTACATGACTGGAGGATTAATTAGAGCATGATTTTGCTCCTCAGAGAAATTTATGACTTCTTACTAAACCTCAATCCTTGAAGCACTATCATGTTCCCATTTTGCAGATGGGAAAGCTGAAGCTTGAGGTTAAGCATTTCGCTCATGTCACACAGTTGGCAAGTGGATCACATTCAGACCCCAGGGGTCCTAAGTCCAAGTTCAGTCTTTTTATGATCCCACAGTGCCCACTTTGTCCTGGCTCACCATATACAGTGGTGTGGTGGAATAGTAGTTTCCAAAGCTGACTTTCACACTAGACCTGGAGTTAGGAGATACTAAAGTTTGAATTCCTTTTTTTAAAAATAGTTTTTTTCCCCATTTAATATAAAGAAAGTTTTCAGCACTCACTTTTATAAGATTTTGAGTTCCAAACTTTTTTCTCCCTGCCTCCTGTCTCACCTCCTGAAGACAGCAAGCAATCTGATATAAGTTATACATGTACAATCACATTAAACATCTTTTGGGGTTTGAAATCTGAATTCAGTGATATAACTTCTTCAGGACTCAGTTTCTGCATCCCCATCTATGATAAGGATACTGATACCTGTAATACCTACTTTAGGGTTGCTGTAATAATCAAATGAGATAATGACATGCATTGTTAGGTGGTGTACTGGACAGAGTGTCAGGCCTGGAGTCAGGAAGACCTGTGTTCAGATCCAGACTCTGATACTTAAACAAGCTGTATGATCCTGCATAAGTCACTTAACCCTGTTTGCCTCAGTTTTCTCATCTGTAGAATGAGCCGGAGAAGGAAACGGCAAACCACTCCAGTATCTTTGCTAAGAAAACCCCAAATGGGGTCACAGAGAGTCAGGACTTAACAACCACAATACAACAACATTGCCATACTAAGTTAGCACTAAGGGTTAGATTTATGATTTCACCAGTATAGGAAACTCCCAGGTGAGGGAACTCTACCAGTGAAGTATGGCACCTTCTTTGTAGCTTATAGGCTTCAAGAATTGCCTAGAACACTGAGAGGTTAAATGATTTGTCCAGGGTCACCCAACCAGTATGTGACAGGGATAAGACTGCATCTAAAGTCTTCTTGCTTAGGAAGCCAGCACTCCTATACATGAAGAGCACTTTATAAACGTCAGCTGGACTTTAATTTCATCATCCTCAAAGTAGGGCTAGCGATGCTTGCCCTGTGTTCTTTACAGGATTATTGGTAATTTATATATGCTTTAAAGTGCGCCAGCTTCTTTATATGCGTTCTCTCCTTTGGGCCTCTGGGAAGTCCAGTGAGGTGGAAATTACAAGTATTGTTTTATCCCTGTTTAAGAGATAAGGAAAGGGAGGTTCAGAGAACCACCTGCTAAGTGATTGTGTTACTCAGCCTGTGACTGTCCAAGGGTAGACTTGAATCTGTTTCTCAGATTTTCTTCCTGTTGTTAAGATTAAATCAGGTAATGCAGAAAAATCACTGTCACCCTCAAGTGCTGTATAAATAGGAGGAGGTTCTATTAATCTAGTTTCAAGCCCTTGATGGGAGTCATTTTGTGACCAGGGCAAATCATAGAAGGAGAGAGGTTCTTAGGTACTTAACCTCTCTCTGCCTCAGTTTACCTGCCTGTCAAAAGGGGATGATAGTAGCACCTACCTCAGAGGGTGGTTGTGAGGATTAAATGGAAAATTACTTTGTAAAACCTTAAAGCACTATGTAAATATTAGCTATTATTATTATTTATTCCAGTCTCTTCTTCTATCAGATGAAGAGCTTAAACCAGATGAATTCAAAGTTCTCTTCCAGCTCTAACATTCTATAATTCTAGGTTGTATACTTGTTGAGAACAAGCAAGGGTCATGTTGTTTTCATCCCTGTATCCCCCTCAGCAAATGTTTGCTGAACTGAATTTGTTAAATTGAATTCATTATGAGGGTAGACTTTCTGATTTGTAATAGTCAAGACCCATGCTACTCTGAGCACAATTGGGCTTTTCATTCTGAGATTCCTTTAGTGGTCAAAGCTACTCTGGGTCTCTAACAAGTGTATGTGAGGAGAATATCAAGTAACTTATCTTGGGAGGGGAGGACCCCAAAAGAGGACATGAGGTTAGGAGATGGTATGGTATAAAATGCATTTTGTGTGGCAGCTAGGTGATGCAGTGAATAGAGCACTGGCCCTGGAATGAGGAGGACCTGAGTTCAAATGTGATCTCAGATACTTGACACTTAACTAGCTGTGTGCCCTTGGTCAAGTCACTTAACACCAATTGCCTTGCCTTCCCCCTCCAAAAAATACGTTTTACTGGGAGCCAAGAGCCCTGGGTTCAGGTCCTTCTGTTCCCTGAAGGGTGAGTGGACTTTGGAGAAGCAGAAGGGAAGTGGTGTGGGCTAAGTCTTTGAGACAAGGGAGGGGTAGGGGTTACAAGGAAGATGGAAAAATCAGCCAGAGTTATTGGAGCAGAAGGCTTATGAAGTGGTAAACCTGTGAACTCAAAAGAATAAGGCTGTGACTTGCAAAGGTGAGGTAGGTGACTATAGTTCTTTGTGTGTGGTGGGGATGACTTCCCCACCTTTCACCCCGCCTCACTCCCCCAGCAGTTATCTCTCTCTTGAAATATGTCTTAGTTACAAACTCTGGCTTTCTATTCCAACAAATCCAGGGTTGTATCTCCCTAGATGGAGATGTTGATTGTATGTGGTTCACAAATCTTGTAAAGACTTGTACTCTGCTTTACTTAACCTTTATCTACATCTTTCTCATAAAATGGGTGGGAAGATAAATTAGCTGTTTTTATCCATGAAATGAATAACTGACCAAGGAGAAAGGGAGGTAAGAACAAACTGTCTAACTCCAGTCTTAACTTGTTAAGGTTCTTAACTTGTAAAGCTTTCTTTTTTTGGTGTCAGTGACCCTTTGGCAGCCTGATGAATTCTCTGGACTTCTTATCATAATGTTTTTAAATAAATAAAATACATAGGATTTCTAAGGAAATGAATTATAATTAAATAGGTATCAACCCCTGCTTGGAATGATTCCTGAAATTATCCATGAACAGAGACAGAAGAGGGCCTTATAGATTGTCAGCTTCCCCACAGGGAGATGAATAGGGATTAGACCTGGGATTTCATTGACTTAGGGAATTCCCCAATGAGGAAACTCTCTCTACCAATGAAGATAGGCATAATCTTAGTGTTACCTAGAGCACATAGAGGTTAAGTGACTGGTGAGGGTGGGGTCTTTGAGGCCATTTCTTTATTTACTATACCACATTAGCCATTCCTATATTCAAGGAGAATGCTAGCTTCAATTTTTGAAAATATCACCCCTCCCCCAACCACTGTATACTGATGTAAAGATTTCACTAAAGTCTTCCTCTCATACTTCATCTTGGCTTGGGGGGCAGAGTGGTACACCTGGTCCCTCAAAGATTCTTTGAGGGGGAGTACAGGTTCTCAAAAGTCCCACCGAATTGGAAAGTCTTCAGTTATGGAATCCTTAATGAACTATGTGCCTGTTGTTCAAGGACCAATTCAACTAAGTTGAGAGAGGCACATCACCATAGGATCCTGATAGATTTGGAGCTGAAAGAGACCTCAGAGTTAATCTGCTCTAACTTCTTCCTTTTGTAGATTAGCAAAGTAAGGCCCAAGAAGGCTAATTTACCTGCCCAAGGTCCTGCCCATGGTAAGTGTCATGGCTGGGAATCCAGTCCTCTGACTAGAGAGCCAGTGCTCTTTTCTCTATACTATCCTCAGTTTAGCTTTAAGGAAAGCCTGTGGCCAACCTCTACCCAGAGCAAGTTCACTGGCTGGGGGGTAAGTACCAGGCAATGCACCCTGGAATCAACTTTGGAATTCACAAATTGAAAATCATACTAGGGAGTGGGATAGGGGTGAAGCTGCCATGGCATTGGTGCAAGGATCTCCCCAATGAGGAAATTCTCTTTACCAATGTTAGGTGGTATCTCCTCTGCACCTTCTAGTCTGAGAGAGTTGCTTAGAACAACTAAGAGGTTATTTTTCCTCTCAGGGTCACAAGGCAAATAAAAAATAACATGAGAAGAAATTAAGACAAATTCAGTTGGGCAGAAGTTTCAGAATCAGAAAGCACCTCTGAGGTAATCAATCCAATATAACTCATGGTGTTGAGGAATCTCATTCAATTTTCTACTTCACTGCCATGACTTCATCTTGAGGTTCCTTCTCCTAAAGGGGGCAGAAATGATTCATAGTCCTCTTTGGGGGAAATGTTGATGTGTGAAAGGAAGGATGGGAGAGCAAAAGGGAAGCCAGGCTGGGGTAACATAATGTGAGATAGAAGTTTCATTATGGGGCAGTGGCAGAAATCTCTTCACAGTTATCTGGTGTCTTACCTCCTCTTCCCCACTCTTCAGACAACTTCTACCTCATATTTTTCTTGCCTCCTCTATTCTGTTGAGGAAACATATATGTTAAATTTTTGGACCCTTTAAATTCTGTCCCTGTGATGAAGTTTTATGGACCTAGACTTAGTTGTGGTCCCACCTCAGGATAATGAATTTTTCAGTTACAGTAAGTCGTGAAGAATTGCTTACTTAGACTCCTGACCTCCAGGGGTTTTTGTAATACAGCATGTTGTCATATGAACCCAGGTAAATTATAAGAGACTAAGTACTTTGACAAATATGAGTAGTTCAAGACCCAAGTGCCTGCCCTCAGAGAGCTTGCAGTCTGGTTGAAAAAATGAGTCAAAGTAGTCAGCAAAAGGGGTAACAATACAAACTTCGCAGAATTGTAGAGCTGGAAAGGGACCTTAGAATGGGGAACATAATGTGTGTTGTGGGAAGGCACTTAAGTAATAGACTAAGTCAGCTGGAAGGGACCTTAGGACATAGACTGTTAGTAGTAGTAAGCACCTTAGAGATCATCTAATCCAGAGGTTTTCAAACTTATTTGGCCCACTGTCCCCTTTAAAAAAATATTTATCACCCCACTCCGAAATCTTTTTTTAACCCTTTAATGTTTTTTTTTGAAATTTGCATCATTTCAAAAATTATAAAATATTTTTTAAAATGATGCATCTTTAAATGTAATAATTTATTGCTAATTTGTGTGTGTGTGTGTGGGGTTTCCTACACTGAAATTTAGATGATGCAATATTGTGTCAGGTAACTGTATAGTATTATATTATAAACAAGTCATTACATGCACATATTCCTGCTGATGAATGCTGGACTTCCTGACAGTGTAAGACATGCTTTCCTGCCAAGACTTGCTTGTTAAGACCTGTTAGCAGACTTGACCACTGATAGGTTATAACTTGTATTTTGTGTGTTTATTTAGAAAATAACGTAAACACTATGACTTTAATTCTGTTACACAACAGATTAAACATGTACAGGTCTTATCTTAGAATCAGGCTGTTCCAGATGGCCAGTAACTTTATATCATATGACATGGATATAACACATCTAATGTTTTTGCATTATCAGAGCAGATCATTGTGGCTTTTGGGAGTCTGAACATCTGGATGGCTTTCTTTGAGAGCCTATATGTTCCTCTGACTTGTTCACATCCTTGGATATAGTGTCATTACTTTGGGTATGCTTCCAGCTGTTTCAGATCTTACAGAGAACAATGGAAGGTCTAGGGTAGTGGTAGGGAACCTGTGGCTTTGAGGTGGCAGTGGACTCTTAAGGGATGATAACTCATCAAAAGCTGTATCTTTAACAACACCTTCTGAATGCTTCCCTTTCTCTCAGTTAAGTCTGTGTTAGACTCTGGCAGTCAGTGGGTGAGCGACTGCCATAGTAAGTGGCCATAGGATCATGATATAGGTCTAACTTTGGGCATGGGCAAAGGCATGGGGACAGTTTCATTGCTATGTTTGGTTTTTCTGGTATAGAATATGGAGAAAAATAAAGACATAGGCAATATTTCTTTGTTTTCCAGTATTAATAAATACCACGAACACGTCTCTTCCACTCTATTTTAAATTGTTTGTAAATAATAGCATATATTTATAAGGTGTGTTCCTTTTTATTATCAGTAATGAGTTCATATGTAGAGGGGACTTTACATTTTCTCATCAATAACAAAACACTATATAGTATTTTGTTTTAATATCAGTAAAAATGACTCACATTTATTCACATTTGTGCCATTTACAAGAAGTTTTGCATTTATCTCATTCAATCTTTACAACACATGGTGAAATAATGGTAGTAGCCACAGTGCACATTTCTTTGTACTTTTGGGTTTGCAAAGAATTCTTTCTTACAACAACCCTGTGGTACAAGTGTTATTTCCTCCATTTTACTAATGAGGAAACTAAAACTCAGAGAGGTTTATACTGTATTTTTCTCAAACAAATGTGAAGTTACATTTTATAGTTATTATTTCCTTATTTTATAGATAAGGGAATTGATGGAGATTAAGTGATTTACCCAAGGTCAACCATTAACCCAAGGTCAACCAACTTTCACGGTCTAGACTTAAACCTAGATTTTACAACTCCATTTGTAAAAACACTAGAGTTGTCTGTGTTAAATGAGAGAGGATACCCATTCTTCACATGGCTTTGAGGGTTTGCAGCATTGCCCATTGGTCTCCCCAGCTTGTACAGGTGCTACATCCCATTTCTATCACCAGCTGTTTTCCCTGCTTTGCATGTGAATAATGGATTGCCAAATAGGAGGCTTTGTAAAGAGTAATGACATTGTTGGGACCATAGTGTCTCCCCAGAACAGTAATAAACGCATGAATCCTAAACAAAGAAGGCTCTTCTCCCCACCTTGGCCATCCCCTTCTTCTGTGCCTTCTGCTTGTAGCTTCCTGATCTGGTGCAGTTGATCACCCCCTCTTTTCTTTTATCTCTCCCAGACCACTTTTGCATTTCCCCCACCCTCTTTGGCAGGCATCTTCCCTGTTTCACTGACTCTATTAAAGGAAGCCTAGAGATGATTGTGTTGGCTTATACTTTTCGGGTGGGCTGTCATTGCTTTGTGCAGTGAATGTACCCAGATGCTAAAGACACTGGCTCCAAAGAACAAATTAAAACACATCCAGATATTTTCACTGAATTGCAGAGTTGGAAGGGACTTTAGAGGCTAGTTACTTGAATATCCCTTTTTTATTTTTTGAATGTTTATTTTTGTTTTGTCTGATGGCATGATGGCAACTCTTCCTTTTTTTGAATTTTCTTGATGCATAGAAAAACATTCCATCCCTTCAGTTTTATTTTGTGTATGTCTTTGTTTTTGAAATGTATTTCTGAGGTGATTACTTGAGAAGAAATCTCTCTTCCTACATCTCTGGCAATTGGTCATCCAGCCTCCACATAAGCTCATCACCTCTTCAGGCAGCCCATTCTCTTTTTGGATAGCTCCAATTGACAGGAAGCTTTTCCTAGATCTGTGCCATCCCTCCTCTCACCATACCATGCCCCCCAAGCATGCTTTTACTCATTGCTCCCAGTTTTGCTCTTAA
The DNA here is from genome assembly GCA_028646575.1 of Pseudocheirus occidentalis. NCBI lineage: Eukaryota > Metazoa > Chordata > Mammalia > Diprotodontia > Pseudocheiridae > Pseudocheirus > Pseudocheirus occidentalis. The sequence goes on along the minus strand of CM053601.1, from coordinate 135,689,839 downwards.
AGGCCAGTCAGAACACAGCTAAGCCCTCTTTCTTGTCCCTTTAGATATTTGAAACTAATGTTCATGTTCCCTCAAAGTCTTTAGTTTTTGGAATTCAGCATCTTCAGTTCCTTTACTTCCTATTTGGTCTGTGGTGGCACTCCCAGTCTTCTTTCCCTAAGTTGTGCAAAGGCCTACTTCCTTAGCTAAACATCACATAAGTCTCTCATTTCTCTTATCCTTGGCTTCTCTTGGGCTACTCTTGAGAATTGTCCCTATCAAGGCACTGCACTGGACATCCTGGGTCCCCCAAGCTCCTCTTTTCTTAGCCTATACTTCTTTTCATGGTGCTCCTCTTCCTCTCTTCCTATGGTTCAGGAGATCTTTGTGACCCTTACACCCCCCCACTTTGGTCTTCTCAACACTTACATTAGCAGACAGTTGAGAATTCCTAGCTTTTTCATCTAGTTTCTCCCATCCTCTTACAGCATCTTGGATTCGTGGAATGGGCAGCTAGGTGGTGCAGTGGATACAGCACCAGGACTGGAGTCAGGAAGACCTGAGTTAAAATTCAGCCTCAGATACTTACTGTGTGACCTTGGGCAAGTCACTTAATCTTGTTTGCCTCAGTTTCCTCTTTGGTAAAATAAACTGGAGAAGAAAAGGACCAACCACTCCAGTATCTTTGCCAAGAAAACACCAATTAGGATCACTGAAGAGTTGAATTTGCAGGAACAACAACAGAATCTTGGAATAGCAGTGACCCAGGGTCATGTATCCAGAGATTCTTAGGGCTTGGACTTAAACCAGGTTTTTTTTTTAACTCTTAACTCCATTCCTATGGGAAAGTATCCTAGATATCATGTAGTACAACCCAATTAATTTTTACAGATGAGGACATTGAGATCAAGAGAACAGAAAGGACTTTCCCAAGGTCACATAGCTAATAAGTAACAGAGGAGAGATTCCGGGAAACCTAGATGTCCTGATTAAGTTCAGTATTCTTTCTACCACCCATCTTGCTTCTAACAGCAATGCCAGTTTTCATCTTCAAAGCAAGTCCCAGATCTTTTAATCTTTTGAAAAATTGTGAACTTCACAAAAATAACAGACAACATTTCCATATGCAAAGAACAGAAAAATATTGCATACAAAACCACTAATCTCCACTCTATAGCTTTGGTTTTTTTTCCCCTCATAGGTTTTTATCCTACTTTAAAAATGTTTGAAATGCACACCTGCAAGAGGGGTGGCTTAGTTTATTGAATAGAGAATTACAGGGTAATCTGGGTTCAAGTCCAGGTTGTGAGACATTGGGTAAGTCACTCAATCTTAATTGCTCAGAATTTGGAACTATGCCCAAAGGGCTATAAAACAGTGCATATACCCTTTGGTTCAATGATACCACTGCTAAGTCTCTGTCTCAAAGAGATATTAAAAAAAGAGAAAAAGACCTACTTGTGCAAAAATATTTATAGTAGCTCTTTTTGTAGTAGCTAAGAACTAGAAATTGAGAGGATGCCCATCAAATTGAGGGATGGCTGAATATATTGCGGTATATGATTGTAATGGAATATAATCTTGCTATAAGAAATGATAAGCAAGATGATTTTAGAAACACCTGGAAAGACTTACATGAGCTAATACAAAGTGAAGTGAGCAGAACCAGAATGTTGTACACAGTAACAGCAATATTGTACAATGAAGAACTGTGAATGCCTTGGCTATTCTCAGCAATAAATGATCTAAGACAATCCCAAAGGACTCATGATGAAAAATGCTATCAACCCCCAGAGAAAGAACTGACATTATCTGGATACAGACTGCAGCATACTGATTTTCCTCCCTCTCTCCTTCCCTCCCTCCTTCCTTCCTTCCTTCCTTCCTTCCCTCCTTCTTTTCTTCCTTCCTTCCCTT
>CM053601.1:135644638-135687443 GCA_028646575.1 Pseudocheirus occidentalis | reverse complement strand
CCCCTGTGAGAAAAGCAGGAACAAGGGTTTGCATATTTAATTTGTCCTAAATGCGGAAAAACGGAGGCTTAACTTGGCAGGAAAAAAATCATGTGTTTTAAAGTTACTGGTTTGAAGGTCTGGATGTGAAGGTTTTTACATCTCACTCTGGCAGCCAGCTCAGAGCCAGCAGCAGAGAATTTTCTGGGTTGCTCCTTCCCCTGAGAGGAACATGGACCAAGAAGAAACCTGAGTGCACAGTCTGTCCATTAGGGATCTCTGTGCCTCCATCCTTTATGTGTGTATGTGTATGTGTGTGTGTGTGTGTGTGTGTGTGTGTGTGTGTGTGTGTGTGCATGTGTGGATCTATATATCTATATATATTTTTATTCCAAAGGAAATCAGCTTTTTGATGGGAAAGAAAAGACTGTATCTGATTAGTCGGGGCTGCCCAATAATATGTATTGAATCAAGAGAAACTGGGCAGCTGACACTGGGCCAGGCCTTTAGGATTTTGCTGAGCCAAGTTGCTTGAAAATCAGTAATATGTCCCTGCCCATGCTCAAAGAGAGCTCCATGTTGAAAAGCTGAAAAGTTGGTGGCTAGAGCTGGGCCTTTCTGAGCTTGGCTGAATCAGATGCCAAGGGTAGCCAGCCTCTCTATGTAGGTCAGCAACTTCGAAGAATTTGTTTGCTTTGACCTTGCTTAGTGGTGGTGACACCTGTGATTTATGGGTGCCCCTTTTACAGTTTATAACCAAAAGTTCAATGTGGGGATTAGAGAGTGAATCTCCAGGCCTGGTAGCCATTTGCTGAAGGTTGAATCCTAGAGTAGTATTCTGCTGCAGCCTAGAACTGGATCGGTTTGACTGCCTCTTGCTTATTGATGATTGTAGGTTTCCCAGATTCATGAGGGATTATTTTGCTGTACTGAAAGTATGTTGCAAGGTGGTTTTTCTTTGTTATTGTTTTAAAGCAATATTACCAGCATTTTGAATGTGCTCTAACTCGCTTTAGAGAGCTTTTGCTTAGTATAGAGGAATTCTCTAATAATGAAATACTCTTTGGCTTTGTAGATAGATGTATTCTGATAAATTCATAGTTTATACACATATATATGCATATACAATGAATATGTACAATGAAATAAGCATGCATGTATACAATGCATACAAACATGCCCTCACATATATACACACACTTTATACACAATTCATAAGTATGTATGTATGTATATATATATATATACATAAATATACTCAAATATACATGCACTTGTATACAAATACACATATATAGACATGCATATATCTCTATATCTGACAGTGGGTCATAAAATTTGGACTGAGAAGGTTGTAGGGCCACTTGTTAGGTGTCTTAGAGTGGAGCTTCCTTTTTGGATATGGGTTAGACTAAAAGACCTCATGGGTGTCTAAAATTCTGTGATTCTGTGACCTGGGTTAGAATTCTAGCTGGGCTACTTATGATCTGTGTGACCTTAAGGAAATAATTTCATATGTCTGGGTCTTGGTTTTTTCATCTGTAAAAAAGGAGGGAGTTGGGCCCCCCTCATTTAGCTGACCTCCAGTTAAATTAGTAACTGACCTCCAACTTCCAAGGTCACTTCCAACTCCAAATCCTAACCTTCCCTCTAGCTAGACATTCAATAAACTCTTAAATGGAGATACATACAGATATACACAAACACTTAGAATCTATATGAGTTCTCAAAAAATATTGACTCTAATAGGCAATGTTAACATTTCAGTTTCTTTAGCCTCCACAGGAAATATAAACATAACACTGCTGAGGCTTTTGTCAAGATGCTACTCATGACAACAGCAGTCCAGTAAACGCTGGCAATTAAAATACATGTTCCATTTGCAGCTTTTTCTGCAATCATGACTCAAGCAGAGCAGAGTCTAATCGTTAACATGACCGCTGGGTGAAATTCTAGTGCTGTAATGATTTGGCTCAACTGTCACCATAGTGTCTTAAGCTTGGAAACGGCCCCTTACGCACCACTTGACACTGCTGACTCATACCCAGCCCTGGCGTCTTTGGTTTTAGCTTCTGCTCTGAGGAGGGAGAGAGGAAAAGGAAGGAGAAGCCGCCTACCTGGGGCAGGGGAATGCAGTCCTTTTGAGCTGGGAAACTAGTTTCCCATGTGGCTTTCTTTGGTTCCCGTAGCCCACAACAGGCCTTTGTTTCATGATTTAGATGGGATGCTGGTTCTCTGAGATGTTATTTCATCCATGTACTGTGGAACAGACGGATAGGAGACTAACTGCTGTTTGTACGTATTAGCCTAAAGACAGTGCAGATAGAGACTAAAATCAGTCAGGAAGCCCCGAGTTCAAGTCCGTTCTCTGACACATATTGGTTATGGATCTCCAGGCCAGTCATTTACCCTTTCAGTGCTCCAAGCACTATAAATATACCCATGTGTATGCCATTCTGCCAGTGAGAGATTTTAGAGGTCATTCCCTGTGACAAAGCTACCCTAGCTAACTCTGTGAAGAAGGTTGCACAAATCAAGGTAGGAGTTCTTAACTTTTTTATGTCATGAAACCCTTTGGGCATCTTGGGAAGCCTATGGAGCCCTTCTCAGAATCATATTTTTAAAAAATCATAATAAAAATATTAAATTTTAGAGGTTAGTAAAGATAAAGATATAACTTGTTTCCCATCCAAATTCATATAACCACCCAAATGTACCATAAACTCTTAGAGTTCTGTGGATTTTAGGTTAATAGCCAAATTAGGGGAAATTCACTTCTCTGCATTTCTCTCATTGAAATTCATCAGGCGGTAACTTCTGATGTCATTCTTCAGGGTGAGTGTTGTTATGGCAAGAATACTATTCCAGGAGTCAGGAGACTTGGATTCTTGTACCAACTCTGTCTTTTATTAGTTGTGTAACTATGGAAAAATCACTGAACTGTTCTGGGTTCTGATTTTCCCATCTGAAAAATTGGAACGATACTGTCAATCCTACCTACCTCACAGGATTGTTCATTCATTTAACAATTATTTATTAAATGTTTCCTGCACGTAGAGCACAATGCCAGTCACTGAGAGAGGAGCTAATGTGGGCATGGAGGGGATTGGTATGCAAAGTTTGGAGAAAAATGGGTTCCTGCCTTCCTGGAGGTAAAATATCTGCCCTGACTACCACAGGGTTTTATTGAGGAATAAAAGAAATAAAGGTCAAATGAGGAAAGTTCCCTTAGGATGAGCCCGGTTTGCACTAAATATAATTAATATGATAAATATGATAAAAAAAATTGGAAAGAATTGCTTGCTTTTAGACTATTATTCAACCTAGTAAAAAACAAAAGGGATTTCCCCCCAGAAAGTTATACTTATATCTTGTTTAAAATAAATAAGAAATTGAGATACAGACTTGACCTGAGAGTCTAGAACACCTAGGTTCAAATTCTACCCTTAACTCATACTATGTGACCATGAGCAAATGATTAATCTCTTGGTGGCCCAGGCAACTCTCCAACACTTTTCAGTGACAGAGTGAATTTCTTAGACTGAAACCACAGATCCAGGTTTAAAAAAATAATAATAATGTAAGAAATTAGTTCTTTTTACCCAACTTAATGCTAATGTAATTATTGTTTTTAATCATAATGATATTTAAATTTTATAGGTTTTTAAAAACAACAAGTCTTTGGGATTAGGTAAAGTAAGCATTATTATTTCCATTTGACAGACGAAGAAACAAAAGTTTGCAGATTGCCTTGACCTGTATCGCATGGTTTGTAATGGATTCCTTATAACCTTCCCTTCTACTTATGTTTAATGTCTCCTAAAGAAATTCCTGCAATTTCTGCCCTGGATTTTAGTGGGGGGAGATCTCTTTATCAGATTAAGCTATCTTCTCTGAAGGAGGATAATTTAAACTTTTCCTGAGAAAATTTATACTCTTCCTTCTCTTTATGGAAAACATTAGAGTCCCATTATCCCCAGAAGTCATCTAGGTGAAGCAAACATGGACTTTTCTTGGAGTTCTAACTTGCAGCTAATGGGATTTTGTGTTTCATAGATTCATAGATTTAGAAGGTATCTTAGAATTAGATTGTTAAACCTTGAAGGGACCTTAAAACATGGAATCTTATACCTGGGAGAGAACTTAAAAAATTTAGAACATAGAATGTCAGAACTAGAAGGGCCATAAGGGATCATTTGGTCCAAACTCTCTTTATAGATTGGAAAAATGAGGTCCATTAAGGTGAAGTGAATTGTTGATGTTCAAATCTGGGACTTGTTCTGTAGTCTTGTACAATCATAGCCTAGTTTTAGTTGTACAGGTAAACTCTTCCAGTGCAATAAGCTCCTCTAATCTTCTAGAACACAAATTCTTAAACCTGTGTGTGTGTGTGTGTGTGTGTGTGTGTGTGTGTAATGGACTGTTTTGGCAGTCTGTTGAAACTTATAGACCCCTCTTAAAATGATGATTAAAAAAAACTTAATTGAAGGACATGCTGATTTTCTGTGAGAGGATAATAAAAATAAATTTTTTTCTTATGTTGACCCTACCCCCCAATAATCTGTCCTCAGATTGAGAACCCCTGTTGTAGAATGATATAAAAAAGAATGTTAAAGCCAGAAGGGACCTTAGAAATCATCTTACCCAAATCTCACATATTTTTTGGACAAAGTAAATACAGTCTTTGTAGATGAAGGAACTTGCCCAAAGTCATCCAATAAGTTAGTGGTAAAGTAAAGACTGGAATTCTGTTCTGACTTCCATCCTGCCCCTTTTCTGTCACACCATACTGGGAATGCTATGACTTTTCCTTTGCTTATGGGTAGGAGTGCTTACACCCCTGAAATGTGCCCATTTTTGAAATTCTCAACTTGCTTTTGTAAGCCCAGCTTCAATAACCATACTGTTTCTGCATCTTACATAGGGAATATTGGAATAATATTGGAAAGGAAGCAATTGAGCTGTCACTTTTAAGACTGTTATTTGTCATGGTTGGAGAGAAACTTTGTGAGGCAACAGGATAAATGACTTTGTCCTTTTTTCTTGGAAGACTGAAGGAGTTAACTGTTATGTTTTGGATTCACCAAAGAAACATTCCTGAGATACCTGAGTTTAACTTTTATGCTCTGGAGGCCATAGGGTATTAAATTCATAATTAGAGAATTCCTGAGAAACTTGGTCATTCTAGGAAAGCTGAATGGTGGGACTGTATTTCCAGAGCTGAAGAGAAATGAGCATTTATATTCGGTGATCAGAGGTATCTATGTCTGTGATCTTTTTTACTGTAGTATACATTACTAATAAATAATCATTTATTATATTATATGTATAATAAATAAATAAATAAAATCATTTATTATATATGTGTATATAAGTATTAAAACACATACAGAATAAATATGAGGAATAAATACACATAAATATAAAATAAGAGAAGATAGTTTAGGAAGGAGGCTGCTAGGAATTGATGGCATAAGAAAAGAAATCATATAGAAGGTAGTGCTTGAACTTCATATTGAAGCTCATTCCTCCCTAGGGTTCATTTCTGACTCTCTCCATCATGCTACAGCAGTCTTCTTACTCTGGAAGTTCATTGTACACTGGGGCCCCTTCCTCTGCTTGATTGGTTCCTCCCAGCACCTCTATTTTAAGGAAAGTTCCTGGATTTTGCATGTCCTCATTTCTCTCCCAGGCTTTACTGCGGACTCTATAAATTTTCTCCACCATGCCCTCCAATGAGTACCTTTGTCACTTCCCCCCTCTCCTTAAGCTTTCTTTTCTGTGTTGTCTTTTCCCCTTAGAAAGTAAGTTTCCTCAAGGGCAGGGGCTATCTCTATGCTTTTATTTGTTTCTCTAAAGCTTACCACTGTGCCTGTCTCTTAGTAAGTGCTTATTGTTGTTCAAGAAAGAACGGGATTTTGTGAAGTAGAAGTGAGTGTGGAGAGCATCCCAGGCCTGAGGAGAAGGCTAGTATGCCTTGAGCATGTCTGAAGGCAGGAGGAAAGGAACCAATAGAAAAGGGAGTAGTTGAAGATTAGAGAAAATGGAGGGATTTAATGGTAGTTGCAATCTACAGAGAAAGTTGGAAAAGAATGGGATCAAAGGCATATGTAGTGACTAACCTTGGCAATAGAAAGGACTCTTTTTGTCAGAGACTAGGGGAAAGCAGGAGAGAGTGGGGGATGGTGTCATGGGATTTTGCAGTGAAGAGAGGAAGGAGTTCACAGGGAAATGACCTCCATTTTCTCAGTCAGGTATGAGGCAAGATCTTTAGTTGAGAGAGAGGAAAGGGAAGGTAAGAGAGTTTTGGGGATAAAAGAGGAGGTTTGTAATAGTTTCTGTAGAGAATGAGTTAGAAAATCAATTAAGGAGAAATGGAAGTATTGTCTCGCTATAGTGAAGGTCAAGTTGAAGTTAGGTAATATGAATTTATTGTGTACTATTAGCACAGTTGTACGAATTCCTCCAGTACCATTTAGCAGTACCTGAAAAGGAACAGAGGCGGTGGATGTGGATGGTGGGATTTGTCAAGGGATGAACAACAATGGAAGGGAGTTTGAGAGATTCAAGAGCAAATGTCAGCATAGAGTTGAATTTGTTAAAAATAAGGTTGAAACTTGGAAGGGAGGAAAGTGAAGATGGAGCAGAGAGAATGGATTGAGAAATAACTGAGCAGTGGAGGATTGGAGACCTTGAAGAGGGCAAAGAATAGATTTATCAAGGGTAAAGCACAGAGAGAAAGAGTTATAGGCTACGGTCAACCAGATGAATGCAGAGGTCTCTATGAAAGAAGTGGACCATTTGGGATGCGATCATCCTTTTTTTTATTAAAAATTTTCAATAAATTATTTTTAGTTTTCAGCATTCCCTTTTTAAAGATTTTTAAATTCACTATTTTAAAATTTAAATTTTAAAATTTCTACATTTTTCCCTCCTTCTATTTCCCCCTCCCCAAGGTGGTATGCAATCCAACACTGGCTATACATTAATCATATTAAACATATTTTTTACATTAGTCATGTTGTAAAAGAAGAATCAGAACAAAAAGGAAAAACTATGAGAAGGAAAAAAAACAAAAAACGTGATCATCCTTCTGTGTGGCTGAGGTAGTATGAAGTAGTAGTAGCAGTAGCAGTAGTAGTAGTAGTAGTAGTAACAACACTAATAGTAATAATAGCTCACATTTATATATTACTTTCTGGTTGACACAGCACTTTACATTTATTATTTCACTGGATCCTTACAACAACCCTATGAAGTTGTGCTATTCAGTTTTACAGATGCAGAAACTGAGGTTAAGAGATTAAGTGAGTTGTCAGAATCACAGGTGTCCATGACTCTAGTCTCTGGCATCTTATCCACCATACAACCTAGATCATAGGATTTGAGAAGACTGAGGATTTGGGAGGTTAGGAAGTTTGAGAAAGTGAACATTGAAGTCTACTAGTATAAAGCCAGGAGTTAGGAAGGAGAGGAAGAATGAATATGGTACTGAAGAATGAATATGGTACTGAACTCCTCAAGAAAGGAGGAAGAATGATTTGGGGTCTGTAACAATGAAACTACCATGATTTAAATAGAATTGAAAATGTTAATCATATGAACTTAAGAGGAAGAGAGGTTGCTGATTGATGGCATAGAGTTAGGAAGTGGCAGTGGGCAGCAAGAAGTATTTCAGCTCTTCCTCCAGGACCAGTGTTTTGGGGAGAGGGTCTATAAGTGAAATTTTGTCCAGTGCTAGGGAAAATGACTAGAAATGCTAGATTATCTGAAGAAAGCCAAGTCTCAGGGAATGGAGAGAAGAGTGAGTTTATAGAAAAGGAATTTTTCTTTAGTTATTGCTATGAATTGAGGTTGAACTTAGAATTAATTGAATAATGAGAGAGATGAGAAAATCTCAGAACATAGCCCTTGACTGCCTGAGAGCCCAGCATGAGAATTAGAAAGGTAAAAAGTCAAGTAGCAGATTTAGAAATGAAAATTGGTATGGTTGTCAACTAGGGTGTTGTAACATAGTAGATCCAACCCCACATAGGATTTTTAACTCTTAAAATGCATTCCTACCATTCAGCTCTCTCAAGACAGTAGTCAAGGTCTCTCAAAAATTCTTTTTAGGAAACTGTCTCCATAGTGTAAGTGTTAAACTCAGTTCTAAGAGGAAATGTCTCTTCAGCGTTTCTCAAAGATGAGAAGAGTAGAAACTGTCATTTCTTTTAATCTCTGTAGAAACAAATTCTGAGTTCTTTCTGTACGTCAGTCTTTTTCTAGCTGTGACATTTATCAAATTCAGTTCTATAACTTATCTCTGAGTATTTCAAGTACATGTTGTCTCTTTTTCAAAGGTTCTCCATGTAGAGGAAGGAGAGGGAAGAGAAGAGGCATGGAATTAGATGAGTCTTAAATTTCACTTTCTTTTGAAACTGAAATTAAGGTTACTCAATTTCTTTCTTTTTCATAATTAGAGCTATGGAAAAGTATAATGGACTGCTTTAGAATCAACAAGTTCACCTTCAATGTGAGCTTTTTTTTTTTTTCTTAATAGGATTTTATTTTACCCCAGTCACATGTAAAGATAGTTTTCAACATTTATTTTTGTAAAACATTGAATTCCAAAATCTTCTCCCTCTCTCCCTTCTCTCCTGCCTCCCCAAGACAGCAAATAATGTGATATAGGCTATGCATGTATAATTATGTTAAACATATTTCCACATTAGTCATGTTGTGAAAGAAGAATCAGAAAAAAAGGGAAAAACCATGAGAAAGAAAAAACAAAAAAAAGTGAAAACAGTTTGCTTCAATCAGCATTCAGATTCCATAGCTCTTTCTCTGGATGTGGTTAGCATTTTCCGTCATGAGTCTTTTGGAATTGTCTTGGATCATTGTATTGTTCTGAAGACCTAAGTCTAATTAAATTAATCATTACATATTGTTCCTGTTGCTAAGTATAATGTTCTCCTGGTTCTGCTCACTTTACTCAACATCAGTTCACATAAATCTTTCCAGGTTTTTCTGAAATCTGCCTGCTCATCATTTTTTATAGAAAAATAGTATTCTGTTACATTCATATACTACAATTTGTTCAGTCATTCCTCAGTTGATGGGCATCCTTTCAATTTCAAATTCTTGGCTACCATGAAAAGAGTTGCTATAATTATTTTTGCATATGTGGGCCTTTTCCCATTTTTATGATCTCTTTGGGATACAGACCTAGTAGTGGTATTGCTGGATCAAAGGGAATGCACTTTTTTATAGCCCTTTGGGCATAGTTCCAAATTCCCTCCAGAGCTCTCACTTTACAATTCCACCAACAATGCATTAGTGTTCTAATTTTCCCACATCTCCAACATTTATAATTTTCCTTTTCTGTCACATTAGCCAGTTTGATAGGTTGTGAAGTGGTGCCTCAAAATTATTTTAATTTGCATTTCTCTAATAGCGATTTAGAGCATTTTTACATGATTATAGATAGATAGCATTAATTTTTTCACCTGAACTGCCTGTTCATATTCTTTGACTATCAATTGGGGAATGACTTGTATTCTTATAAATTTGACTCAATTCTCTATATATCTCAGATGAGGCTTTTACAAGAAACATTGGTTGTAAAAATTGTTTCTCAACTTTCTGCTTCCTTTCTAATCTTGGTTGCACTGCTTTTAATTGTATACAAACTTTTAAGTTTAATGTAATTAAAATTATCCATTTTCCATTCCATAACGTTCTCAATCTCTTCTTTGGTCAGAAATTCTTCCCTTTTCCATAGGTCTGACAGGTAAACTATTCCTTGCTCTCCTAATTTGCTTACAGAATTATCTCTTATGTCTAAATCATGTATCCATTTCAACCTTGCCTTGGTATGTAGAGTGTAAGATGTTAGTCTATGCCTAGTTTCTGCCATATTATTTTCCTGTTGTCCCAGAAGTTTTTGTCAAATAGTGAGTTCTCAGTGGGATCTCTTTAAGCTGAATCTGGCTGATCCTTGGTTGGGTACAATGTAGAAAGCTTTCTTTGTTGGGTGTGGCTGTCACTGAGTTCCCTTCCAACTCTGGAATTCTATGACTCTGTGATGCCCTAGGTTATCATTCTTTTAAAATATGCTCAGTGGCATCATGGTATATGTTAGTCTCATTTCCATTCTGCAAAGTGAGAAGCAAATTCTATGAAACCTAGTCAAGGTTAGATTTTCTTGTTAGTTTTCTTGTGACCAGGAGTCACTTCTAAAGTCTTAAAATTGTGTAGTTAAAATCTTGTTATTTTAGATATCAAGAAACAGATTTGAACTTTTTTTTACCTCACAGATTGTCAGAGTCAGATGAACTTAAAACATGTTTGTGTAAGCCATTGGAAAACTCAGAATAACATTGCATCAAGTACAGTAGAGTTTGAAATTAACATGGAAAGGGTCCAGCCCTGAGAATCAAAGAGACTTGGGCTGAAATTCTGGTTTGATTACTAACTATTCATTCCATCTTGGCCAAGATGCTTGTCTATGAGCCTCAGTTTCCTCATAAGTACAGTGGAGGGTCTGAAATAAATGGTATCCAGAGTCCTTTGTGGTTCTAATGATTTTTGTCAAATTAACAGTGATTTTCTTGTCTTTAGAAGAACCTAGAGTCTTTTATCCCGTAGAGCCGTAGCAGTCCATGGTTTCTTCTCATACTTCCCAGAGGGGAATAAGCACCATTTGGCACTGGCTCTGAAGGTCTCTGTGAACCCTCAATGGGATGGGCTTTCATCAGAACAGAATTCTGCAGCTGCAGGGAAAATGTTGCTGCCATCACAACTCCACACAGCGTCTGTAAAAATAAAGCTGATAGTCTAAAAAGGCAGATGTCTCTGCCAGTTAGTCTCAGTTCCAATGACATAATATTCCCTCTTTTGTGTTTAGAAGAAAAGGAAAACAACCAAAGCCTTTTTGTATTCACATTTAAGATAAAAATGTTGACAGAAAAGCTTTATGATCAAATCCTCTCCATGCTTTATACTTTGGTTAGATAATTTGACTAAAAATAGTGTGATAACCTTAGGAAGCAGGGGGATAGGATTGGGGCATAAGACCAGCATCAATGCTCAAGGCCATATGGAACATTTTGCTGGCACCATTAGTCAAGAAAGGATTGGATTAGATGATGTTTACTGTATTTTCCAATTCAAACATTCTGTGCTTTACATTCTAAGGACCCGTCTGGTTCTGATATTCTGTGTTCTATTTTGTAAGGTGCTTTCCAGCTATTGAATTCTATGTTCTAAGGACTTTTAAGCTGTCTCTGGTCTTCCTTTACATGATGTAAGATGTATAGGTTCCCAAAGTGGGTGATAAAACTCCCTGGTACAGGTGCTAGAATGATCCATGGTGATGGTAGTAGCCTCTGGTGCAGTTGGGGCTCATTGAATAAAAATAAGGGAGTGGTGGAAGCATAAGGAAAGAAGATGAGAAAAATTTGAAAAACCATTTACACATGTTTCATTTGTTGTGTTGAATTAAAGTTGTAGTGATTATATTGTTTTCCAAATAAACATACAAAATACAAGTTTTAACCCATCAGTGGTCAAGTCCACTGACAGGTCTTAACAAGCAAGTGTTGGCAGGTGAGCATGTCTTGCATTGTTGGGAAATGCAGCATGCATTAGCAGGAATATATGGCAGGAATAGGACTTGTTTATTGTATAGTACTATACAGTTCCATATTGTAATTTTGCATCATCAAAATTTCAATGCAAGAAAAAACCCCAAATTTACATTTGTTAAATTTGTTAAATTGTTAAATTTAAGATGCATCATTTAAAAAATATATATTTTTTGAAATGATGCCAATTAAAAAAATTGTTAAAGGGTTAAAGAAAGTAGATTTTCAGGGGGTGTACTGAGTAATTTTCTACTTTTGAAAATGAGGTGGTAGGCCAAATAAGTTCAGGAATCTTTGCACTAGAGAGTCAACACATTCTGGTGGACAGAGAGATCTTGACTAGAGAACCATCTTGGGAGTCAAGGCAACATGAATTCAAGTCCTGTCTCTAGTACACACTGGCTGTGTGACCTTGGGAGAATCACCTTAATTAATGTTAGAAGTCTTATAAGTCTCTCAATAACAGGCTCTGAGTCTCTAAATAACAGAACAAGTATTCATTGGTATTGGTATAGGCAATTCTATTGAGCACGTAGGACTGGTTCCTCCAAATCTTGAAAGCTATGTTATGTTATTTAGCCTCAGTTGTTGATCTGTTAATCTTTGGGAAATATTACCTGTTCCCTGCTCCCTCACCCTCACCTCATTCACCCCTGGGGAGCTGAATTAGTTTTAATGAGATAATATCTAGAATAGGAGTTAATATCCAGATTTCAGGATTTCTGTGAACTTAAATGGAGAAAGATTAACTTCATGTTTTTACTGAATTCTTAACTGAAATATAGCATCTCTTTCCATTATTTAAAAACATTCTGAGTAAGGGTCCACAGCCTTCACTGGATTGCCAAAGGGGTCCATCTCTCTCTCTGTCACACATGCTTGCAGGCACTCACACATGAATACTTTCATGACTGTGTTACTTAATACGTAAAGTTACTTAACATATGTAGAGGTAAAATGACTTGCCCAGTGTCATATAAATAGAGCCAGAGATTGGATTGGAACCCATGTCACCCTGATTTCAAGCCCAGCACTCTATCTTATATGCCAGGTAATTTCTGTCTCTTAAGCACTTTAAAAAGTTGCAACAGAACTATGAACCAGTGGAAATTATAACATATCTTTATGCTAAGTACAACTTTGAGTTCTCCCAGGGTTCTGTGAGAGATCCCCATAAGCTGCCATACTCTTCCTCTCACCTCTTTGGAAATCCACATAAACCTTAGCATATGTAGAAGAAAGGCGTATGGGACAGGGACAACAGGGTTTAAGAGAATAATTTTATATAATAAATAATAGTAAGCATTTATTAAGCCCTACTATACATTAGGCACTAACAAGTCACACAGTAAACTAAGGTTTCAACATTTCTGAAAACACTTTACTCACAACAATCTCATGCAGTTGGTAGTGCAAGTATTGTGAGTTTCATTTTATAGATGTGACTGTGATATAGAGAGATTAAGGGGTTCTGGGTCACACAGCTAGTAAGTAAACAGATCTAGAATTCAAACTGAGATCTTGTGACTCAGTTCCAGAGTTGTTCCCATGATACCAGGCTGTCAATGGATCTTGATCAACTGGGTGGAGAATCTTTGGTCTTTCTCCTAGGATCACAAAATTCCGGAGTTGATAGGAACCTTAATGATTTTTCAAGTCAACTCTTATCTTATAAATTTGTCAAGTCAGTGGGCATTTACCAAGTCAGATGCTGTGCCAAGCATTGCAGACATAAAGAAAGGCAGAAGACAGTCCCTGCCCTCAAGGAACTCACAGACTATACCCTTCACAGGTGGTCCTACATCCTCTGTAACTTGATAAGTTGACTCATTCACTAACAGGGGTACCTGAGGAAGTTGTTTCTTAGGTTGACCTGAAATCCACCTCATTATTTCTTTCTTAATTTTTATTTAAAGACATTTTTTTCTTCCTTATAATTTCTATTTATGGTTCTTAGTTCTCCCTGCTTGGGACCATGCAGAACTAGATACATTTTGCTTCCACACAAGTATTTTTCTGATATTTAAAGGCAGTTGTCTTGTCCTCTAAGGTCCCTTGTCTCTGGTATTAATATTCCTAGTTCCTCATTCTCTGCTTAACTGTTTGGCCCACTCCCTCTTTCTTCTTGTGCTGTTCTGGGGTAAGAGTTGTCAGAACTACAGTAGGAGAAAGTCCTGTGAACTAAGACCTTTATTAAATAAACTGGACACTTGAGACCCTAATAGGCCCTGTTCCTGCTAGCACTGGGTATGACTGCTCTTTCCCCCATTCTTCTGTAGACTGTTGGGTTTTATTGTCATCTGGGCTGCTGAGATGAATGGTACCATTGAACCAAAACAAAGAGCTTTCAGATCTCCTGTGTCCTGGATATTGGGGAGTCTGGACCTGGTTAGTTTGGAGCCTATGGATTATAGAGACTTTTTACAAAAGCTGTCACATTGTCTTAGGTCTTAGTTTCTTTGACTAGGCCACCACATAGATCTCTTGGTGAATTTTTTCATGATACTAATTCACATTTGAATAGCACAAAACTCTTCCCAACAGCTTTGTTGGGTGGGTGGGTAGTGCAGGTATTAACACCCCCATTTAGGAAATTGAGCAACGGCAAGTGATTTGCTCAGGGTTACTTAGCTTGGTAAATGGTGACAAGTTATTGCACCCTAGATTATCTGATTCAAAGTCCTGGGTTTTTTTTCCCATTATTAAAAATGAAATAAGGGTTAGCTAGGTAGTACAGTGAATAGAGCACCGGCCCCAGAGTCAGGAGAACCTGAGTTCAAATCCAGCCTCAGACACTTAACACTTACTAGCCTTGGGACCTTGGGCAAGTCACTTAACCCTAGTTTCCTTGCCTTCCCCCCTCCAAAAGGCAAAAAAAAAAACCAAACCAAGAACAAAAACAAAAAACAAAAATGAAACAAAACCAGCTCCTAAACAATTAGAAGGTATGGCCTCTACTGCTGCTTCTGATACTAGCTGTGTAATCACCTTGGACAAATCACTTCACAGCTCTGGTTTCACTTTCCTGATTGATAAAATCAGGAGATGAACTAAAGGGCCTTCCAGCTTTAGATCCGTGATCCTGTGGTACACAGGGAATCCTGAAGATAATTTACAGGATTGCCACAGTGTTGCTATCCCCTTTTTCCCTCCTTCTCTCTCTTCCTTCCTCCCCATCCCTTCTCTTTCTCAATCTGGTTCTCATTCTTAGTAATCATCTATTAAGCATCTACTATGTGCCAGGCATTATGTTAAGTGCTAGAGATACAAAAAGAGGCAAAAAATGGTCCCTGCCCTCAAGGAGTTCATAATTTAATGGGGAAGGCAACAAGCTAACAGATATGTACAGGCAAGTTATATATAGGATATATAGGAAATAATCAAGAGAGGGAAGGCACTGGAATGAAGCGGGGCTGGGAACAGCTCCCTGTAGAAGACAAAATTTTAGTTAAGAATGAAAGAAGTCGGGCAGCTAAGTGGCGCAGTGAATAGAGCACCAGCCCTGGAGTCAGGAGGACCTGAGTTCAAATCCTGAACTTAGACACATAACACAAAAAACTAGCCATGTGACCTCGGGCAAGTCACTTAACCCCAACTGCCCTCCAAAAAGCAAACAAACAAAGAATTAAAGAAGTCAGGGAAGTCAGGAAGCAGAGGAGGAAGAACGTTGTCTGTCTCTGTTTCTTTTTCTCTCTCTGTTTCTCTCTTTTCCCATGTCTCTGTCTCTGGGTCTCTGTCTCTGTCCATCTGTCTGTTTCTTTCCATTTCAGCTCTCTGATCCTCAGTTTCCCCAGTTAGAAGAGGGAGATAATGATGATCTCTGCTCTAAGTTAGAGGGTAACCACATCAGGCAATGTATGTGCAACCTTAACAGTCAAATACACATAAACTATTGGTATCATTATTATCTCCTATTTATATGGATAATTGAAGCTTGATTTTTTTTTTTGATGGATGTCCTATTGGTATGACTACTTCTATACTTAGATGGAGTAGTCCCAGGCCGTGGGCTGATCTCAGGGGTTTCACTTTCCATCTGACCACCTTTTTCTCCTCCTGGTTAATGCCTAAAGTTCCCTCAATAGTGTTTCATTCCTCTAGGAGTTGTTCTTTTAAAGTAAATCTCCGGGGAGTCAATAACACTTTAAGATATTTTCATCTGCCAACACTCAAGTAGAAATGAGCTTATTAGACTCTTCCTGATTTGCGGATTTTATATATGAGTGAGAATGGAGATATCAGGAAGGTGCTTTTGTATCTAAGAAAGTTTAAGGAGAGAAGGGCCCCAAAGAGGGAGTCTAAAACCATCAAAAACATATTTTACTGACTTGACTATATTGCTGACAACAGCTTCTTCCTTCTGGGAACATAAGTATACACAGCAGGTTGTCCCAAAAGACTTAGTGCAGCTTTACCCTATTAAAGCTCACACACATAATAAACAGTATCCAAAAAAAAAATCTCAGTGCAGGTAAAAGTGCTGAAGTTTAAATTTTAAGCTAGTAAAGCTTAAGACTGCACTGAGACTTTTGGGACACCCAGTATATTTATAAGTCTCAAAGCATGAAGTGATATGTAGGGAGAAGAGAGACTAAAGAAAGAATAATGCAGTATGATGTTGTGGAACGAACACTAGACTAGGAGTCAGGAGGCCTGGAACCGATTTTCAATCCCTGTGACTTGTCTTTCCTTCTGTCCTCACCTGTTTCATCATCAATAAACAAGCAGGTCAGGCCCTAGGTGATGCATTTCTCAGCTTTGGCAACCTATTTGTGAAATGGGGGTTAATAACAGGGTTGTTGTAAGGATCCAGTGGCATAATTAGTGTATGTAAAGCATTTTATAACCTTAAAGGACTGTATAATAGGGACTATTCTTTCTGTCGTCATTAACAATAATAATCAGGGGAAGTCTCTGAAATTACCATATTCATAGAACATTAAAATGTTAGAGTTAGATCGGTGCTTTAGAAATCATCTTGTTCAACCCCCTCATTTTCCAGGGGAGGAAACTGAGGCTTACAGGGGGGAAATCCCTTCATTCAGCAAATAGTTATCAATACCTAGTGTGAGGAAGGCGCAGTGCCTGGCTCTGGGGATGCAGAGATGAATATGACACTGGTTTTTCTCTCAAGCTTCTTATACTCTATTGGTGATAAACCCAATTGCACAAGTAACTATAACAGTGTATAATAAATATAATGTATTTAGTAGTATATGTAATAAATTATATGTGAAGTGATTATATATTATATTGCATATGTAATATACTCTAAAAGGAAAGGCAGGATGAAGGCAAAGGAGAGATTCAGGCAGACTAAAAGAAGAATGTGAGGAGCACCTGGGGAGATCAGGGAACAGTTCATGACAGAGGTGGCCCCTGAACTAGACCTCGAAGAAACATCGGTAAACAGTTGGGAATCTATTATAGACAAGGGAGATGATTTGCATTAAGGTAAAGATAGGAGAGCAAAGGATAAAACAAGGGACAAAAGGTAGTCTAGTCTAGTTTTATCGGAATATAGTGTATGTTAAGGAGATTAGAATAATCTAAACTTAGGTAAGTTCAAGCCTTACTCCAAAGCCAGGGTCAGGAATTGGAACTTCATTTGATAGAATCTGGAGAATTCCTAAATGTTTTTCATTAGTGGAGTGACTGAGTAGTTCATTTGGAAAAAAATACTGTCAGAATGAGGTCTGGATTGGAAAAAGGGTAGACTGGAAGAAGGAAGGCCAGTTAGGAGAGCATTACAATAGTCTAAACAAGAAGAGAAATGAACTTGAACTCTAGTGAAGAGGAAGGGATGATAGAGTCTAGAGTCAATAGAATTTGACTCCTGCTTAGATATATGGGGTGAGGGAGAGGTCTTCAAGGTTATTTGTCTGGATGCCTGAGAAGGATGGCAGTATAGTCAATAGAAACAGAGAAGCTGAAGGAGAGACAGGATTGAGAAAAAGATGGTGAGTTAAAATTTAAATAAATTCGGTTGGAGGAGTTAGCAGGACAACCAGGCAGAGCTATCTAGCACGCAATTACAAGCACAGTGTTCTGGGGAGAAGCTGGGGATGTAGAAACAATTTGGAAGTTATGGCATAGTAGACTAAGAGCTGACAAGATTGTTATAGTTCATGGAGGTCTCTCCTTAATAAAAGAATTTGTTCTGTAAAACTTGGACTCAGTCAAAAGGTGTAGTGCCAACACAATATTCACAGTACCAGTGGTGACTGTAAATATGCAGCATAGTGCTCAATTGCAAAATATAACAGACTCTCCTTATAGAAGACAGAAGTAAAACATTTATTCTGACACCAGAAAACCAAGTCCCAACACCAGGAAAACAAATCCATCATAGCAACATAGAAGTTAATACACCACGATGTAGCAGAGAGCTAGACCATCCTTTAGCCTTCCACAAAGCAACATAAGCCTAGCTGTCACAGCTGGAGGCAAACAACCCATATTTACTCATAAGCCTAAATGTCTCCCTCCCATGTGTCCTTCTCCCTTCATCTCTAACTGCTATGACTCCCATTTTCCTGTGGGCTTAGCTTTACCCTTCTGCAAACCCCTCCTACCTTAGGCTCCTTGCGATTACATTCAACCATTAGGGGCCAGGGTATATCTTCAAAACAGGGAGATCTTAAAATTACCATTACCATTACAAGAGACCACACCCAAGGATCCAGGAAGCCACATGTGGCCTCAAGGCTGCAAGTTCCCCACTCCTGGTCTTGCCCAGTCACTTTACAAATGAGGAACTAAGGCCTGGAGAGTTAATGACTTGCCAAAAGTCACATAAGTAATAAGTCACACGAGACTTGAACACAAGTCTTTTGATTCCAAATACAGCACTCTATCCACTACACCATGCTTCCATCATAAAATTAAGCATCCAAACCTTGGGGAGTAGGTGAGCTTACTAAGGGAGAAAGGGTAGAAAGATACCTTCAGGCACCCCTTTATTGGAAGGGTTGTAGGAGGATAAGGATCCCACAGGACAGACAGAAAGGAATGATTAGGGACATAAAAGAACTAAGTATCTGAAACTGTGGAAGGAGACAACATCAAAGAGGTAGCTCACATTCTGAAGAGAGCAGTGCGTATGAGAATGGGAAAAAGGCAATTGGATTTCTCAGTAAAGAGGTTGTAGAGATTGGTGGTAGAGATGGAGGGAACACTGAAAGATGTTGTGAAGGGAATAGGTGATGCGGAAATGGAGGCAGCCAATGTAGACTGTACTTTGTGGGAGTTTTGTAGCTGAATGAAGGGGAGAGGTAGGATTATAGTTTGAAAGAGCAGCTGGGACTAGGGAAGGTTTCTTGTTTTTTTTCTTTTGGGATAAGGCTTTATATATTTGTAGTAAGAGTAGAGGAAAAGATCAAAATGAGATAAATAAAGAAAAAGGGATAATTAATGAAGGAAGGTTATAGAAGAGAGAGGAGATGATGGGATTGAGGGTTGAGGATTGGCATTAGCAACAAAGAAGACTAAATATTCCTCTCAGACTGGACATGGGGAAGGTTGAGAGGACAAGCCGGCACATTGAGAGGATTGAATGAAAGGAGCTTTGCTTCTTTGGACTGCAAGGCCTTAGAAAAATCACCTCCCTGGCTTTCTTTTTCCTTAGATGTAAATTTTGCACATTAGAATAGATCACCTCTAAGATCCCTCCCACCTTAGTCCCATGAAAGGATAAAAAGATAAGGAGAATTTGGGGCAGTTCACACAAGGCCTATTCACCCCAGCATGCTAAATGGCAAATCATCAAAGAAATTTATTATATGCCTCTGTCAGGGACAAGAGTAGCACCCTTTACTTTGGTCAGTGGTAATTATTAATTATTTAAAGCGCTTGATGTTTAAGCTCACACAGGCTATCTGACCAGTGAGACAAAAGCCATGTTTTAAACATTGACCAGGGAACTCGGTTGATTCCTTTCTAATTGAAACTGACAGTCCAGGAACATTAAATATTGTAAAATTGGAGAACACAGTGAGAGCCAAATAGTTGTCATCCTTCACTGTGGGAACAGTTCAGGCAGCACATGCATCATCGTGAAAGGGAAACACGCCTTCTACTCCATTGTGTTTCCCAAGCAAACCCCTAGATCTTCATTGTTTCCAGCAATTCATCACTGATTGCGATGAATGACTATAGCATTTAGAGGGTGAAGAATGTGGTACTGACATCAGGACTTGGTGGGAAACATGATAAAATAACACTGAATATTTTATAGCAGAAAGAGAGAAAAGTATCTCTATTACAGCCATGAAGAGATTATCCATCATTGTGTTGTTCTGTCATTCCTTTAGCCTTAAGGCTAAATGTGTTATAATGTGCTTGACGTGACTTGCTTCGGCTTACCCAGCTAAGATGTGTCAGAGGGAGGATTTGAACCCAGAGTCTCCCTGACTCTGAGGCAGGATCTTTAGCCAGTGTGCTACATCTCTCAGTGCCCCAGGCTCTTCTCTCCTGCTATAAATTACAGGACCAGTGTCCATCTTCAATAGTAGAGAAAATTTCCTAAAATTTCGTTAAAAAAAATCTATTTTTCCTGATAGAAAGCTTCCTATGCCAATGAAATCATAAGTCTGGCTCCCCCAAAAGTATACGACAATAATACTCAGTTGCATTTTACACTCAATCCCTTACCTTACATTCACAGAGGGATTTCCCATAGATGATCTCATTATTTTATTACAGCCCTTTGAGGTAGGTTGGACATGTATTATTATTCCTATTTCTGAGTGTGGAAAGGAAAGTTTTGAGAGATGAAAAGACTGCCCTGAGATTCATAGCACGACTAGAATTACAGTAATTTGAAACTCAGGCATGGGAGGAGCACAGTAGATGAAGTTCTGGTGCTTGGCCACTGCCTATTTTGTATTCTGACAACCTGATTTTCATTGTGACCTTGGCCCACTAGACCCAGGATGATCTCTGTCTATGGTGGTTTTAGCTGCAGGTTCATCCCTACAATACTCTTAGTAAGGTAAGTTCATGAAGTGCTTTCAGGAACTTGGGGAAGAGTCCTTTATCAACAGTAGCAATGACAAAAGCAATGTATGTGTTACTACAACTTTGACGTTTACCAAGTATGTTTCCTGCAACAGCCTTGAAAGGTTAGTACTGTTAAGTATCATTATTCATATTTGACAGATGAGTATACTGAGTCTCAGAAAGTTGAGGCAACTTGTCCATTTACAGCTAGCTTTCAGGTGCTGGACAAACTCAAAGAATTAAATGGGATGGAATGTTCACCATTTGACAAGTATTATTTGAGCACTGATTATACCTAGCCCTGTCCTAGGTGCTAAGCCTAAACAAACAAATAAAGATAACTAACATAATTGTTCTGCCTGTCCTAGATTTTGAGAGACCATGGTCATCTCAGTGTCTCATGGATGAGACACCATTTATTCAATCAGCAAACATTTACTCAGTGATTATGTACAGTACAAGACACTGCTAGGAGGTGAAGCTCTAGAAATTAAAAAACAAACACAAACAAGTTAAATTTATATTGTATCTTTATGGTTACTAATACAACATGGATATTGAGCTATCTTTAGAGCCAGGGGGACTTGGATTCAATTTCCTCCTCTGACAGGCTGAGTGATTCTAGGCTGATCCCTTAACCTCTTGGGGCTCTAGGCAACTCTAAGACCCTTAGTTGCAAAGAAGGTGCTAAGCTGCTTTAGGAGATATGTTTTCCTCAACTGAGAAATTCCTATATTGATGAAATTACAGGTCTCTCTATCCCTTCATGGTCACAAAACCATTGCAATATCATTGTCTCAGTTAATGTTTCCAGTGAACCTATGAGATAGGCAGGTGTTATTGTCCCTATTTTATAACGAAAGAAATCAAGGCTCAGAGAGTTGCCACAGTATTTCAGCCAAGCCTTGAATCCAAACCTTCTTTATGTGAAATCCAGTGCCTTTTATTGTTAACGTGAAACAGTGATTTACTGAGTGTAATCATTTCAGTCGGTGTTGCTCAGGAAAATAATTCTCCTGTACAGCATGTCTCTAGAGTAATCTGACAATTATGGCTGAGTTTGTCACAGTTTTTTACCCCTTTTCAGCCAAGGAAAGATTTCAGCTCAGATTCATGACTTCTGCCAGGGTTTGAGTGACTCCCATGTTTCTCTTTGCTGTCTTATCTGGGAATTTGGTTGTTGTTAGGGAATACTGTGCTGTGTATTTCACCATCTCTGTTTGCACAGATCTTTTGTCTTCATGGAAAAATGATCTAAATTTTAGCAAAATTCACCAATTAAATTCAATTGGGGTTTCTAACAATCACTGGGATCTGCAATTTCATCAGTGTGTTCCTTCCCTTGATGCCAAACACAACCTCTCCATGGCTTGGTGTATGATCTTAGAAAAGTGTTATGGACGAGAAAATTCATTACTTTGTGGCCAGCCTTCTGGTGATATGGCTCTTCAAGGCAATCTTGGAGTGGGGGGGGGGGGAGTAGAGTCCTTTGATCAAATACACATTGTCCAGCAAGATCTATACTCAAAGG
Source organism: Pseudocheirus occidentalis (assembly GCA_028646575.1). NCBI lineage: Eukaryota > Metazoa > Chordata > Mammalia > Diprotodontia > Pseudocheiridae > Pseudocheirus > Pseudocheirus occidentalis. Next base: position 135,665,306 of record CM053601.1, on the reverse strand, counting down.
TTTTTCAGCCGTTTAGGAGCTGCCTTCCCTAGGTCTGTCCTTTGCAAACCTAGGATCACCTGTAGGAAGGCAGGAGAGGTGATTACTGTTACCAGCCTTCTGATTTCCATCAGAATCAGCTCTGTCTATTCTCTACTCAGGCTGTGGGGACTAGGTCCTGCCACGTGGTCAGAAGTGATTTCTCCAAGTCATTGGACTGGTGATGATGCTGTTACAGTTTCAGATGTAAGAATAAGGGAGATATACTTAAAGGACACATACTTAAAGCGACTCTAAACTTATGAGGTTGATTCTCCCTCCTCAGGATATTCTTCCCTCCCCCAAAGCCTACCAGAAATTATGCTTGCACATTAGCCATATCCTCTTCAAAGTGGGAGGCAATATATACTCTTGTGACAGTGGCACTGCCTGTAATCACAGAATGATTGGGCTCCTATGTGGCATGACTGACAGAGCCAGGTTATTCACCACCCAAGAAAACCAGTCTTACTACTTTGTATTCATATCTTATTTTGACCAGCAATTGCTGTTCCTCTGTCAAATCACTTATTTTATTTATTGGACTTGGCTTTAAATGACTTTTAAAATTAAAAGTATTATTATTGATGTCTTAAAAAATACATTACACTCATTTCCAAATATATCCCCATGCTCCAGTGACTTTTCCTTATAAAAATGAAAAAAAAAATCAGCAAAATTAAGAGTCTGATAATGTACCTTTTTTTTTTTTTTTTTTTTTTTACACAAATGGTCTCTCACTTCTCTGATAAAAGGAACAAGGAGCACTTCCTTATTTCTTGTTATGGCTCCAGCTTGGTCATTCTAATTTTTCAGAATTCAAGTATTTTTTGTCCTTTTTATTATTGTGTATTTTGCATTTCTTTTTGATTCTGCGTACTTTACTCTGTAGCACTTCATACAGGTTTTCCTATGGCTCTATGAATTCCTCATACTGGTCATTTTTTTATATTACAATAATATTCCATTTATATTTAGTACCAAACTTAGTTCAGCTATTCCCCAGGCAGTGGATGCCCATTTTGTATCTAGTTCTTTGTAAGCTTAATAAAGATTTTGTAAATATTTTGGGGATGCTTCTTTCTGTACTTGATTTCATATGCGTGTGAATATGTACACATACATACATACACACATACACATATCTATATCTGTCTGTCTAGAACTGGAGCATGTGGGTCAAAGGGAGATGGAAGCTTTTTTCATAATTTCACTTTTTTCATAATCCCAAATTGTTTTCCAAAAGGTTGAATCACTTCATGGCTCTACTGATTTATTTATTAGACTATCTTCCCTCAACCGAACACTGGCTTTTTCAGACATTTACTATCTTTGCCAATCTTTTGAATATAAACTGAAACTTTAGAGCTGTTTTAATTTGCATTTCTCTTATTATTGATTTGGATTTAGATTGATTTGGAATAATCTTTTATATGGTTATTTATAGTTTGCAATTTTTCTTTTGAGAATTATTTATATCCTCTCACCACTTATCTGAATGACTTTTGGCTGCTTCCCAGACATCAAATCTGGCCTCAAACAACAAAGATTTGCCATCACTGAGGAGATTTTTAAAAATGTGCCAAAAGTTCTGCAGGCCATTTCCCAAAAGGAGACTGGACATGTCATAAGCAATAAGAATATGCAAATAATGACTTCCATTTCTCCACCATATTAAGATTTTCAAATAACTTTCCTTAGAACAGCCCATGATATAGGAAGCTAATCTGATGTCAGTAGCAAAGATAACCAGCCTCCCAAGATTTGCTACCTATGTCATAGCAAAGGGACCTTTGCTACCGATCTCATGTATTGGTAGTATGATTATAATAGATCAGTATGATTAGGAAAAGTGCACAGCCTCCCAAGGAGACAACTTTGAAATGGAGAGTACTCTTTTGGATGAAAAAGTACTAGTCTTTTTGTTTGTTTGTTTGTTTGATGTTTTGTTATGTTTGGAAATTTAAAAAATATCAGATCTGGAAGAGACCTTCCTGGATAGAATGTTACAACTGGAAGGTTCCTGAGAACATAGCTCATAGAATGTCAGGGGGGAGGGGCTGCAGACTAGAGAATGTGAGAGCTGGAAGGGACTTCAGAGATCATCTTACTCCAAACATTTCATCATGCTCACACGGGCACTTTTATGTGTATGTACACAAAGCAAAGAATCCCAAATAGCACACAGCACTAAAGCTATTTATTTATATTTGGCTTCCAGCTGATTTTTCACTCATGTTTAAACAAGGGTACATGATGTTTCTGGAAGTCCACAGCACTTTTAACAATGGAGGAGGCTACCTTGTGGAGAGCCTTTCTATACTGCTCCCCAGACCCTTGTCTTTCCTCCATCTCCAGCCCAGTTTGATGATGAGGATGGATGCCTATATATAGAATATATTTTAATAAAATATATTTTCAAGGATTATGGTGTAACCTTAAAGAACTTAAAAATTGGTGGATCAGAGCTCTGGGAAATATGACCTTGGGGCTATTACTATATTCTGTATCCTTTTTTTTTCCTTCAGCAGAGTTATTTTCTATTACCATCTTTCCAAGTCTTTAATTTTACATAGTTGGGGGAACTGAAGGATTATGTATGGAAGCTAGAGATATGAACAATTTAACAGTCTGAATCCCATTTGGGATTAAGGCACCTGATCGGAGAGTGATTGGATTGGATCATAGAAATGCAGATTTAGAAATGGAAGGGAACTACTTTGAACCAATGATGCTTCTCCTAAAACTGTTATCCGTTCTGGTCCTAATGATAACTGCAAGAACCAATGAGCCTTTCTCTGACCTTACTTTTCAAGACTTTTCTTAAACATTTTACTTCATTTACTATCCCCTTTTTCTTGATTTTATCTCTTCCTTGGGTTTCAGTGACACTGATTTCTCCTGGTTCTCCTCCTATGGGCCTGACCACTACTTAAAGTGGCAGTGTAGTATAATGGATAGAGCTTCTAAACTTGATGGTCAGAGAAGAAATGGTTTCAAATCCTCCCCTCAGATCCTGACTGACTGTGGAGCCTGGACATGTCACTTTAACCTCTTAATCTCAGTCTGCTCATCGATAAAATGAGGGGTTTAGACTTGATGCCTTTTAAGGTGTCTCAATTTATGGTCTTATGACTCTAGGACTTCCTTTTTGATTTTGATTTCTGTTGTTTTGATTTCTGTTTCTCTTCCAGTACCCTCTGTGTAACTGGTCCCCAAAGCTCTGAACCTGACCCTCTTTTCTTCTTTCTCTACTTTTGTTCTCTTGATAGCCTCATACATTCCCATGACTTTAATGATCATCTCGAAACAAATGACTCTCAGGTATCTCCCCAGCATTGGTATTTCACCTGACCTCTAGTGCTCTGTCTCCATCCCTTTGGGTTGCTCATTGGTGCCTCAAACTCCACATGCATAAAATGGAACCCATTATCTCCCCTTCTCCCCCAAACCTGATTCTAATCTCAAATTCCTGATTCCTGTTCATGGCATCATCACTCTCTTAATGACCCTGGGCTCTGTTCTTCTGGGTTATCTTCAGCCCCTCTTTCTCCCTTGTGTCTCACATCCAGTCATTGCCAAACACTGCCTACACCATATCTCATGCAACTATCCTCTCTTTTCTATTCATATTATCACTTCTTTAATTCAGACCTTAATCACTTCTTACTTGGAGTATTGAAATGGCCCTTTAACTGGTCTTCCTCTCTCTAAATTCTTCCCTCCTTTCTGTGCAGAAAGGTGGCTAAGTGGATATAGAGCTGAACCTGGACTCAGAAAGACCTGAATTCAAATCCTGCCTCAGACACTTACTAGCCAAGCAACTTGGTCCAAGTCCCATTATCTCTGTCTGCCTCCATTTTCTTATGGGAATAATGTTAACACCCATCTCTCAGGATTATTGTGAAGGACAAAATGAAGCAATATTGGCCAAGCACTTTTCCAACCTTAAAGCACTGCATAAATGCTAGCTATTATCAATAAACCCTTCACACAAGTGCCAGATTGAAGTTCCTCATGCACAGACAGACCCAATCATGTCCATGGCTCCTTGATGTCCATAGGATGAAGTACAAACTTCTTAGCCTGGTATTAATAATCTGGTGCCGCTTCATGTATCTAGCCTTTATATGTGTGTGTATGCATATGTATGTATATGTATATGTATATTTCTTCCCTTCTTGGCACATCTACTTTGTGCAAGGCACAAAGATGAGTAATATGTGAGATACAGGGAAATATAAGACATGGCCCCAGTGTTTTTGGAACTGGCAGTTGTGTTCAGGAGACATGCACAGAAAAAAATAAGGAGGGACAAGGTCCTTCCTAACCTTCCTAACCTCTTTATCTTTTCCTGTGTGTGTGTGATGTAGTTCTCAAGTCCCATAAGATTCTAGAGGGACAGGTCACTTTAGATTGGGGCAGCCAAGGAAGGCTTCCTAGAATAGGTGGTATATGACCTGAAGTAATCTTCACCCCTCAAATTTGTCATAGCATTGTATGAACTCTCAAATTTATGTTACTATTTCCATGCTTTTCTTTTTGCCTATTTGGATTTAAAGTTCTGTGAGGACAGGCATCATTTGATCATCATGTTGTTCACAATCAGTACAGGGTCTACTGTTGTTGTTCATTTGTGTCTCATTCTTCATGACTCTCTGGACCATACTGTCATTGGGGTTTTCTTGACAAATATACTGGAGTGGTTTGCCATTTCTTTCTCCAGTGGATTGAGGCAAGCAGAAGTTAAGCGACTTGCCCAGGGTCACACAGCTATTGAGTGTCTGTGGCCAGATCTGAACTCAGTTCTTCCTGACTTGACACCCAGAACTCTGTCCACTGAGTCACCTAGCTGCCTTCCAGTACAAGGCCTGGCACATAGTAATAAAACTGACTGCCTTGTAAGTTAGTGAGCCTTCTATTATGGATGTTCTTGAAAAGGCAGATTGATCATCTATCAGTGACTAAGCTATTCCCGGATCCCCCTCTAAGTCTGATCCATGCCTAGAATTGAATTGAAGGCATAAAGGTGAGATCATCAGTAATGTTGACCGGGAAACAGCTGACAGCCAGGCACAAGGTAATGTACTCTATCTGTTCTGAGAAACTAGGTGCATAGAGTATCCATTCCATGCTGAGAGGCCAGTGTGAAACAATGGAAAGAGCTCTGGAGACCAATGAGTTGGGTTTGAATTTTGTCTGTTGACCAGTCATTTTTCTGTAATGCTTCCTGTTTTACTGAATGCTCTCTCCCAAAGAACCTGTGCAGGCAGTGCTCCAAATGGCATTATCCTGATTATATAGATAAAGAAACCTAGGCATAGTGATTGGACTTGTTTTCTTCCACCCAGCTGCCGAGTATTGGAGGAAGAGCAATCGAAATCCTGTGATTCCAACTCAAGTATGAATTCCAGTCAACTAAGCCCTTTCTCTGCCGAATACTAGGTTACCCTTCTGAATCTCAATTGGTCTCATTAGTAAAACTGGGATAACTTTCTCTGCTCTAATAATCAATCATACTGGGCTTTGGGGATAATAATGGCTAGCATTTACATAGCGCTTGAAGGATTTGCAAAGCCACTTTATATATGTTAAATTATTTGATCTTCAGAACAGTCCTGTTGAGTCATGTTGAGGAAACTGAGGCAGAGTTAGGTTAGGTGACTTGCTCAGTGTCACATGGCTAATAAGAGTTTGAGGCTAGATTTGAATTCAGGTCTTCCTAATCTCAAGTCCAGCAGTCTATTCATTGTGCCACCTAGCTTCCTCATCTAGCTCTGAGAAATCACCAGGTACAGCACAGTTTATAATTATGAGCTATTATCACCATTATTCCAGGATAGGACCCACTTTTCTCCCAACATATTGGATTTTCAAGGCTTTCAGAGGACAATAAATAGAAAGATGGCATTGAGGAGCATGGGATCTTAGGATTCAGACCTAGAAGGCGCCCAAGTTATAATCCACTCCAATACGGTCGTTTTTATAGAAGGTAAAACTGAAGCACATAGGAGAGAAGTGCCTTGCCCCTGCAAGCTTCCTGAGGCAGCTGCTTGGGAACTGAGCTGGGATTCAAAGCTGGGTCTCCTGACTCCAAATCTCTATTTGATCTACTATATAGTACTGCCAGAATTAAGTCTGAAAAGAGAGGAAAAAAAAGGAGATTACAGGAAAGGGAATTATTTACTGCCCCTTCTTCCCCAGCCTCCTAGAAAGTTGCTTGTAATGATGATTCTGGGGAGAATGAGGCCTGAGTAAGTATGGGTGTAGATGGCTTGAAATTAATTGCATTTTGTCTTTGTAAACAGGAATGCTATAAAAACCTATCAGCACTGTAACACCTTTTCTATAAAAAAAAATTCAATTGCATTTATAACCCAGAGAATCTATTCTCCAAGGCAACAAAACTAAACCCAAACAAAAGCTGTTTCTGTTGCAGCAACATTTTTTTTTCTTTTTCATTTTTCGCTGATGGTTTTAAGAGGCATATTCGATTTTAATGCATTTTAAAAAATATATTAAGCAGTTGATTTTGTAGGGGCAGAGGGGAACGTGAATAAAAACCATAACCATGAAATAGCATTGTAACCTGGCTTGCCCTGTCTCTTCCCCTCTGTGACTAGGGGAGAGCCTGGCCCAGGGAATCAAGAGACAGGGATGCTGGTCATGGCTCTGTCAAAGACTAACTGGAAATCATTTCAACTCTTTGAATCTCAGTTTTCTCATAAGCAAAATGGACTAGGGGCTCTCTTTTAGACTCCTTGTAACTCAGATATTCCATGTTCCATGATCCTCACCAACTTTGAATGTTTGTGTTCTAAGGCTTAGCTCGAATATTGATGTTTTTCTTGATCTCACTATTTGTTAGTTTTTCCTTTCCTCCCACAAAATTAACTTGTATTTTTTTATAGATGTTGTGCATTCCTTATTGGTGTATATGTTGCCCCCTTTTTCCCCAGTAAATTCCTTGTAAGCTCCTTGAGGGTGGAAAGCTTCATTTTTGTCTTTGTATGTCCACTTCATAGCCCATTACCTGTCACATAGGCCCTTACATTCAATTGAGTTGAATTAAATTGATTACTGCAAATCCCATGTAGCTCTAAGGTTCTGTTTTTCTAAGGACCCTTTCAGCTTTTTCAAACTGGAGAGAGTGAAATAGGGAGAAACTCTAAAACTTGGCCATGTTCAGAAGTAGACGTAGTGGAACTGACCTCTTTACTCATTTCCCTGGACTGAGCATTGACCATCTGGAAATATTCTGAACTCCTGGCAGGAATGGCATTGTATCCATATACATACTTCATGAATATTTTATAACTTTGAATAATTTTACAGTGTAACTTTTCTCCTTCTAGATAGGTATATATTTTAATAGCGTAACTGGAATGTGGATTAGGAGCTGCCCAAATGCATTATTCACGTTGCTTATTCCCTAAGGCAATTTGGCAGTATGTTCAAAGGATTGATTTATATTCTCCAACCCAGAGGAAGATCTGGACAAACCCTTGGCTTAATTTGTCTAATTCTCTTTTCCTTCATAAACTACTCATTGCGCCTTGTGCCCTTTTTAAACTTTGTATCATGGGCTGCTCATTCAGTTCAGACTCTAAATTTCTAAGAGGGATGGAAATTGGTTTCTGGAAACAGGTTATTGGCGTCTGTTCATCTTACCAAAGGGCACAGTTCAGTTGATGGTCTAAGGAAGCCATGTTTTGCTCATCACAGAATCTGAAGTTAGAAGCCAGGTCACTAGCAGTGTAATGGATTTATCGCTACCTTCATGTATAAAGACTCCGTCTCCCTACCTCTTCCAGCAGCTACTCATAGAAGGAAGGAAACAAGCATTTATTAAGCACTTGTTATGTACCAGGCATTGTACTAAATGCTGGGCCTACAAATACAAGCAAATCCGTGTTCACAGACCTGATCCCACTCTGATCTGATCAGGAACTTTGTCCCACTCTGTTCCCAAACTGGTCTGATTCTCTTCTCTTTAGGAAGCTGTTTTGCTTTTAAAGTCCTTCAAAACCTGGCCACAGCCAGCCTGAGCCACATTGTATCCCTGTTGAACCCTGTGGCCCAGCCTAACTGCACTTACTCCATCTTCCCATCTCTGCTTTTGCACTGGCTGCCTCCTCATTACCTTCCCTTTCCCCAAAGAGTCTCTCTCTTCCTTCCAGACCTCATTTAAACACACCCCTTCTATGTGAAACCTTTTCTGATTCCCTCAATTGCTAGTAGGTTTTCCTAGAAAAGAAACAGTTGCCACCAAACCTCAAAGACTTAGGGCATCCTATAAATGTTTTTTTGTTCCAGAGTTTCTTAAGCTCATTTCCTCTTTTCACTATTTCCCATTTATCCTGTGTATTGCATGCCTTGTATATATTAAATTGCGTGTCATCTCTTCCAGTAGACTGTAAGCTCCTTGAGGACAGGGACTGTCTTTTGTATCTTTTTGCTTAGCACGTGTCTAGCACATATAAGCACTTAATTATTTATTGAATTAAATAAATGAGGCACTGGATTTGGAGTCAAAGGGTCTGGAATTGAATTTTGACTTTGCTACTTTGTGTGGCTTTGAGCAAGTCACTTATCCCCTCTCTGTAAGATGAGTGGGTTGGATGAAATCTGCAAATCTTGTAGCTCTAAATTCCGTGGTACCATGAAGTCCAGTCATTACATATGTTCCACATCTGCTTAATCATATATGATGTTAGTGCTAGATGGAAGTTCAAACCTAGACTCTCTTCTCGGGGGCTGGGTAGTATATTAAAAAAAGTGCTGGACCAAGAGTCAGGTCCTTCTTGTGATGCTTTCTAGCCGAGTGATCTTCAGTTTCCTTATTTATTAAGTGAAGACAATAATATTTGTCCTACCCCAAGAAATCAATCAGCCAGCAAGTGTTTATTAAACACTGTGTGTTAGGTACTGTTGTAAGAAGTGTTGTAAAAACAGCACTATAGAAATGCAAGTTAATGCAGAACAAATCCATACAATAGGGATGGTCAGCATCATATGGGATCTTGTCTAGCCCCTTTCTTTTTATGGAAGAGGAAAGTGAGTCTCCGAAGAGTAAAGTGGCTTGTCTGAAGTCACAGAGCAAGCCAGTGACAGAACTGGGGACTGACTCCAAGTCCACAGAGTCACCATTTTGAGGCATTGATTGCCGATGTTACTTTTAGGCATCTGGGTGGAGGTGCCAAATTTGAATCCTGCCCCAGTTACTGACTGTGTGATTTTGAGAAAGTCCCCTAGCCCTTCAGGATAATAGCAGTGCCTACCTCTTAGGCTCATATGAGCCACAGGACAGAAATGCTTGTTGATACTGTTACTCTTTCTCTTTCTGTGTTGTGTGATTCATAGGGCTCACTAGCCTGGGATGTGTAGGTTTACTGTCTGGTACTTAGAAGTTTCTGCTCTCTCTGCACGTTAGCATGAGCCACATTGTTTGGTCCAGGAGGGAGGTGAGCCTTTAAGGAGGGAAGGCCATAGCAGGGTGTCTTTCACATGAGCCAGCCATGTGTGCCGCTGACAGGATGAATTAGAGTGAGCAGAGAGACAGGAACTACTTTGACAGCTCGGCATCCATCTGGGGGAGATGAATCGGGGTCCCTGCACTGAAACTGTTGCTTTCAGCTAAGGAGCAGCTTGGAGCACTGTGGGAGCAGTTGCCCAGGCTGAGGATGGAAGGTCTCCTGGAGAATTGAGTGAAGAAACACATCATCCTTGAATCCCCTTCTCACTCTCAAAGCCCCTGGGTGGTGCTCAACCAGCAGTTAAGGTTAGAATGGGAGAAATTTGGGTTTGATTATAGTTCTGAGACTAGGAATGGTACTGAATTTACTCCTCTAAAAATGGGAATAGTAATGCCTTGTGTGCTCAGCCCTTTAGGGTTGTGAAAGTGCTTTATAGGGCATTGGCCTTGGAGTCACAAAGACCTGAGCTTGAACCCTGCCACTGATATTTATTAGCTGTGTGACTTTAGGCAAGTACTTTAACCTGTCTCAGTCCCTCAGTTTCATCATCTGCAAAATGGGGGTAATCCAGAGAATAGGAATGGTGGTGACCACCCCGCTAACCTTGGTTGTTGTCAAAGTGGTTTGCAGTCTTTACAGTTAGGCTAATGGCCACTGTGCTTCCAAACCATTAGGCACTATATAAATGTTAGCTATTAATATTATTAATAACAATAACAACAGCAACAATACATCTCCTTTGAATAGCAGACTTAATCAATTTCAGGGATCAGCATTAATTTTCTCATGACTAGATTATTAGAGAGAGTTGTTCCAGGTTGTGAGCTGTGAGCTGTGTAGTGCAATGGGAATTGGAACCTTGATTGATCTCAGCCTCGTCCCCGCTTCCCAAGCAGATGGCACTCAGTGCAAGGGCAGGGTGACTTTTCTAAACTGTCTTTTCCAGGCCACCATGTGAAGATGTGATCCCAGAGTCACAAGAGGGCAGCTTGGTTTAGCAGGAAGACTCAGGAGGGGGAGAAAGGCCTCTTTGGGTTTGTCTGAATCTTTCTGTGTTGTGTGATTGTGATACAGCCATTTGTCCTCTCTGAGGATACATGCTCCTCTCTTCAGTGGAGATCGTGCTTCCCAAAGAACTTACTTCACGGGAAAGGACTTTGTCAATCATCAGATGCTCCATGAGTTTAAGTTAATGCTATGATTTTGAACTGCTGGCTGTTTCTGCTCTTTTGAATGAGAAACCTTTCCTGATCCCCTTCAGTGCTAGTGCCTTCCCTCTATTAATTATCTCCAGTTTATCCCATAAACAGAATGTTTGCACATAATGATTTTCATGTTTTCTCCCCCATTAGACTGTGAGCTCCTTGATAGCAGGGACTGTCTTTTGCTTTTCTTTGCATCCTCAGAGCTTAGCACAGCATCTGGCAAGTAGCAGGGACTTAATAAATACTCATTGAGTCATTGGGAACTTTAAGGAAGTTAGCTCAATCAGCTTCTTGGATTGAATTCCTATCTCTGTGCTGACAGTTCTCACCTCTAACTTATCCTTCCCCAACCTCTCTATTCACCTGTAGCTGCCCTTCACATATCTCCTGCTGCATGTCCATCTTAAAAACTCAACTTGTCCAAAACCACACTCTGTTTTTCTGCCTCAGTGATCTCCTGTCTACCTTTCTTCTCTCTTACTGTCAAGGCCAACACCATCTTTCCAGTCCCTCAGACTCACAACCTAGAGGTCAGCCATGACTCCTCAATGTCTCCATATCCAATCTGTTGCCAAGGCCTGTCAATTTTGCCTTTGAAACATCTTTCAAATATGCCTACCTCTTTCCTTTGATACTGCCACAATTCTGGTCCAGGCCCCTCATTATCCCAGGCCGTGCAGTAACCTTATGCTGAGTCTGCCTGCCTCCAGTCAAAAAGTGACCTTCCTAAAGCACAGATCTGACCAGGTCACCCACTCTACTCTATAAACTTCAGGGTCTCCCTATTAGCTCCAGGTTCAAATATAAAACCCTATGTTTGACATTTAAAACCTTTCATAATTTAGCCCCCTTCTACCTTCCCAATCTTACACCTTACTCCCCAGCACATACTCTTTGACCCAGCGACACTGGCCTCTTGGCTGTTCTGCATATGAGATACTGTATCTTGTGGCTCTGGGCATTCTCTCTGGTTGTCCCCTTCCTGAAATGCTCTCCTTTTTCATTTCTAACTGCTGACTTCCCAACTAAAACGGCATCTTCTATAGAAAGGTTTTTCCCAATCCCCCTTAATTCTAATTCCTTCCCTCTAAATTATTTCCTATTTATCCTGTATAAAGCTTACTCAAACGCAGTTGGTTGCTTGTTGTCTCCCCTATTGATTGTGACCTCCTTCAGGGCAGGGACTGTCTTTTGGTGCTTTTTATCCTTGGCACTTAGCACAGTACCTGGCATATAGCAGGTGCTTAATAAATGTTTATTGATTCACTTTTTGAGTGACTAAGGAGCTCTGAAGAATCACCCCTAGAAGTTCTTGGTCAATGTCCTTTCTTCAGAAGTTATTCTGAGTAGGTTGATGGTTTTTAAAGCAATTTTTTGGAGGGGAGAAGGCAAGGCAATTGGGGTTAAGTGACTTGCCCAAGGTCACACAGCTAGTAAGTGTTAAGTGTCTGAAGTTGGATTTGAACTCAGGTTCTCCTTACTCCAGGGCCTGTGCTGTATTTATTGTGCCACCTAGCTGCCCCCAAAGCAGTTTTTGAACTAAACACATCCAGGGTTTCAGCTAACTGCCCTTTCTAGATGTCTTCTTTCTGAGTGTGTGTCATCTCTGCACCTAGAACAGCAAGATTCCTGTCAGTTGGAAGCCACAGAGCCACAGTATCTTAAATATGGAAGAGGTCTTGGAGGTTATCTAATCCAGCCCCTTAATTCTACAGGTTAGGAAACTGAGCCTCAAAAAAGGGAACTGCATTATATAATGTCACACAGGTAGTAGACGGCAGAACTGAGGTTCAAACCCTTTTGATATCCAATTAAGTTCCTTTTCAGTATGATAGGCCACCCAAACTAAATGCCATTTCCTCTTGAGGAGCCATTTTTAGGAGAAAGAAAAATGATGCCCTCCCCCCTCCCCCAAACTCAATGCAATCAAATCACCTTTTATCAAGGATTGTATTTTTTCACTGAGATTCTTGCAAAAAAATTCTTAGCATGTTTATCTTTCATAGGGTGTTTCCCCAAGCACTTGAAATAATGGATAGTACTACAGAAATTGTCCCAAAGCTGCTCTGTCCAAACTTTGTCCCATGGAAACCATGAGAGAAAGGGTTAAGAATGACAATGAGAAAAGGGGTCTGTGAGAACTTTCAGAGACCAAAGTTGCACTTGCTTCATTGGAATACAGTACTCCCACGTGGGGAAACTCCCTCTTGCAATGCAGGTCAACACCTTCTCTGTAGTTTACACTGTGAGCATTTTTCTAGAATATTGAGGGCTTAAATGACTTACTCAGGATCATATAGCCAGTTTGTGTTAGGGGTGGGACTTGATCCCAGATTGCTCTGGCCCGAAGGCAGACTCTCTATCCCCTTGCCTAGTAATATTGTTTAGTAATATTTTCCCCTCAAGAAGAAAAAAAATACTACAAATGAATTATTAGGAAGGAAATTGCATGCCTAAGTATTTCTGATGGGAAAGTATGAGAAATGTCAGCAGGTATCTGAAGGGCTGTCATGTGGAAGAGGGATCAGACTTGGCCTGCTTGGCTGGATAGGACAACACCAGGCAGGCGCAATCAATTTAAATGGTAGAGATTCAGGTTTTTGCTTGATAGCAAGAGAAGCTCCCTATGAATTACAGCTGTCTGAAAGTAAAATGGGATGTTCAGTGATAGGGGGAAATTAGTTCCCCATCACTGGAATGCCACTAGTCTGGTCTTTAGAAGGGATTCTTTTTTAGCCAAAAGAGGAAGAGATGGCCTTTGAGGGGGAGTTCCAGGATATGAGATAAGAAACTTCAGCCCCAAGAACTTAAGAAAGCAGCTCAGAGTCTTTTATTTTCTTCTCAGGCTTCCAGAACCTCCCTTTCCCCTTAGTTTGTTCCAAATCCCCACATTTCTGGGGTGGACATTCATGAGTTCTGTTTATTTCAAGCCCTAAAGAGTTCCATAGTAAATTAGTTCAGGAGACACTTCCTTATTTGGAACAGTGAGATCCGGACCTGAGATGTGATAGATAGGGACCATGGATGTTGTTTTGGGAGCCAGAGGCCCTGAAGCTTGCCTCTGCCACTTACATCACCTGTGTGATCTTGGGAAGGCAACTTAACCTCTCTGGGCCTCAGTAATATGACTGGAGGACAACATGACTGGAAGTTCCCTGTAGCTCTAAACCCATGAGTCTATGCTAATTAGAATTGGAGCAGTCATATTGTGGATGAGAGCTGCCCATCCTCCCATTTTCCTTGCTAGTGTAGATTTAGTATTGAAGCCTTTTTGGTGGGGTGGGGAGAAAGGCTGTCACGTGGAATGTCGGAGATAAGTGGGAGCAAGGATTGCTCAAAGCCATATTCTGCTTTTTTTTTTCCCTTCCAATTTTGTTAGAAGAGCTTAACACTGTAAAATGTGTCTTGAGAATATGTTCACACTTTTTTTTTTCCTGGGTTGGTTACTCTGGAAACCTTTGAAAGGTGCTTCACAGAATGATCCCTGGAGCCTCCTCATCTTCTTTTCTGAACAGTTTTTAGTTTAAAAGAAAATAAGATCAGCAATTATAAGGAAAGTGGTCAGATATCAGTTGGACAAACATTTACGGAGGACTTATGATGTCAAGCCCCAGGGGAAAAGCAAAGACAAAAAAGGCAGGGTTCTTCTCTCCAAGGATGTTATAACCTGGTAGGGGCATAAGCCATATGTGCAGATACACACTGGATGCAAGGCACTACCTTAATGTCTGCGGTTTGTTTCACAGTGGTGCAATCCCTTGTACTTACTGGTGGGATTTTTGTATGTAACAGAGGCTTGACAAATGTTTGTTGTAGTGATGCTAGGTATAGGGGTCAGTGGTGATGAGAAGGTTTTGGGGAAAAGGGGGAGGTGTATCTAGAGAGGAGATGAGTATATTCAAATTAAACAAAACTAATCAGGAAGAGAGAGCAAGACCAGCCAGGAATAGTGCAGGTCAAAGAGAATAAACCAGAACCTTTAGCCAGTAAATCAAATCCTCTGAGCAGCGAGTGAGAAGAAGAGATAAAAATGGGAGAGAAAAGGAGAGGGAGAAAGTGAGAGAGGAAGATATAGGGACTGGCTTAACCTTAAAGACATATCAAGAATGAATATTAACTCAGGGGAGAGCTACTTTATTGCTTTGAAAGATTGGAGATTTCCCCAGGATAAGAACTCCTGTCATAATTCATAGTGTGAATTTCTCTACTCTATACCTTCTGGTGCTGTGAAAATTTTATCCATATTTCCCCACACATCCTCTGTATAGAATCTACCGGATTTGCTTGTAAGGGGGGACCAATGTATTAGTTGGGCTGTCCATATATTATCTTATTCTTGTCATATCTGGCCAACCTCCTTGTTCCGATCTCACGAGGTGTTTTTTACACAAGTTTTCAGGTGCTGGCCATCAAAGGAGGCACACCATGGTTTTTACCTCACCATTGATTTTTTGGGTGGTTTCTACATTTGATCTTCCATGACTGTGCTATTCCAGGAATCACAGCTTTGCAGTATCTCTAAGAAAATACCAGTGTTAAAGAGATGTACTTTTGTTCCTTTGGTAGTCTTGCAAGTACATCATAGTTTCCCAAGTGAGACTGAGCCCTATCTCCTCCCCCTTTTCAGGTTCAGCCCTAGAACACATAGGATTGTCTTTAACTTATAAAGAATATTTGGTTCCTTTGATTTTTTAAGCCACCGAGAGTTAATTCTGATTTCTCTTCCCAAATTCCACCACACTTAGAGATGGCTCCAGGCAATTCTATAATTCTGTCCTCAGCAGCTCACTAACTGGAAATATCACTATAATTCTGTGATCCTCATTTTTCTGTCTCTGAAATGGGCATTATAATCCGTGCTATCCTGCATGGTGGTTGTAAAGAAAGTATTTTATAACCTTTCAGTTTCTGTAGAAATGGGAGTTATTATAAGCCCTTGATTCTCAAGTTTTCATGATACATACCGTCTAGCATAGTCCCTTAAACAGATGAGCCACCTAGTAAATGTTTATTGAGTATTATCAAGAAAAAGAAAATAATTTGCCTGTTTCCGTGGCCACAGGAACCTCTTTTTTGGGATTTCCTTTAAATGTAAAAACCTCCACTTACATAGTTCTTTAAGGTTTACAAAGTGCTTTCCTCATAATCTCCCCATGAAGTAGATCAGGCGAGTATTATGATTCCCTTTTATGGACCAAGAAACTAAGGCTCAGAGCTGTTAATGATTCTTTTTTTTTGGAGGGGGGAAGGCAAGGCAGTTGGGGTTCAGTGACTTGCCCAAGGTCACACAGCTAGCAAGTGTCAAGTGTCTGGGGCCCAATTTGAATTTGGGGCTGGTGCTCTATTCACTGTGCCACCTAGCTTCCCCACTATTAAATGATTTAAATGCCCATGACCATGGTTTGGAGCCAGGATCTAATCCCAGGTTCCTGATACCAAATATTTTACACCATAATACTTCTTGTGAATAGTGGCTCAAATTTGGTGTGCCAGACTGCTTTTGATAGCAAGGAAGAATCCTTAAACTAGAACTAAGGTAATGAAAAGAAGAAAAGACCTCTAGACCAAACTTGGCCTTGGGAAGTCTTGGCTTCATTTCCCACTTCATATGCTAAATAACTGTGTGACCCTAGGTCAATCACTGCATCCATCTCCTATAGTCTCCATTTCCTCAGCTGTAACATGATTAGATTAGAGTGGTGGTATCAAACTCAGAAGCAGGGCCACTAAACTGTACACATGCATCCCCCATATTGACTTAGAAAACCATATTATCCATGTTATGTTGCATATTATTTTTAAAAATGTCTCCTAGTTACATTTTAATATAGTTTGGGGCCCATTTGGGGAGTGTTGTGAGCACATGCAGTCTGTATATTGCTGCCTCTGAAGAGGTTTGTAGCTGCCATGCTGAGGATTCTGAATTTTGTCTTATAAGCATTGAGTAGGTAAGCCACATGGAAAGATCTGTGCATTGGAGAAAACATTTTGGCAGCCATGAGAAAGAGATATTGTTGAGAAGACAGTCTGGAAACAGATTGGAGACCTGTTGAAGGCTTTTTATAATAGTCCAGGCTAATGAGCTCGCATTTTAGTAGGCAGAAGGGCCTGTTAAAGATGTTGACTTGAAAGGCCAAGGTCCCTCACTGAACCCAGGGCTGTCTCCAGTTGTCCTGATGTTTATCTGACCACTGGGCTTAGATGCCTCTGGAAGAGAAAGTGAGGCTGGGGGCTTTGCACAGCCCTCCCTCACTTAAATCCAATTCACTTGGACATCTTGGCATCACCTCCTTGATTTCATGGTCCTCTTTGAGAATGAAGGACAAACAGCAACAAGGACCCACTGAATGTTTTTTGAGCTGTGAACTTCACTTGAGCAGACCCTGTGTGTTAGAAAGATGATTTTGTCAGCGGTATAAGAAATCAGCCAAGAGGTTGGAAGCTGAGTGAATGTTGTATGTCATTCTCTCTTAACATTTGCAAATTAAGATTCCGCATACGTGTGTGTCTACAAACACAACTATATCCCCGGAAAAGAGGGTTTCATCGAGGGCCTGATTGATGCTTTAAAGAGTTGTTCTTGTCAATTTTCTCTTTATCTCTTTCTTCTTTTTCTTTTGGTGAATTTCTGAGTAAATTGTCTAATAAGCTCGTGCCCTAAATGAGTAGAGTAAAGGTTAAGTCTGCCCTGAAGCATTCTTAATTTATTCACCATTCTGTGTGGTGGCAGTTGGAAGTATTTTTCTAAATTTTTCGTTGTGTAACATGTATTCTACTGGTTCTCACTTTGTTCTGTTATCCCAAGTCCTTCCCATGCATCAAAGGCCAGGCAACAACAACCATAAAAGGCCATTAAGTAGTTATTTCAAGTGGATTCCCATGGAAACCTATACAAAAGCCAGCTCTTTTACAGGTCTTTAAAAAAAAACTGAACTCTTAGGGGGAGAGGAAAAAATTTTGGCCAGTGTTGGTAAGTGGAAAAAGGTGTGTGGGGATATTGGCTTTGTATTATATGCAAATACTCCAGCACTGCACAGAACAGCTTCATTTGCTAAAAGAAGGTACAGGGGCTAGCCAGGAAGAAATTCTGTTGTTGTGGTTGAGGTCAGGAGGTAGTGAGATCCTTGATACTGGAATTATTCAAAGAAGGTCTCGATGACCACTTGTCAGAGATGTTATAGGGGGACACTCCTGCTTGAGGTAGTGCTTGAAAAAGTTGGAACTGATCCTGTTTGGGGTTGCCAGTAGGATGTTGGAACTGAACACTGTGAAATTAAAGAATCTGCTAAAAGAAACTTTGATGCATGTTTGGTTGTGGGGGTGGTGGTAGTAATGTGGGCAGAACTAGGAACCAGAAGCTGGTGAAAGGGGTAGAAAGATAGATTTTGACTTGATTTGAGTCATTCAATTATCTTGATTTTTGCTTCCTAACAGTCAGACCTGTATAGAAGTGAAATGGGAGTATTGTAGAGAAAATTACTCTTTAGTCATGAGTTGGACTAGATGTTCTCTGAGATTTCTTTCAACTTTGATATTCTGTGAGTCTGTGAGTGGATTATCTCTGAGGTCCTTTCTTACTCCAAGATTATATGACTCTATCCTAAGTATGTGTTTGGAGGGAGTTGCCGGTATAATAGTTAAAAAATACTACTCCAGATTTGTGGACACAGAGATCTAGGAGCAAGATAGAATATGCTGTGTTAGGGAAAGATAAGATGCTTTGGATTAGAAAAATCTGATCTGAAACAAAACTCCTATCACTTCTCAGCCTTGAAACATTGGATGAGTCACTCACACGTTCCTCCTGACCTTTCAGTTTTCTCATATTTAAAATGGGGCCAATTCTATTCATACTTAGCAGAAATTTGTTATAAGGATCAGTGGGATGGTATTTATCAACTGCTTTATAGCTATCAGGGGTCTTGTCAATGTAAACTTATCTGGGAGTGCATTTAATGGTGATTGGGGATTTGGCAAGGACTAATTGAAGCCCTATCAAGAACAGTTGTAAGAAAAGTGAAAAGTCTGGCCTTTGTGGTCAGTGGATTGTTTTATGGGACCTTGTATAGATGTATGGAACAGTCAGAAAAGTCAACAGTCTCTGGGTCTCATGATTATAATCCTCATGATTATAATGTACTTAGCCACCTCAATAGCTTTAACATTGTTGATTGAATGAGTACCTGCTAAGAGCCCAACATTGTGCATGAATGTTTTCTTGCTTTTTTTTTACGTAGCCTCCCCATATATCTTTCTATAGACCCTCCACAGTGGATTCCCCAATGCCCCCAATGACATTGGATCTTTTCCTCTAATCTTCCTAATATTTTGGGGATACCAACAATAGACATGGATTGTCCATCTATCAGCTATTGCTGTGACCCCAGGATCTGTTCTTCTTTTCCTACCATCTATGCCCTTCTTATCTTTTAAGCCAATTTTCACATGCAGATCATTGGTGATATGCTGCCTACATTCATCATGAGTTTTTCCATTGTCCTTTGGGTCAGTTGCAATTTTGATTCTTGCTGAGATTATGGTTTCCATGATTCATTGCTATGTAACATTGCTGGAAGAACATATTAAATATATGTGCTCTGGAGGCATGGAACAGCTTGGGATCATAGAAAGTGTTGCATAATTTCTCAAATGCAGTCCAGCCCACTTTCTTCCTCTTACTTCAGTTGGGACCTAGCTTGCCTACCAAGATATATCTGTACTGATAGAATAACCCAGTGCTACATCTGGATCTACGAAACAGATGGGAGTGCTAGTTGAATTCTGCAAAATATCTTTAATGTTGTTGCTCCTATTAGCAGATCTGATTTAGGGATATTCCCCTGGAGGGTGGCTATGCTAAGGAGATAGAGCAGAGTTGTTTACCATATTCACTCACCTTAGAAATCATTTTAATGGAGGGGATTCCCTAGGGAGCTCCTTGACTCACATATATATTCACATATAGCTCAGCTCTGTGCTATTCACCAGGCAGGACACTGGGAGACAGAAGCTGTGGAAAATCATTTTATGAAGCTAATTGTGATGAGGTGCTGAATGAGATGTAATTGGGGGATATTTTAAAATAATTATCCCTTCTCCAAACTAAGAGGTGTGATCTTTTCCCAATATCTTTTCTAGCTGGAGTTTTTTTTTAACAGCTGCTTGCTCTCAAGGTATTAAGTGTAAAAACTGCTCACAATCTGAAGCATTTGGAATACTGCATTTGGAGTCTCAGAACCTGAGTTCAAATCCTTGCTCTGCCACTTACTACTTGCGGGGTTTTGAACAAGTCACTTACACTCTCTGGGCCTCAGGCTCCACATTTGTAAGAGGAAGATGTCAATCAGCAAACAGGCATTTATTAAGTGTTTATGTGTGCCAGGCACTGTGCTGAATGCTGAGAATGCAAAGAAGGGCAAAAAAATCCCTGTCCTCTAGAAACCTTATTTTTTTTTAATCAGGAAATGGTGATAGCAATCTCTCTCATATTTAACTCATAGAGTTTTTTGTGAAGGTTAGATGGGATAACGTATTTATTTGCAAAACTTCCATTATCCTACATATGTTAACCCTTAAATGAATGTTGGCACCTTCCTTGCTTCTTAGTCAATGCCTAGAGTACTTAATGGTTAAATGCCTTGCCCAAGGTCACTGAGCCAGTAGGTAGGCATCAGAAGTGAGTCGTTTTCCTTTTTTTTTTTTTTTAAATAATTTGAATTACACATTTTCTCCCCGTCTTGCTCCTGCCCCAACCCCATAACAGCAATCCCACTGTAAAGCCCCTCCCCTGCTCTGCTCTCCTATTTTCTGGTAAGGCAGGAGGGGTCTCCCTATCCCAGCCCCCTGTATATCTTAATTCCTAATTGCAGGTATTGCAGAACTTTAAATTCTAGATTCTGTCTATTCCTCCCTTGTCACCCACCCCTACTAGAAGGACACTCAGTTCAATACAGGCTATGGATGTGTGAT
>CM053601.1:135626219-135644138 GCA_028646575.1 Pseudocheirus occidentalis | reverse complement strand
TTTGTGAGTCTGAGAGTCCTAGACTTTCCTAGACTTTGTCTGGGCTCGTATTTTCTGGGTGTTTAGGGTGGTGGTGTGGGAGCTGCGGGACCTTGCTGCTTCTACACTGCCATCTTGGCTCCGCCCCCGTCTTTTTCCTTTTTAAAGAGAATTTTTTTAGTTTTCAACATTCACTTCTGTAAGTTTTACATCTTCTTCCCCTTTCTTTTCTCCTCCCTCCCAAAACCAGATGAAATTTAATATGGCTTCTACTTATGCATTCCTATTAAACATTCCTATTTCACATTAGTCATGTTGTATAGAAGAATTATAGTGAATGGGAGGAAACCATGAGAAAGAAAGCAAAATAAAACAAAAAAAAAAGAAAATAGTTTGTTTCTCTCTGCATTCAGACTCTATAGTTCTTTCTCTGGATGTGGATGGTATTTTCCTTCATAAGTCCTTTAGAATTGTTTTAAGTCTTTGAATTGTTGAGAAGGGCTATTAATTATCTATTAACTATCTATTAAAGTCAATCATCAAACATTGTGGCTGTTACTGTATACAATGTTCTCCTGGTTCTGCTCAGCATCAGTTCATGAAAGCCTTTCCAGGTTTTTCTGATATCCTGCCTGTTCATTTCTCATAGCATAATAATATTCCATTACATTCATAGACCACAACTTGTTCAGCCATTCCCCAGTTGATGGATATCCCCTCAGTTTCCAGTTCTTGGCCACCACAAAAAGAGCTGCTATAAATATTTATGTACATGTGGGTTCTTTTCCTCAGAGGTGAGTCGTGAACCCAGCTCTTCTTAGCTTCTCTAGCTCTCTATCTTCTGGGTCACATTTCTTTTATAAATATTTAGGAAGTTCAACAGAAATGTGAGTTGTTGCCAATTGGGTCACAATCACAATTGGCACAAGCCCCTCACTCACACATGGGGTGTGGGTGTGGGTTGTTGTTGTTGAGTTGTTTCCAATCATGTCATATTAAAGGGATGTGGACATTTTTGTGGTTCACTCATGTCTGACTCTTTTGTGACCTCTTTTGGGTTTTCTTGGCAAAGACACTGGAGTGGTTTGCCATTTCCTTCTCCAGAGAATTAGGCAAACAGAGGTTAAGTGACTTGTCCAGAGTCACACAGCTAGGAAGTATCTGAAGCCAAATTTGAACTCAGGAAGATGAGTCTTCCTGACTTCAGGCCCAGCCCTCGAACCGTTTTGCCACTAACTATCACAGGGATTCCTACTTCTAGTAGAGACCAAATAAAGATTGTTAGTTGGACTGAATGGGTTTTCCCAAGAACTCCTGTATAGTTTCTTTTTCTTTCAGGAAACTTTTCACATAATTATCACATTTTTCCTTGGGAAAAAATGAACCTTTTGAGATTAATGATGATTAGAATGACTTTGCACAAAAGAGAAACTAAAGCTTTTTGGTTAAAACAAGTAAACTGATAGTTCTGTAATCCTTTATCCCAGGCAGACTCTACCAAAACTGAGTTCTAGGCACCATGTTTTAGGAAGGACTTTGACAAACTAGAAGGTATGTGGAGAATAGTGATTAGAATAAAAAGAGAATTGGAGAACATGCCTTGTGAGAACTGGTTGGAGAACTTGGAGATGTTAGTCTGGGAAAAAAAGATGATTTAAGAAGGACATGGCAGGGTTGTTTTAGGTACTTAGGAAGGTGGCCAGTGGGAGAAGGCAGAATTAAAGGGTGGAACTTGTGGGGAGGCAGATTTCCCTTCAACCTAAGGAACTTTTTCACAACAAGAATGTTCATTCTGCTATTGGAACACCACTGGGGGCATTTTCTTTCTCATCTTCCCAGCACTTCAGTAAAGTCTACATCTCTCCTTGTTAGGAAGGTTGTAGAAATTCAAGGTCTTGTTGTACTAGATGGCTCCTAGCACCCCTTCTATCTTCAAGACTCTGTATTTCTTTTAAGACAACCCGTCTGAGGATGTACTGACTTTTCTCTTCGTTGTACATTGGATGTGAGAAGTCACATAAATAAAGTAAACGCTTTGTGTGATTGCCTCTTGTCTAGGTTGATGTCAAATAGCTTCTTTAATTTTAAGTTGACCAGTTAGGAAAGCTTTATTTATTTTCTTGAACCTGAAGTTAGGAAGAGTTAAGTTTAGAATTGGCCTCAAAAATGCTTGCAACTGTGTTACTCTGGGCAAGTCACTTAACTTCTCTTTGCCTCAGTTTTCTTATTTGCAATATGGAGACAATAATATGACCTATCACCAAGGGTGGTTGTGAGAATCAAATGAGGTAATACTTGTAAAGTACTTTGCAAATCTTAAAGAATTGTTTTAAAGACTAGCTATTGTCATTGTTTTAAAAAGAATGATTGTGAATTGGAAAGTCTTTGCAATGTTAAGAGCTGTCCAGTAAAATAGGTTGGTAACTGAGAAGGCAAATTTTTAAACGTGACTCTAAGCTTATTAGAGATGATGGGACTGGATACATCAGTCACAGTATGTCAGGATTTCATCTCAACAGCCAGATGTTGGGATTGCCAGCTGAAATTCTATTGCAAACTTGAGCTGTATATTAGAATATGCTGACTGCTTCTGAATCTTTGGGATTCCTAAGACCTAAGGAGTGAGCATGTAAATACAATCCAACTATATGAATGTTTATACAAGTTAAATGTTTATACAAAATTGAGCTAAAATTATAAGTCACAACAATATCTCAACAAAAGCCTAGAACTAATTATTGCAATTTCAAATACTTCCATGGATTTGTGCTTTCATTGGTGTAGGCACTGTTGAAAAGAAAAGAGCCCAAACCAGAGATTGACTGGCTCATCATGGTATATAGCACCTACCATATTGAATTTTTAAGAGGTGGCCTTGTGTAGGTCCCAGTGCATTTGTGTTTTCATATCCTGTGCTGTTCTTGTCTATATATTTCCATAAATTTTTCACAGTGTTGAAGGCTTTCCTTCCTCCAGTTCTTTTAATATTTCATGGGGGCTAATTACAACACTAAGGCTGTCCATCTTGCATCCCTCACTCTCACTCAACAGCTTACCCATTTACTTTTCCAACGAGGTATGTCTTTAATGATATGTTTTAAGCCCCTTCTTACACACACGCCATCACTGAAAGTGTTGCATCCATTTACACGCCTACCTTACATCTTTACATTTCCCCTTGGGTCACTCGCTGTTTGAGCTGGCCAGATGGGATAAAGTGCATTAACAATTCATGGAGAAGCATTTTATGTTCCTAGTCCTGTTGCTTCTCTCCTTCCATGCTCTCCAATTCATGAGTCAGAGAAACTGAAAAACTGGAGCTTTCTGCATCTTCAAAAGTCAGATTCCTTTTATTAACCTGGCCAAGTTTAAGTAGGTAAGATCTGCCCTGCTCTTCCCTCTGAGGTAGGAGCCAACTGGCATGTCTTGCTTGGTTGCACTTGGGGAAGGGAGAGAGGAACAGCTGGGTGGCACAGTGAGTAGGGAGCTAGGCCTGGAGTCAGGAAGACTCTTCTTCCTGAGTTAAAATACTAAATGTGTGACCCTGGGCAAGTAATTTAACCTTGTTTGCCTCAGTTTCCTCATCTGTAAAATGAGATAGAGAAGGAAATGACAAACCACTCTAGTATCTTTGCCAAGAAAACCCCAAATGGGATCACAGGGAGTTGGACTTGACTGAAATGACTGAACAATGTGTCTTGTAGAGCATTACCTTCTTATCACTTAATCAGGTTGGCAGACTTTTAACTGGGATAGGACAATTGGAGCTTTGTCCTGTGGTGCCAGCTTCTTAGAGGATGCTGCTAGTGCTTATGGTACTTCAGTGGCCTAGAAACAACAAAACTTAGTACTGAGTTAGCAAGGGTAATTAGTCTGAAAAGGAAGCTATCACATTGCCAGCTGGAATGAGTTTCTCTCTCCTTTAGTAGTTTAAGGCTGGCAATACCAGGATGCCACTGTCACCAACTGAGGGAACGCTTTGTTTCATTTACTCTTGGAGACATGGCTTGTGGTGTTTGTCCCAGGCACCAATATTCCAAGTTACTCCTTCTCAACTCATTGTGGAATGCCTTTCAGCACCTAACTTTATGGTGATCTTGTCCCATCTAGACTGTTTTAATTAGCATAGCTAATGATAGCTAACATTTCAGTATCACTTCAGTGTCAAGTTAGAGTCTATATTCTCACAGCCTTGTTAGGTAGGGACAGTTATTATCCCCATTTGACATGCAAGCAAAACAAAGTTGAGAGAGCCCAAGTGGCTTGCCCAGGATCCCTCAGCTAGTACATGTCTGGGGCAGGATGTGAACTCTGGTCGGAGTCTGGTTGTTCTCACCACTGACTCTTGGTTAATTAAATTCACATTAGTTTTACGTGAACAAAATAATACAGCTCTGGTCTTATTTTCAAAACCCTTGTGTTCTAGTTCTCGAAAGTGATGATAACCTCTGTGCAAGTTTACCTCTGAGTCTCATTTTACCCATTTAGAAAAATGGGGCTAATAAGATCTGACAAGGTTGTTCTGAGTCTGACATAATGTCATGTGAAGCACTTTGGAGCCTCTAAAGTGCCATAAAATCCCAGTTATTATTGACATCTTTAAAATAAGGATACTAATATTTTCATTACCTACCTCAAACTGCTGTTCATACCTCTTTGCATTGTAAACTTGAATGGGCTATAGGAATGTGAATTATTATTATTCTCTCAGACCCACTGTATACAAATGACTACCTTGGCCCTTGCTGGTTTCAAGGTCTGCATCCTAAATAGAACTCCACTCCAGCTGATTTATCAGTGTTACAGAAATATTGACCCAGTTTGATCTCAGGAGTGTAAACACCAAATAGAAAGAAGGGCTATTTAGCTTGATAAAAGACTGTTATAGCTAGGGGAAAAATAGACGCAGTAAAGGTCAAGAATATTTACCAAGCCTCAACTTAGGAGAGGGGGCTTTCAATTGGAGTTGTTGAGCATGTACCAATCCCCTGCGGGTTGTGTTGGGAAGAATGGTGGGCTGAATTCCACACTCTAGCATACCTATTTCAGGTGTCTTGGACCTTTTACATTATTGAGTTCTATGGTGCCATTTTAGGTAGATTTCAGTCAATAGAGGAAGATTTAGGTCCCTATCTTGTTATGATTGTATTGTGTGGTATACATATACATGTATGCACATGTATATATGTGTGTGTGTAAACACATTTATGCAGTACTTACTCTTTATCAGGCACTGGGCTAGGTACTTCACAACAGCTCTGGAAGGCAAGTGCTATTATTATCTTTATTTTACTGATGAGGAAATTAAGGCAAACTGGGATTAAGTGACTTGCTTAGAGTTACAAAGTAAGTGTCTGAGGCTGGATTTGAACTCAGGTTTTCCTGAATTCAGATCCAGTACTTTAGCCATTGCACTATCGTGCTGCTATATCCAATACCAAACTCTCTCTCTTTCCCTTTAACATGTCCATTCTCAAAACCAAGTGCAAGTCATCCTTCTTCCCATTATCTGGATCTCCTAAATACCCTAGCCTAGTGGAAGTGCAGACTATATCAGCTCTGTGGAATCCCCTTTACATTGCACATGGTGCTGCCTGTGCCCTCATCTGCCTTCGTGCCCTCAAGTTCCTATTTCTTTCAGCTCTAAATCTCTGCTTCTATGATGCTACTGTATATGGTAGCATTTATCTATCTATCTACATATATATGTATATACACATATATGTACATGTGTATATATATACACACACACACATATATATATACACACACACACACACACACACACACACACCATATATCACTAGCTTGGTATTACTTATGTAATACAAACAGCAGGTATTTACTAAAAACCTGAGGTATGCCCAGCCCTTTGCCAGGTGCTAAGATGGACAAAGGAATTGCCTGTTTAACTCAAGGGAGTTTATAAGATAACCAAGAAGAGAAAATACACAAGAGAAAAAAATAGAGGATTAAATGTTCACATGCTAAATTGTATGGCACTTCCTCAAAGGCTGTAGGAATCCAGAGGAGGTTAGCATGGGCTGGAGGAGAAGGGCAAAGAAATACTGTAATGGGCTGAGGTTCTTCTGCCTCACTAGGCCCTTGGCTTGATTTCATCCACACCTAGTACCAAAGGAATGATGTTGTTTTGGTGTTTAGTGCTATCATTAGGGCAATAATTTTCCATTCATAGCACAGCTTCCAAAGCTGTAAGTGTAAATGAGGAGCTGTAAACAGGAGCTAACATTCATTCTCAAAGGAATTTTGCACCATTTGTGTTATGGATCTTGCTATGTGTTACCTTTCAGATAGCTTAGTATATCAAAATGTTTTATTTGTCGGAAGAATGTTTCCTAAAAGACAAATATGAAAGTTATCACTGGAGTCAAGTAGCCCTGGTCTTTAGGAAGAACACAGTTAAAGAATTCTGATTCTTACGTTCTGCTGTGCACATGAAATGCTTTTTTTCTTTTCTTATTTTGTATCTAAGTTTCAGTATTTAAGTTTATAATGTTTCTTTTTCCTATTGTGTATTTAAGTTTCAGTAATAAATAAAATGAAATGAAATAAAGAATTCTGATAAAGTTAGGAACATCAGAGAGACTTAGAATAATTGTAGATCTAGGATTAGATCCCAAGATTCTTAACAATCAGACCCAATGCCTTTTCTTCCTTACTATCATTCAAGAGAAGGTCTTTAATTCAATGCTTTTCCACCTCAGTATGGGGCCTTCTGGTATGGGAATTGCTTTGGCATTGTCTTTCAGAACTCGGGGTGGCTACAATGTTTTCATGGGGCCTCGTGCTTTTCTCTTGCTCAGGTCTCTGTAGTGGCTTCCAAGCTCTGACTGGTCATGGTGATACGCTCCTATAATCTCTGCTATCAGGGACGGTCGAGACTGGTGAATCACTTGAGCTTTGGAGTTCTGAGCTATGGTAGAGCTAAAGTCTGCACTATCTGATACCAGTATGCAATAGTGGGCCTCTGGCAATCAAGCTGCCTGCCTCAAGAACAAAGCATCCAGGCTGGAAATGGAGCAGGTCAAAACTTTCATGTAGATCAGTAGGGGATCTGTCTAGGAGTAGGTGATGCACTTTTAGCCTGGGAATGATAGGTAGGTATGCCTAGTTCATTCCTTAACCTCCCCACCCAACTAAAAATATCTGACCTATTCAAGGTTCCCTCCGCCATTGACGATCCTTTCTCTCTATTGAGCTGAGACTGGAAACCTAGTCTCCTGGCACTCAAACCAATGCTCTCTGAAAAAGCAGACTTGTATTCAGGTCTTCTGAGGGTTTCAGGGTCAAAGGACCAGCTTCCAACTTCCGTCCCAATTCAATGACTTCTGACTAACTGTTACTTCTCTGTCCTGAGCCTTTTGAACAAACAGGATAATTAGCTCCTTGTTTCTAATCTCTCCAGATCTAAATGGATGCTGCTGCCAGTGTCTGCTCCACTCTCTGCTCTCTGAGGCATAGGGGGCTTGACAGGAACACAACCACTGACTTTTAAATCAGAAGTTGGCATGAGGGATCTCAGAAGAAAAAGACAAAAGCCCAGAATCCTTTCTTGTGAAAGAGATGATTCCTCAGAAAGTCAAATGGATTTTGTTTTTACATTTGAGAGCTGTCTGCCATCACTTGTTAAAGAATTGGAGAAACTTGGAGTTGAAAGGACTTTAGAAGGCAACTAGTCCAACCCATACCTGCCAATAATCTCCACTAAAATGTATATATTGGGTTGCTATGAAGCTTCTGCTAATATTTCCCCCTGCCCCCTTCTAGGATCCATATGCTATTGGACACTTTGACACTGTTGATCATTCCTCTTTGATATTCTGTTCTCTCTTGCTTTTCGGGACACAACCATCTCATGGTTTTCCTCCAACCAGATTATTCCACTCTTCTCTGCTTTGCTGGATCCTCCTCTGAATAATGCCTTCTAATCATATGTGTGCCTCAGGCTTCTCTCTTGTCTTCTCCCTCTCCACTACTTCACTTGGCGAGATCATGAGCTCCCATGGATTTAATTTCCGTCTTTATGCTGATGATTCTCAAATCTACCTTTTCTGTCTCAATCTCTTTGCTGATCACTAATCTCACATCTCTAAGTGCTCTTACGACTTCTCAAACTGGATGTCCAATAAACATCTTAAAAATATGTCCAAAACAGAATTCATTATCTTTCCCCCTAATTCCTGCCTCTCTTCTATCTCCCCTATTATTATAGAGGGCAACACCATCTTTTTGGTCCCTTGGACACTCAACCAAGACTGATCTTGGACTCTTGTCCCTCACACCCCACATCCAAGCTTTTGCCAAGGCCTGTCAATTTCAGCTTTGCAACATCTCCCCTCCGATGCTGCCATTGCTCTAGTGAAGACACCACCTCAAACTCTGATGTCCTCCTGGTGGGTCTGCCTACCTTAACTCTCTCCTCCCTCCAATACATTCTCCATTCAGCTATTAAAGTGCTTTTATGAAACCCAAGTCTGATCATATGAAACTTGCTCCCACTCTTCCCACCCCCAGTAAGTTCCCAGGGCTCTCTTTTGCCTCCAGGAACAAACGAAAAATGCTCTGGCATTCAAAGCCCTTATAACCTACCCTTCTCCTACTTTTCCATCTTCTTACACCTTATTCCCCAATACATATTCTTTGATGCAGTGACACTGGCCTCCTGGTTATTCCATGACCAGGATGCTCCATCTCTTGGCTCTGGGCATTCTCTCTGGCTATTTCCCATGTCTAGAGTGCTCTCCCTACTTTGTTGCCACTACTGGCTTCTTCAAAGTCCCAACTAAAATCCCACCTCCTACAGGAAGCCTTCCCCAGCCCCTCTTATTTCAAATGCCTTCACTCTGCTATTTCCTATTTATCCCATATATAGCTTGCTTGGTATATATTTGTTTGCATGTTATTTCCACATTAGATTATAAGCTCCTTAAAAACAAGGGCAACCTTTTGCCTCTTTATGTATCCCCAGCATTTAGCAGAGTGCCTGGTACACAGGAGGCATTTAAGAAATATTTATGAAAGGGAATTTATTGAAATTATGTGGTATTTTAGAAATCCATTGGGGGATAATACTATGAAGCAATATCTAAACATTTTGATGAAGGTAGCATCCATCATTGGAAGGAGAACTCCAGACTGAGTCAGGAGACGTGGCCACTAGTTTTAGCAGCTGGGTGGGGGGCGGTGGGTAGGGTACTGGCACTAGAGTCAGGAATACCCGAGTTCAGATCTGGCCTCAAATACTTTATATAGCTGGGTGACCCTAAGAAAGTCACTTACCCGTTTGCCTCAAGTCCTCATCTGTAAAATGAGCTGGAGAGGAAACTGGCAAACCATTGCAGTATTGTTAGCAAGAAGACCTCAAAATGGGTCATGGAGATTTGAAGATGACTGGAAAATGACTCAACAACAAGGGTACAGTGGATAGAGTGGATCTAGACTCAGGAAAACCTGAGTTCAACTGCTGCCTCGAACACTTACCCCATGTGACCCTGGGCAAATCATTGACCTCTGTCTGCCTCAGTTTGGCAAAGTAGTTTACCTGCTTTCAGGGTTGTTGTTAAGATAAAATGAAATAGTGTTATAAAATGGTATGTAAATGCTAGCTGTGATGATGATGATGATGTTGTTGATGATGTTGATGATGATGATGATGATGATGATGATGATGATGATGATGACAGCCATTGCCACCATTGGCTAGCAGTTATTCTGGGCCAGCCCCTTCTTTCTTTGGGACTTGTTTTCCCCACCTGTAAAATGAGGCCTTTCTCCGACCTCCAGTTGTTAATATTGTTTTTTGCCTTATGAAATTACTTTTTAAATATCTCCTGTTTGTATTTATGTGCATGTTATATTTCCTGTCCTCTAATAGAATGGAAGCTCCTTGACGGCAAAAGTTGTCTCCCATTGCCTTTGTATCATCAGCACTTGAAAGTGAGGCTGGTGACTCTGCACAGCCCTCTCTCGCTTAAATCCACCTCACTTGCATGTCACAGCATCACCTCCGTGATGTCCCTGTCCTCTTCGAGAATGAAGGATGAATAGCAACTTGGTGCAGTGCCTTATACATTCTTTATATAATCAGACCTGTGATTTTATAGGGAACTCCTGGTCAGAAAACTCTCTCTACCGATACAGGTAGACAACTGCCCTGTAATTTATAGTACTCACGATTTGCCCGAATCTTCCTGCTCCAATCATTTCTCCATATAGCTGCCAAAGACAGTATCCTGTCACCTCCTACAGCTCAGTGATCTTCATTGGTTTCCTATTAGCTCTAGGACCAAAAAGACTCTTCTCTCCTCACTACTGGCCCCTAGCCTATCTTTATTGCCTTCTAATACCTTTTACCTAGCTTTCTGACCATTACTCCTCCAGTCCAGTCGTCCTGGATTCCTTACTGTTTATTTAAGTCTCTGTGCTTTTGTGCTGATAATCTCCCTCTCCTCCCATTCCCTGCCCCCTTTGGAATCGTGTGATATATAATAGATAGGGCACTAGTCTTTGGTGAGGAATGCTTGAGTTCACATCCTGCCTCAGACACTTACCAGCTATGTGACTCTAGGTAAGCTCTCTGAGCCTCAGTACCCTTGTCTGTAAAATGAGTGATTAAACTGGGTAACTTCTAAATTGCCTTCCAACTTTAAATCTATTATTTTATGATCTCAGCCTTTTGGAAGCCTCACTTCCTTTAAGACTTAAATCAAGTAACATTTTCTGAATGAGATTTTTTCCTCAGCCTCCCCACCCTCATCAACCCCTTAGTGAGAAGTATCTCCCTTTCCAAGGTTATTTAATATCTCTCTCCCCTTATATATGTAGATGAGTTTGTACACTGAGGTAGATACAAAATAAGCTATGTGCTTTACAGAGATATATACAAAATACCAATTTATAAGATTTGCGTAAGACTTTAAAGTTCACAGAGAGTTTCATGTTTTCTTCCCTGATAGAATATAAGCTCTGTAGGAGAAGGAACTGTTTTATTCTCATCCCTTCTTCCCACCACCACCCCTCCCTACTTTCCTCACTTCCCTGCCCACCTCACCTAACACAATATCTGGTACTTGTTTTTAGGTCATGTCTGATTCTTTGTGACTCTCTTTGGGGTTCTTGGCAGATATGCTGGAGTGGTTTGCCATTTCCTTCTCCAACTCATGTGACAGATGAAGAAACTGAGGCAAACAGGTTTAAGTGACTTGCCCAGGATCACACAGCTACTAAGTATCTGAGGTCACATTTGGATTCAGGTCTTCCTGACTTCAGGCCCAAATGCTCTATCCACTGTGCCACCTAGCTGCCCCTTTCTTCCTCCATAGTGGACACTTAATACATTCTTGCTTGTAATGCCTTAGATCAGTGGTTCTCAACCTTTCTAATGCTGTGACCCTTTAATATTTGTATGTGGGCATATCTGCATGTGGGTGGACTTGCTTGGAGACAGATAGAGGAGTGGTGTCTTGGTTCCTAAGACCATCAGAAATATGTGTTTTCTGATGGTCTTAGGTGACCCCAGTAAAAGAGTCATTTGACCCCCAAAGGAGTCGCAACCCACAGGTTGAGAACCACTGCCTTAGATAATAGAGTTGAGTAATTGAACAATTCATATTATTTGTAAACATTTGTAGACATGTTTTGAGCATGAGATTTCGCTGACCCTAGATCAGAGTCAGAAGGAATCAAGGAGATGGTCCAGTCAAAGCTTCATAATTTTACAAAAGCTCAAGAAGGTGAAGTTACTTGACTAAGGTATCATCTGAGTCTTGAGATGGTGCCAGGCAGGGCTACGAAGCTAGGACATCCCAGAGCCTGCACTTACTTGAACCTGTGTCTTCTTGATTCCAAGGCCAGGTGTATTCCTTTCATTGGATAGAGCACTTCACATGTAGTAGGTGCTTATTTGTTGAATTAAACTCTAAGATCTCACATAATTCTGATAACTTGTGATTCTTAGTACTCTGGGTTATCAAATGTGCTTTCTTTACAATAACCCTGTGAGACAGGTAGTAGAAATTAAGTACAGACAAATTAACTAGTATTGGGAGAGGCTGAGTAATTTGTTCTTGGTCTCCTGTTTAGTAAGTCAGTGGCAGTGCCAGCCTTCAAACTGAAGTTTTCTGCCTCCTAACTCAGTGTTTCTTCTTCTATAGCACAGTGCTGGAAAGATGGGAAGATTTTGAATCTGGAGCCTCCTGCCAGCCACATGTGTGGTCTCAGGATAGATGAGGACAAAAAGGTTCCATCCCAGAGGGTTGAAATGATGATTTTTTTCTTTTTGGTTGGGGCCAATCATGAAGATCATCTATCAAGCTGGCTAGAAGTGGTCTCCATGAGTAGGGAGAGCATTCATCTGCAAAGTCAGGGACCCTTGAAATATTGAACAGGCATCTTTAGGAAAGGTGCTCACTTAATTGTGCAGCCTGACCAGAGGAAGTCTTCCATGTGACATCATTCGTATCTTGCCAGTCTTCTCTGTATTTTTTCAATTTTAATATATGTGCTACTAAAGGAAGTACCATTTGTGTCTTTTGGTAGTCTTTGGGGGCTTATCCTTTGCCTTGACGGGCACCATCATACCAGATGACCAAATGCAGATTGGGAAAACTCAACATTAGATACATGACTTGAAAGAGAAGGCCCAATTTTGATTTTTCCTATCCCCTCCCCATATGTTCCAGACTGCTCTTAACCTCACTTGGGGGTGAGCCAAAGGGGGCTCATCATGAGGAGCAAACCCCTGCTTTGGAGCAGAAGAATCATTTCAGAATCAGATCAGAGCTAATCAGAAAGATATAACCCCTTCATCATTTCCAGAGGGCATATGGTCAAGAGAACCTGAAACAGATTTTAAGCAGCCATCAGGGAGATACAAAAAGATTTAGAAAAGTCTAGTTATGGTCATGTTATAATTAATAACAGCTCCAATGGCTTACTCTATCAAAACAGGTTGTCATTTCTCTTATTATTCAATCTATGTATAAAGGAATAAGTGCCATGTACTTGTGGCATACTGTCTTAGGTCCTGCAAAAACAAACAGAAGACCTTGTCCTTTTTACATGGGTGTCATTTTTTCCAATTTATTTATTTTTAGTTTTCAACATTCATTTCCACAAGGTTTTGAGTTACACATTTTTTCTCCCCATCTTTCCCCTACCCCAACCCCAAAATAGTGAGCCTACTGAATACCCCTCTCTCTTATATGCTCCCCCACCCCCACTTTCTCGTAGGGCACATGGATTTCTGTACCCCAGAGCCTGCATGTCTTATTTCCCAGTTGCATGTAACATGCATTAACATTTGCTTTTTGAAACTTTGAATTCCAGATTCTTTCTCTTTTTCCTTCCTCACCCACACCCACTGGGAAGACAAGCAGTTCAATATAGGTTTTACATGTGTAGTTACACAAAACATTTCATGGATGTCATTTTTTTACATGGGCAAGTCAACTCTCTAACAAATTATAGAGCTTTTTTGTAGAGTTTTAGAGTTGGAAAGAACCTAGAGGGCATCTAGTGTAACCCCTACTCAGAGTGAGAATAGGAAAACACACACACACACACACACACGCACATATATAAAATAAACTGATGTGTAAGGAATTCTTGAATCAACAGAGCCTTTAAAATCACCCTCCCATACCATGAGGAAGTCCTTCCTGACAGTCTTCCTCTTCCTCCTATGCGCACACTTAGCTATGTAGTTATATGCTGGGGCCAAGGTCAAAACTCAAGCTCCAAAGCTCTGTTTCTCCTTGCTTTTATCTGATGCCTTATAGGCAGCTATAGAGTGGGTTAGTGACTTTTTGCTATGTCTGTCAGCTTCAATCCCTCCTGCCCATATAGCTCAGCTGCTTTGCTTTCCTGTCAAGAGGAATAAAGGAAAGGATCATTGAGTGTCAAACTTACCATGCTTTCATGACTAGCCAGATGGCTACTTTGGCTTACCTACAAGAGGGAAGAGTTCCAAAAAATGACCATCTTCTCCTAATGCTACTACAAGGCAAGTCCCTGGGAAAGTCATTCCTGGATTTCTTAGTAAGAGCTTCTGGGCAGCCTTTTTGGCCACCAGCCTGGATCACTTCTTGGTTATTAGAGCATCACAAGGCTTAGGAAATAGTACGTAGCATCTAGGGTTGAAATGGACCTTCACAATCACTTGGATCCCTAATATAGACATGAGGTCCATAGGCATTAAGTGACATAGGAGTTCATAAGGGTTGGGAAGAGCTAAATTACTGTCCCAAATGGGAGGCATTTGAGAGTGGTGCTTTTTTATACGAGGGTGACCTGAGTCTGAATCAAGTCCAGACCTTGTTACCTGCTAGCAATGTGACTAAGGCCAAGTCACTTGATCTTCCTTGGCCTCAGTTTCTTTATCTGTAAACTGGAGATAATAACATTTGCATTTTCTACTTATAGGGTTTTTGTGAGATTAATACTTGGTAAACAATATAGTGCAATATGAATGTATTTTATGTAATTATAGTCACGTAAAGTCTGATTGCTAATTTACTTTTAAATTTATTTCTCGTTCAGTGTATTAAAAACTTCAAATGAAAAATGCCTTGTAAACATGGTGCCATAAATCACTAGGTGTCACAAATTGCAGAGCCAGTCATTTCTACAAGAGTGCACATTCATCCCTGCATTTATAATAAATCTAATTTTTTATCTTTTTAAGCTTTGGATGAGAGTAATTAGTCATTTCTGCTGATCTGGGCACACTGAACCATTGTGCAACTCTAGTTTAAAGCCAATCTATCCAACATGATTTCACACTTTGCTTAAGATCTGCTTTCTGCATCACTCTAGGTCTGTTCCATCTGTTTCTGAGAGGAAAAGAAAAGTGTTATTTGCTTCTTTTGGCCTCTGTGAGAGGAAGGTGAAATGTACTCTGGGCTACAAGATTCAGTTAAGAAATGTTTTTATAGATGGTTCTTATTCTGTGGCTCCCAGTGCCTCTAGGTTAAATGCAAATGCTTTAGCCTAACCTTTATAGCTCTCTTTTAGCTAGTGACAGGAAACCTCATATAGTGGATAATGTCTTGGGGTCAGGAAGTTCTGGGTTCAAGTTCTCCTCCTGACATAATCCTACTGTGTTCCTGAGCAAGTCACTTAACCAGTCAGTATTCTATGTAACTCTTTCAGACTCCTAAGTTTCAGAGGTGGTACCAACCTGCTCTTGATCCAGGTAGGCTGATCCTCCTCATTTTCACCTGTTAAAAGTCTTCTCTCCCTTGGTTCAACTGAGGAGCCATCTCTGTTGGGAAGTCTTTTATATCCCTAACTAAAAGTGATTGGTCCTTATTCACATTCTCCACAGAGTACATCTCTCCTCTGATGCATCACATTCTATCTGGTATCATGCATCTGTGTCCCTGTCATAGTCCCCTGTTGAATTATAATCTCTGTGAGGCCAGTGACATTTCTTTTTTAAAGTTTCATTTTTGTAGCCCCATCACTTATCACAGTGGCTCAAACATAGTAAGAAATTAATGTTTGTTGAATTGATTGTTACCTGATATATTAGTCCTCTTATACAGTATTAAATGAGATTGCTCTCAAATGGTAATTTTTACATGTGACCTTTGATAGAAACATGTGAGATATATTCTGCCCTATGCTGGTATCATTATAACTGTTCATGTTTTACAAAATATTTTATCAGTGTCATAGATTCTCCAGAGTTGGATAGGGCCTCAGAGGTCATATAGTTTACTCTTGACCTCTGAAGGAATCTCCTCTGCAACATGCATGAGAAATTGTTGTCAGGAAGCTCTGGTGACAGGTCACCCAGTATTTACCAAAGCATCCCACTCTATTTTTGAACAGTTCTAAGCATTCAGGAGTTTTTCATTAAACTGAACTGAATTCTGCCTTCCAGTACTTCCTATAATTAACCCAGTGCTCTATCCACTGCGCCATCAGCTGATTCAAACCACATGTGTTGCCTGAGAAGAGATGGTGAGGTTGGGAATGGCACCAAATTTAGAGTCATTGGACTTGAGTAGAAACTGTGACCTTGCTACTTACTTCCATAGTGACTTCAGGTACAAGTTTACCCAAATCCTTGGTTATAAAATGAGTAGATTCTACCAGATCTCTAAGGTCTCAGCTCTTTGTCCTCAATGGATGGAGCCTAACTAGGGTTGGGGAGGGGCTTAGGAAGATACATCCCTCTTGTGCATTGTGACAATTCAAATAGGATACATTTTAAAAACTCTTCTTTCTGCCTTCCATTTCCCTGGAAATATATTACATTTTGAGGAAGGGGTTTAAAAAGGATGTGCAGTCATTCGTTACTTATAGGCATGTAAAGGGAAAGCTTGGGTTCTATTTTCCATCAAATCCATTCACTATACAAGTACTGTTTGCCAATTCTGGGAGGAAGAGGCTGAAATGACATGGAGGAAAGCAGTCAGAAATAAGATTAGATGAAGAAGAAGGGACCTGCTTATGGAGGCTAGTAGCATTATGAAGCTAGTTGTATTGTTTTCATTGTCTAGATGGAGATATCAAAGATCAGAGTGATTTAAAATCACCTGGAGAATACCCCACAGTGAAGTAGAAGACTGTTAATTGCACAGTCAGCCATTTTAGTTATAAGGTTATGCTCAATTCATGTCTAAAAGCCCAGGCTCTCCCCTCCTTCCCCCCTGCCCAGGTAATTTGGAGAAAATAGTCTTACTTGAATTGTTTGATAGGCAAGGCTATACAGATTGGTGTATGATCTTTAGGAAACAGCTGTGGAATAGTGGCAGAAGCCTTGAACTTGGAATAAGGAGACCAAGGTTCTTATATTGGTCCGGTCACTTACCTGGCAAAACACCAGTCTCTAGATCAAGTAACAACCTCAGTTTCATCATCTGTGAATTGGTTTAGCAATAATATTTGTATTGCCCCCCTCCCAGGGTAACTTTTTTTAACTTAATTTTACTATTTCTTTTCCATTTAATAAGTATTATTCTATCTATATCCCACTTCCCCTACCTAACTGAGTAACAACAAAGAAGAAAACCCTCATCAGATGAAACACATTTCCTCATTGGCCATGTCTAAAAACGAATGTCTTATCTTACATGTGAATCGATGATCTTTAGTTGTCTGGAATTATAGTTTATTGTTACATTGACTAGAGTTTTCAAGTGTTTCCAAGTTTTCTATAATGTTGTTGTCACTTGTAGAAATTATTCTTGCTCAGTTCTTGGCACATAGTAGGTGCTTAATGTTCATTGACTGACTGACTTTCCAGATTCTTCCTCAGAGGGTTATTGTGAAAATCAAGTTAGGTAATGTACAAAAAAAGAAAAAAAAAGAGCAAAGTGCTTTGTAAGCTATAAATGATTACTTAAACTCTAATGTGCTATGTAAATATAATTATTTTATCATAGTCATGGTGGGGTAGTTAAGGTGAAGCTAGCCTCAGAGTCAAGAAGACCTAGGTTCAAATCCTGTCTCTAAGACACACTGACTGTATGACCATGGGTAAGTCATTTAACATCTCCATGCCCCCAGGCAAATCTCCAAGATTGTGTATGTTATACAATTTTTAGTCTTATTCCTAGGTAGTTTCCAATACTGTGAAGTCAAAAGTCCAGGTTCTACCTCTGTGTACACACACACATACACACACACACATCTCATCATTAGAAGTTTGGCTAAATGATTAATATCTTCTGACAGCGTGAAACCATCTACATGGAGAACCTGCTATCTCAGTATGTGGAAAGAATTCTCAGACTGATGAAATCTTGGTTCCTTGAAATAGAGTATTGTTATTATTACAGTGACCTCTTCTTTGAATAATGTTATTCTTTAACTAACGAATATTGATACTCTTTCTTTAATCTTTCTCCCTTTTTTTTGCTTATTGTTTCAAATAATTAAAAAATACTTTCTTGGATGTGTATTTTGTTC
>CM053601.1:135594926-135625719 GCA_028646575.1 Pseudocheirus occidentalis | reverse complement strand
TGTATGTATGTATGTATATATGTATGTATCCTCTTTTTTTCTTTAATGTCTTTGACATCCTAAAAGCAGTACCATATCCAACAATGGAATCTGCTTGTATGGACAGTTTAGTGATTTTTTTTTCTTTTTCTTTTGCATCGTTCCATTTTCACAGAGTGATTGGACCAGTTCACAGTTCTATACCAACAGGTTTTTGTTATTGAATGTCTGTTTTTCCCTAACTGATGCAGTATTAATCCTTTAAAAAATCTTTGCCACTTTGACATGCTGTATGAAATCTCAGGACTGTCTTAATTTGTGCTTTTTTATTATCATTGATTTAGAGCATTTTTTTCCTGTTGCTGTTTACAGTTGGCACTTTTGAAAAAACGTTTTGAAAAACGTTTATATCCGTGTTCTTAGGGCATATTGGTGCAATAACGTCCAGGACTAAGTGCAATAGCTCTTGTGGTCTCCATTTGACAACTGAGAAAATAACTGAGAATCAGAGAAATGAAGGGACATGTCCAAGGTCAGACAGCTGGTAAGAAGTCAGAGCTGGGATCTGAACTTTGATCTTTTGTCACCACAAAGAAAGCTTCTATCACTATTTTAAAGCACATAGGTTTTTTCTTTTGCCTTGATTGCCTTAGGAAACAGATCTAATAGTGGTGTTGCTGGATCAAAGGGTATACATGGTTTCATGAGTCTTTGGGCATAGTTCCAGATTGCTCTCCAAAATGGATGGGTCAGTTCACAGTTCCACCAGCAGTGTGTTAGCAGCCCAATTTTTCCACATAACTGAGTAATTTTTTCGGTCCTGTCTAACTTGAACATTCTACATGTTCAATTCTAGATGGGAGGGGAGGAGAGGAAAAGAAAAAAAATGGAAGAAACAAAATATCTGCTGTGTCTCCTATGTTTCAGGCACTATTATTTTATAAATCTTATCTCGTTTGGTCATTTGGTTATAGATCTTCAAAGTTTGCCCTCCTAGTCATATCTGAACCTGCACACCTGAGAATACACATACAGTTGTGTTGTTTATCTTCCTGACACTTCAGATGTTTTTGTAGTTAGAGATTGAGGTGCTTGTTTATTGCCTAACTCTAAGGTACAGCAGACTCATTCTTAGTTCAAGAATTGATTTCCATGCCTTCACGTACAACTACATTTCATTGGCTTGGTTATAAGGGATAAAGCTGCCCATAAATAAGGTTTTCCATACCTATCAGGGCTTTATTATTGCAGAAAATGAGAAACAATATCTGGACTATATGTTGAACAGTGATTTTAATTTAGAACACTAGTTAAAGCTGTCTAGGAATATCAAGTTATTTGTAATGATGTTCAGTGGATGGGAATACTGAATCTTCTAGGCCAAAACTCATTTTATTTTATGTGGCTGCTTACTTATTTTTGAATTTATTTCTTAGAGTTGGCCATTACACAAAGAAAATGGATTTTTTTCAATATGGTCCTAAACCATTTTCTCCACCAGGTATCTTGCTATCCATTATCACCTTTCAGTCATAGACCAGCTTGTTCAGACTGATTGTTGACTGTGTTTTTTAATTCTGTCAGTAATTTTTCTCCAAATCACTGTGAAAAATAAGCTTAGAAATGGAAAATTGTATTTAATTTGGAATGAAAGAATGTCTTAGTTAGAAGGAAATAAAATCTGTGTCTATTGTGGCCACACAGTCTTTGGTGATAGTGGATAAAAGCCCTGCATAATTCAGATAACAGAATGTCAGCATTCCTTAGACCTAGAATGTTGGAGCTGGTAGCTTCCTAAAACAGGATATGGAATGCCAGACAGGAAAGGAGCTAAATATCATAGAATGGTAGCACTTAAGGGACCGTAATCATTCCTCCTTCCTTTTCTTCCAGAGGAAGAAACTAAAATTGAGATAATAATCCCATGTTTTTTTCACTAGGTCCAAAAGCCATCCTACTACTTTTTGATGAAACTGACCCAGAGGATTGGCCTCATACACATGCTATCCCTTTCTTTCCTTGCCATTTCTCTCACTGATGAGAAGAAAGACAGTGGAACAACATGAGACAAGGCATGTCAACTATTTATTTTCATGTAAGGAGGTCAGAACTACAGGGGGCAGGAGAGTGTAGAGATAGCATTAACAGGATATTCCACCAGTGGGTTAATTTATAGCCTCATAGAATTTAGAGTTGGAAGAGATCTTGGAAATCACCCATACCAGTGTTGTCATTTGATTGTTAGAAGACAAACAAGGAAAGGAGGAGAAGGAACTTCCTCAAGGTATCAGAACTAGTTAGTAGCAGAGCCAGAGCCAAAATCTAGCTCTCCCAGATTCACTTACTTCGCCATGAAGCCTAAGAACCAGACGCTGAAAGTGTGGGATTTTTTTTTTATTGGAAGAGATTTGTTGGAGCCTGTAGTGTTCCTAAAATAGGGCAGACCAGACAAGATGACGTGCCACCATGGATGATTCGGGGCACATGGGAAAAGCAGGAGAGTAGTAAGTGCTTGAAGAAGGGCCAGAAGCAGTAAAAGGCAAATAGGGAATATAGAAAGAGATGAAAAGGCAGTGAAGATGCATTTTGCTTTTTCCATGATTCTACCCAGGGCAAATTGACCTCCATGTTAGATGCGTGTTTCATAGAGTGCCCATGAAAAAGTTGGGCTCCCATGCGGCAAAAGTTGTTTTGACTTGATCCGGTAGTAGGGAAATGGTCACGGAAAGAAGAATGATCGAAGAATAATAATACATTCATATAGCACTTCAAGATTTACCAACCACTTCCCTCATGTCATCTTTGAGAACATTCTAGGTCCACCTCTGTCTGAGTCTGTCTGCATGATTTTGGACAAGTCACCTAACTGTACTCTATGCTCTGTCTTACTTACCTTAATTGGCCAATGTCTTTTCGAGCTATAATAGTCTGCCATTCAATCATGATGTAGTAACGAAAGGCCTGGTATAGGAATTCTAATCCTCATTCTGCTACTAATTAGCTGACCTTGGACAACTTGTTTTCCTTCTCTGGGCCTGTTTTCTGATCTTTAGAGTGAGGGAACGGGCCTAGCTAAGATTCTTTCCAGTTTTAGGAAGGGTCTGTATCTTTATTTAACAACATGAGATGATTCAACCCTTTAAGGATACAGAGTAATGCCCCAGAAAGGTTAATTTACCTCACACAAATGATCAGTGACTTCCCAGAATAGCACTATATGATTGATCAGCCAGTCAAATATTTATTGAGCTTCTAAGAAGTAGCATGATACGAAGTGAAAACACAACTATATGACCTTTCTCAAACCTCATGTGACTTCCTGCTTCTGTCAAGGGCATCGGTATACTTCAGGCATACAGGTTTGGAACCTCAGTTATCCTTAACTCCCCCCCTCCCACTGTAATGCCAAGGTTCAGATTACCAGCATAGCAAACCCATTTATTCAGCAAAACATTCACAGAACAGAGAAAGTCAAAATACAGAGTAACTCATTCATTTAGCAAGTAAGTTCTCAATTCAGTTGCAAAGTACCAAGATCCAGGTATCCCACCCGTGGATCAGTAGTTAAAGTAGCCCACTCCAGGGAAGTACATTCATTTAGTCTCTTCTCAAATGGAGAATAGTTTGCAATCATAAACAAAGTACATTCATTTGGTCAATCACAGAGACCGAAAAGGCCAAAAGTTTCCCACCCATGGACACTACTGAATTTCAATGCCATCCATTAACACTAAACACTTTCTCAAAAGAGGTAGGAGAGCACAAAAGGCTATCCACCCTTAAGTTACAACAAGGATAAGATATCATCTCAGCATGGAAAACCCAAGGAAAGACCCTTCTTTCATCTTCACTTGAGGCAAGCCCTCAACAATCTCAGTTCCTGGGGAGACAAGGCTCAACAAAGACATAGCCAGTGTCCTCATCAAGTCATTTTCTGCCCGTAGAACAGTCCCAGAACCCCAGAAAACATCAGCAAGGCCTCCTTCCAGTATTTCTGTAATACGTAAACATACCACAAGAAAATCTTCTTTCAGGGCTTCTGAACCAACAGCAATGTTCCAGGACCTCTACGACAGCAGCACTGTCCTTCACCAGCAGGTGAATCCGGCAAAACAATGTCAAAACAGACAAACAAAATACTAGTATT
This sequence comes from Pseudocheirus occidentalis, assembly GCA_028646575.1. Lineage (NCBI taxonomy): Eukaryota > Metazoa > Chordata > Mammalia > Diprotodontia > Pseudocheiridae > Pseudocheirus > Pseudocheirus occidentalis. Next base: position 135,621,593 of record CM053601.1, on the reverse strand, counting down.
GCAGCCATGCCTCCTCAGTTCTCGGCAGCTCTGGGTGGCAGTTCTCAAAAGTCCTGGGCAGCTCCAGTGGGCTTTTAGCAGTCTTTCTCTCAGCCACTCAGGCTCCACGATACTGGATGCTGCTCTCCAAAAATCGTTCTGGCCTTCTCTGAGCTTGGGCCTCTCTCCCAATTCAGCTCTCTCCCTTCATGTCAACAAGTCCATCCCACAAGTGGGATTCACAAGCTCTGGGTTTTAACACTCAACCAAAAACCAAGCTAGTACTGGGGCATTTCCAAATTCCATTACCATTACATTCATCCCACAGATCCAGTTGGTTGCCAGATCTTGTTGTTTCTCCCTTCACATTTCTTGTATGTGTCCCTTTCTCTCTATTCCCAGGACCACCAACTTAATTCAGATACTCATTATCTTTCACCTGAAATAGTACAATAGCTTCCCAGTTGGTCTCTTTGATTAGTCTTTCCCATTCCACTGGTACTTTCGTAAGTACCAAAGTGATTTTCCTAAAGTGCAAGTATGACCACATCACTCCTCAACTCAAATAAAATAAAGTATCTCTCAATTTCCTTTAAAATCAAATATAAAATCCTCACTTTATCTTTTAAAACTCTTTACAAACTGGCCCTGACCCATCTTTCTAGCCTGTACATTACTCCCTTCCTGCATTCTGTAGTCTGGCCAAAGTGGCCTTTTTTCCTGCCTTCACACACAATATTCAGTTTCCTGTCTCCTTGCCTTTGCACTGTCAGTACCCCTTCCCAGAACGCACCCCTTCTTCACCTCCTCCTTTCAGGATTCCTAGTTCCCTTCAGTACTCAGCTTATACACCACTCTCCACATGAAGCCTTTCCTGATCTCTTTAGGCAGTAGAGTGGTCCCCACCAAAGTTACCTCAAATTCCTTTTGTATATACTTGTAGATTTGCATGTTCTGTTGTCCAATTCTATGTAAACTCTTGTGGGGGGGGGAATGTTTCATTTGTGTGTCTGATACTAAGTCAGTATTTCATAAATGCTTATTGATTGATCTGGTAGGTCACTTTCTCTGCCTGGGTCCTGGTTTTCTCCACAGTAAAATGAGGGGTAGGACTGGAGAATCTCTGAGATGCCCTTCATCTCCAACATTCTCAAATTCTCTAATATTCTATGCGCTGCTCTGGGCTAAATGCGCTGTGGTGGGCATAAGAATTCAAGCTTTCAAGGAGTTTATAATCTAGATGAAAGGAAAAAAAGATATAAACCTGTGAAAATATAAATAATAACACAAGGGCTAAGATCTGGAGACAACAGCAGATGAGCCATCACCAGGCAGCAGCACTTGAGTAATTGCCTCAGGAGTGGTCCAGACAGTAAGTGCTATAGATCTGGTCAGATTGGATTTGTTTTGGCCAAAGGCCATCAAAAGATTTACAGGACAAAGAACAGGTGTGATCTGAGGTTGGGAGTAAATTACTGAAGGAGTTTTTGAGCATAAAGAACACTGGCATTTCAGAGGCAGTTTTAGAGAAGGAATTCTTAAACCATGACAAAATTGCTGTGTATAAAGTCGTATTCTTTTTAAAATTTTTGATGTGGTTTAGTTTTCCTTGTTCAATTCCATCTTATTTAGTGCTTCCTTTATGGTAGGAACTATACCAGGGCATATGCCCCCTGGGGATACAAAGGCAAAACCAAAAGTTATTTTCAAAAGCAAAGGCAGTTTTCTGATAAATCAGTGTTCCTTGCTCGCAGGGAGCTTCCTTTCTATTTCAGGTTGCTGTATGGACACAAAGAAGAAAATGAAGTAATTTTAGGTGGGAGAGAGTGCTGATAACTGGGGGCACCAGAAGTAGTTTTCTGTAGAAGGTAGCTCTGGAGCTGTGCTTTGAAAGAAGTGAGGGAGTCTACAAGGCAGAGGTGAAGAAGAGGATGAGTATTCTGGGTACACAAGCAGAGGAAATGTTTTATACAGAGAATAACTGGTTTGGCTGGAATGAAAAATGTGTGAAGCAATCGATCAACAAGCATCAGTGGACATTTTTACTGTATTTTAGGCACAACGTTAGGCACTAGGGAGGCAGAGACAAAAAATAGGCTAGACTTTGCACTCAAGGAGCAGAGGAAGACAACGTGTCCACATAAAACGTGTAACATTTTCTGTATAGAAAGTGAGTGCCAGGTAGTTTTAGTGGGTGAGTCACTAGCAGCTACGGGGACTAGAAAAGCTTGGTAATGGGAAGAAGGCCTGAGCTCATGACTTTGAAGAACGCTAGGGATTCTAGATGGAGATGAGGAGGCCCGTTCTCAGCAAGGATATGGGCACTGAGATAGAGATGGAGTTTGAGAAGGAGCAAAATGACCAGATTAGCTGGATGTTAGAGTAATAGTCACATATAACTAGGCTTAAAAGATAGGCTGGAACCAGATCATGAAGGATTTTAAGTGTCAAACAGGAGTTTATATTTTCCATTAAGGTAATAGGGAGCCATTGAAGATTGTTATAGGGGAGTTTCACAAGTCAGATTTGTGGTTTAGGAATGTTAATTTGGCAGTTAGGTAGAGGATGGATTCAGGAAGGGACATAATGGAAGCAAAGAGATCATTTAGAAGACTTATAAGAGTTTGGGTAAGGTAATTAGGGCTGAAACTAGGATTAAACACTGTGTGAATAGAGAGAAGGTGCTAGATGTGAGAGATGTTATGGAGGTAGAAACAGCAAGATTTGGTAACTGACTGGATATGGGGATTGAGGGAGAGGGAAGAGCCAAGAATGATTCTCAGGTTGCAGAGAAGGATGGTGGTGGGAGAATTTATGCTCTTGTTACATATGGAATACCTGCTTATCTTTATATCTTTGTTACACAATAAGTGGCCTACTTCTGTGAATCAATTTTAAATAAATGCTCATTAGAACTACCCTAAGTTCCTCTCACAACTATGGAAAGGAAAAGAATTCTTGAGTGAAAAAGAGGGAATCACAGGGGATAAACTGGACAATTTTATTTACATAAAGTAAAATGTTTCTGCCCCAATAAACAAAATTATTATTATTAGATTTAGAAGGGAAATAGGTAACTGGGGGAAAAATATTTCTCTGACAAATGCCTGATATCCAAACAAATTGGGGATTGATTCAAATACCGATAGCTATTAGTAATACTAGCTAGCATTTACAGTATGTTTTAAAATTTGCAAAGCACCTTACAAATATTTCTCATTTTTTTTTCTTAACAGCTGCCCAGGGAGGTAGATGCAGTTATTATCTCCATTTTACAGATGAGAAAAGGGAGGCAACTGTGAGTTGCTCAGGGTCAGTGAGCTAATAAGAAACTGAGTTAGGATTTGAAGTTTATAAGAACAGGAGACATTTTCTGATAGATGACTGGTCAAAGGATATGGAAAGACAGTTTTCGGAAAGAAGAAAGTCAAGCTGCCAATAGTCCATTGAAAATCACTCCAAATCACTAACAATAAGAGAAATATGAGTTTAAAGTACTCTGAGGTTCTCCCCTGATACCCAATGTATTGGGAAAGATGACAAGTTTTGGAGAGGCTTTAGGAAGATGGGCACACTGATAGACTCTAAATAAGGCTGTGAAGTGGTCCAACCATTTTGGAAACAATTTGGTGTTATATCCAAAGATTACTTAACCATAGAAACCCAGTGATAATACTACTAGGCTTATACTTCGAAGACATCAAAGAGTGGGAAAAAAAACCTTATTTGTCCTAAAATATTAATAGCAACACACTTTAGTTGTAGCGAAGAACGGGAAACAAGATGGGTCCAGTGCTCATCAATTGGGAAATGGCTAAACAGATTGACATATAAGTGTATTGGAATATTATTCCACCATAAAAAAGGGGACTGATTCAAAGAAAACTTGGAAGGGCCTGTTTGAACTAATGCAGAATGAGGTGAACAGAACCGGGAGAACAGTTTATGAAACATCAACAACATTGCAAACACAAACAACTTTGAATGGTTCAAGAAGTATGACTAGTGCAATGATGCCTCCATCTTCCTTCTCACTCATTGACAGAAAAGTGATAAGCTCAAGACAATAGAAAGAGACATAGATTTTCAGGCAGAGACAATGTATGGATTTGTATTGCATAACTAAACTTATTTGTCACAAGGGAGATTTTTCTATTTATTGGAAAGGAGAGTTACAGGTTGAGTGAGAAGAAAAATAAACTATTAATTAATTATTAAGAAACAGGAGAGAGCAAAAGGAGATTCAGAAGGTAACACAAATTAGCAAAAACAAAAACCAAACTATAGATAATGAAGGAAAAAGACAAATTGTACATAACAGAGGCTCCCAGTTTCGTATGCGGTTTTTTTGGTTTGTTTTTAATGTGCCTGTTGAAATGTTTGTATGTGTTGATGCTTATTCAGTTCATAATAAATAAATAAATACATTTTCCCCCAAAAGAAGTACCCTAAGGAAGTATCTTGGTATAATATAAAGAGTGCTCACTTTGCAGTCAGAGGATCTGGGTTCCGATTCTACCCCTAGTGTTTATTGCTTTTGTGACCTTGGATAAGTCACTTCTTTTCCCTAGTCCTTAGTTTCCTCAGCTGTAAATGAAGAGGTTATCCACAATCTCAAAGAGAGTTAGTAACCTCTGAGGTTTTATCTAGCTCCAAACCTTTGATCCTAGGATCCGTGAACTTTCAGAAGTGTTGTACAAATTTCCTTGCCAAAGAGTCAGGATGGAAACCTTGTATATCTTTATCTACACACGTATCTGCAATACGTACATACATACATGTATATGTATAACACACATGGCACACACATATCTAAATACACGTGTCTTTATGTATAGAAATACATATATGCATGCACACATAAATTCTTTGCTCTTAAGTTCTGAAGCATAATACAGACAGAAGAGTCATCTTCTTTTACATCCAAGTGGGCACAGGCATTGTGTTTTTCCAGTCAGCATATGTAAATTAATTTCTCCCTCCCTTCAGTATCCTGCCAGTCATACTTTTGCTTAAAAGGAGAAGAAAACAGACTTTTATGTTCTGGTGTCCTGGGCTGCTCCTAAGAGAGGACCCCATGTTATGTCCATTCCTTTTATAATGGAAAGTAACCTGGATTTGGAGTCTCATGCTTAGAAGTCCTAGTCTTATAGAATATGTGACCTTTGACTCATCCTTTCTGAGCCTCGGTTTCTTCCTCTACAAAGTAGGGATGATAAATACTTACCTCACCTGTTTCACAAGACTGTTGGTAGAATCAAAGGAGATAATGCCTGTAAAGCTTTTGGTAAGTAAAATGTGAAACATTATGTATGGTGCAGTGAAAAAGGTGCTACGTTTAAACTCAGAGGAGTTGAGTTCAGATCCCACCTTTGTTACTTATTATCTGTATAACCTTGGGCTAGTTTCTTCACTTTTATGGAACTCAAGTTTCCTCATCTGTACAATGAAGGAATTGGACCAGATGATCTCTGAAGCTCCATCCAGCTCTAAATCCTTGCTCATTTGATTAGATGACCTTTAACATTCCTTTTGACTCTAAATCTATGATCCTATCAAATTGGAATTTATCAATATTCCCAGCATCCCTTTGGAAAAGCAGAACCAAATAGATGTCTGTATGAAGAAGTTTCTGGATCTTGCTGCCTCCATGTTTCTCTTCCCTTATTCCTCCTTTACCTTTCTTCAGAAACATCCTCTTTTTTCATTGCACACCTGTGCACATAGGGAACTGTGGTTCTCCTGTCTTCCCTCCCCTCCTCTAAAAAGAAGGGTTGGAATTATGAGCTATGGGTTGTAGAGTTGGGGAGAAGGTTACGAGGGAGGGCATTGTCAGTTTCTTGTCTTTAAGTCCAGGCTAGACAATGAGCTCTTGTCACTTATGTTATGACGGCCATTCCTTTGGAGTGTGGGCTGGATAAGATGACCACTGAGGTCCTTCTTTGTAACATTAAGAGTCACATGACAGGTGAGTCCTATGGTATGTTACTCACATTATATGTATTGTGGTCTTGGAGCCAGGAGAACAGCTTCAAATCGTCACAGATACTGGCTGTGTGACCTTGGATACTTTACTGTCTCCAAAGCAGAGTTTTGTCATCTGTCAAAGGGATGTAGCAATATTTGCACTACCTGGAAGAAAATACTTTGTAAAGCACAAAGCCATGGTTGTTGTCACTATTAATTATATGGCCTAGCCTTTTGTTCTCAGGATAGCAGCAGTACTATTAGGCTATTGTACTCAACCTAAGCAGAAAATGTTTCCCAGCGGGTGTTTGTCCATACAATACTGCCCACTGTGAATTGCCCTGACCTTGCACAGTATGGTGTCAGCTGTGTTGAGTTACTTAACTCCACAGAGGGCTCATCAAAAATGACCAAGCATATTATTCTCAAATTAAAGAAAACTATCGATATGAGCATTTACTAGTAAGAAAGAGTCCACAAAAAGGCTGTTGTATAGAGTGCTGGGTTTGGAATTTGGAGAACCTTCGTTCCAATCCTGGTTCTTGTATTTTCAGTGATAACCTTGGGCAAGCACCTTCCTCTCCCTAGGTTACATTTTCCTTATCTGTTAAATGAGTCATCTGGACTAGGTGAACTCCAAAGTCACTTCTAGCTGTAACTCTAGCACCTTCTGATTCCCTGACAGCATCTCTGACATGCACTATCAAAGAGTAAAGCATTTCCCAGGCTAGAGGGGTTTTAAATGCTATGTGCCCGAATATTGTGACCATTTAGAGAAGAGTTCTCTGAAATTGAGGGACTCAGCTGTTAGGGTCCAAACTGGGAGTTAGACACCCAAGAGTGGCCTTATTCTTTTCCTGTGCTATGCATGGAATCTTTTTGCAAATGCTCACATCAATAGTTTTCTAGATTACTAGAAATGGCAAAATATTCTGGAAACAACACATTTGACTCTACTTCCAACGTGTGGAAAGATCATTGCGATGGAAGTCAGGAGGGGAAGATGCAGGTTTCAGCTTTGCTGTTCCCTTTCTGTGTGACCTCAGGCAAGTCACTTCCTTGCTCTAAGAAACGTGCAGGGTTAGGTTAGATCCAAGGTGGTTTTCAACCTCCAGTCTTAAGATGTTATGACGCTTGAAGTTCTTTTAGCAGTTCTAGTCATATTTGTCATTGTAAACATCACCATCAACATCAACAGGGGCAGCTAAGTTGTGCAATGGCTCAAGCACTGGGCCTGGAGTCAGGAAGACCTGCATTCAGATCCAGCCTCTGTCATTTATTAATTATGCAACCGTGGACAAGTTACTTATACATCTATCTGCCTCAGTTTCCTCAGTTGTAAAATGGGGCTAATAACAGCACCCATTTCCCAGGGTTATCAAGGATCGAATGAAATAATCATTGTAAAGCACTTAGCACAGTGCTTGGCACATTGTAAGTGCTATATAAATGTGGACTGCCATTATTATTGTTGTTGTTGTTGTTGTTGTTATCCCTTTATCTCTAATTTTGAAGCAGCCAGTGTAAAAAACCATGGATCTAGAAATTCTCCTTGAGTAATCTGTCAGATAGTGAATGGCTGACATTTTCTGAAATCAGTCTTCCATCGATATTACAATTAGTCTGAAAAAAAATTTTAATACTTTGAAACAAAGAGGCATTGATGGAAATCTGCAAGAGAATTCTCTGTGAAAGCATTATGTACCCCTAATGTTTGTGTATGTGAATATTCATTAGTGTGTTCTTTCTAAACTAACTTTTAAAGTTAAGGTTGACTCTTAAGTAAAAACATAAGATCATGTTACATGAGGACTTGGAGCAGAGAGACCAGAACAGAACCTGATCACTCCTTGAATGCTTTGAAAGCTTATTAGGGTGAAGGAGAGGAATTAGGCATATTCTGCCTGGGACTGGCATTGAAGAATCAAATTGGTAGAAATTGCAGAGAGATTACAGCTTAATAAAAGAAGGAACTTTATGATAATTTTAACTAACAATGGAATTGATTGCATTGGGAAGTAATGAGTTCCCTGACACAAGAGGTCTTCAGGACTCTAATTTGTAGAATTACATGCCTAATTTCATATGACATTAAGGTAGAAATAGTAGAAAAAAGAAGGGGCTAAGAAATTAACTTTTTTTTTTACCTTGAACTCTCTGGTTAAACTTTGCTAAGTTCATTCAGATGCTGTTATGCTCAAATACTGGGAATCTTATTTTTATGGTGGTTTTTATATCAAAGTAGTAGGGATAGTCAGAATAGCATTATAAGGCAAAGAACTGATCACAGAAAGAAGTGACCTAATGCAAGACTCATTTCCCATTCTTAAAATCCAGCATATTATTGCAATGCTGCCTCGTCAAAAAATTGACCACTGGGCGACATATTTTTTTATTACTTCGGCAATTGATGAAAACCATTTCCTAAGGCATGGAATGCTTTCTTTGTGGGTTGGAGGAAGCATTCACACAAGTAAAACCATGGATGTTTTCAAGCACTGAAGCAGAGAGAATCTGAAGGCTCAGAAAACTACAACACCAATTGAAAGTGCCCTTTGGACGACGTCAATTCAAAAGACATTTACTAGGTTCCTTCTGGGTACAAGGATCAATGCTGGTGAGGGTCACGTGCTTGCATGGTACAGGAGATGCTTAAGAGTTCTCCCTACAAACTGTGCTCTGAAATTTGCGGTGTCATCCCTACTTTTCCATGACAGCGTCCATACTTGATGTGTTCCTTTGTTGAAAGTATCAAGCCAGCTGGAGGAAAGTGGACACAAATTGGAGCAGGATGGAACGCTTAAAGCCAGTGAAGATCTGGAAATCACCTGATTTATTTTTACACAGGGTGGCTTAGGCTTAAAAAATACAGAGTTATTAAAGTGTTATATTCTTTAGCCAGTTAGGAAAAGAGAGACAACTGGGGAAAAACTGACCCAATTGAAGGGTCACATAAGCTACTCTTGGCAAATTGGGCCATAACCTCAGCCCTTGCCTGGGAGCAGTAGTGGAGTGTTGAGAGTTAACTCAAGTTCAGGTGGACACAAAGAGAAGAATTTCCCTTCTATTATCATAGCCCTGAAAAGGAGAACAATACTGCCAATCACTGTGCCCTTATATGACGTTCTGTAAAAGGAAGTAGAACATCAGTTAACTCATGGCATGACAAAATACAGGCTACTGTAAAGGCAAACTTGGTATGATAGATAGAAAGGGCACTGGTTTTGAAGTCATAGCATGTGACTTTAGAATTCTGACTCTATCTCCGTATGACCTTGGGCAAGCCACGTAACCTTGTGGGCCTTGGTTTCCTAACAGTAAAATAACCGATTGGACTAGCTGACCTCCAAGGTGTCCATTTGAGCTCTAAATGGATGATCCTGTGAGCCTACATTGTTCATTTGATGGAGTCTCTTTCTCTCTGTCTCTGTTTCTCTGTCTCTCTTCGTCTCTGTCTCTGTCTCTCTCTGTCTACCCCCACCCCCAACCTCACTCCTTCTTTCCTTTTTTCTCTCTCCCCTCTCTTCCTTGTTTCTGAGACTGAGGCTCACATTCTGTCCCTACTTTTTCTCAATTCAAGTCAAATATGCCCAGATGATCAAGGAGAAGTAAATAGGGAATGCTTTGAAAACAATCTCCCTATCACTATATTACTATTTATCTTTTCCCCTGCACAACAGGTAATGATGTCAGAAGATACATGCTCATGTGGAGTGTTTTTTTTTTCCTGGACCTCCCTTTCAAGGTGTTTTTTGTTTTATGAAACAGGACTGACTTCTCATTGAGAAGTCATGTGGTACAGTGGGAGCACTGAATCTATGGTCCTAGGTCCAAGATTCAAATCCAGGGTCTCTGACTTACTACCTGATGACCTTGGGTAAGTCATGTTACCTCTTTGGGCCACAGTGTTTTTCTCTGTGAAACAAGTGGATCAGGCTCAATCTCTAATGTTCACTGTAGCTCTAGAGCCAGTGACCTGCTCTTTATTTTTTGTGTCCATCACAGATTACTATTTTTTTTGGTCTAGGAAAAAAAAACCTTAAAAAGTCCTACTGGCCCTTTGAGACAAATGTACTTCTTCACGAAACCATCCTTGAAGATCTTCAACTCACCTAAGCTCCCTTTTATCCAGCCACCTTCATTTACTGCAGGATTTCTTCCTCACTCTGAGTGAGAAAGCTTCTCATTCAAATACAGGGCATCCTGAAAACTGCCTACTTGCCAAGAGAATGGCCCCCAACATTAAGCAAAGCCAAAAATACTGGATGAGGAGGTTACAAACGTGGATTGCCCCTTATGATCCACCCCAGAACACTCATAGGAACATGTCCCATTCAATTCAGGACAGTTATTGGAGAGGGACACTGGATTTACTCTCTCAGGTTCCCCCTGTTTTTATCTTTCCATCTGTCTATCTGTGTGTTCTAGAGACATTGTGATCTTTGATTGTCTATTACAATTCATTCCGGAATCTTCGCCAATGGGTGATGGAATGTACCCATAAACTACAGTGGAATTCTTTCTCCGTTGCCAATATCCATCCATGTCCTGAAACCATCAAAGGATGCTGAAGTCAAAGCTATTGGTCATCAAGTAGAAAACTGATTAATGACGAAATTCCCTGACCATTTTTTCTTCTTTTTGGTGGGGGTGGTGGGAATTTTTCCCATGTTTGGCCGAAATTATCCAATGGCTTTGTTTTCACATTTTGTTTAAAAGATACTACTTGCTGGATGCAGAGTGGGTGGATTCAACTTTCTTCTGGAGCCTGAACAGGTCATCACCGGGAAATTTCACACCTTACCTGGCTCTCGTGGAGAATATGGAAGGTGAAAGCATCTATGAAGTTGACTCTGAAGATGGGGTTGGAGGTAAGGGTGCCTGACTATCACTTGTCTTTCACCCCTTGGCTGAGTGGTTTCAGGGACTCTTCGTGGAGACTGAACCTCTGGAGCTTAAAAGGAGGAAATGGTGCACAAGAGGTGGCCAGAGCCTTGCTTGTATCTTGTTAACTTAGAATACAAGTCATTGAATAAAAGTGTTTAATGAACAGACCCACATGCTGATAACCAAGTGATCTGTGCATTTTAGTATGACTTTGCTCTTGTTTCTTATCATGATTGTGAGTGATTAAATCCATGGGTTATTTTGGGGAAGTATCCCAAATCATGTATTTAAAATAAAGATGGATTTGAATTAGACTTTGATCCCCCCCCCACTCCACATCCCATCCCCACACCTCCATTCAAAGCCTTTTCTATAGTTTTCCTTTTGTTGATGATTTCCTTGGTGATGCTGCTGGCTGCTGGGTTCCTGTCAAGGTAGTTATCCTGGTAGCTAGACCTAAAGCTTCTCTGCACTGGTACCTGCTTTATTTTTCATATCAGTCTCTTAGCATGTCATCAGAATATTGATGCTTTCTGGTACTAGTTCTGTGTTGTCTTAAGAATGTGTAACAGATTAGTTTGGGTGGTTTTCTGAAGTCCTTTTTCATATTCATGGTCATTGTTTTCTCGACTTGATTCTGCTTGTGTGGGTCCTTATGTTTTGTTCAAGGACTGGACATTGTTATAACACTGTGTCTGGCATGTGGAAACCCAGGTGGTCAAGCATTTAGCAGTCTTTCAATTATACCATGGCTTCCTCTCCAGGCACTGAAGATATCAAGACAAAAACAAAATAATTTTGCCCCTTCAGGAACTAACATTCTTTTAATGGGATATCTTGTCTTGGGTATTATCAAGGAGAGTAGAGACTGCTGAGGTGGGGAAGGCTACTTATTCTCTGTCCATTTGAGAATACTTTAGAGCAGTAGTTCTCAACCTTCCTAATGCTGCGACCCTTTAATACTTGTATGTGCGTGTATCTGCATGTGGGTGAACCCACCTGGAGACAGATAGAGGAGTGGTGTCTCAATTCCTAAGACCATCAGAAATATGTGTTTTCCAATGGTCTAGGCGACCCCCAAAGGGGTCACAACCCACACATTGAGAACCACTGCTTTAGAGATTTATTAAAACAAGCATTTGAAATATCAATCACTCAGAAAGGGTACAAATTTGTTATTATTTGACCTGGACCAGGATGCAGGTATTCCAGTCACAAGAGGTGAATTTCAGACTTCTATTTTTTGTGAAGGTGGGACAGGGTTACACATTGAGACTTCTTTGGCAAGAGTCAGAATGAAGAATGTGCTGAGGTTCCCTCCAAGGCATCTGACACAAGAGGGAAGCAAGTAAAATTGAAGAACTCCTTATTTTTGGTGCTAGTGAATTTTGAGTGTTTGGACTTCACTCTTAGTATTCAAGGAAAAGAGAGAGAGATAAAGCAACAATAAGACGCTCACGGAGAGGGAAGGAGAGACAGAGACAGAGTTTTACACTAGTAGGTACTTAATGTCTATTTGTTCAGTTGAACTGAACTGAGTTGAATTGTGGGTAACAAGAGTGAGCTGGTAACCTGATTTGGGTCTTGGAGCTCACTAAGGGCAATTTGCCAGTGGCAAAACCTGATCTCAGATTCTGCTGAGGAAGAGTGTCTTTTGGAGTCCTTCACTCTCATTATGACTTAGAGGGCAGTCCAAGAGAAGAGACAGAGTCTGGCACGGCAGCCAGCTGACTATAGCCCCAAAGCAGAGAGGCTCTCTGGGGTTTCAGAAAGCAGTTGTAGAAGACTCTGAATCACCTCCTGTCGCTCCCATCTCCAACCTCCTCTTCCAATCCCCCCACCCTCCAAGACTGTTCTAAGTATGGAACCAGACAAGGTTGGGATGAGAAGGGGAGAAATTAAGTTTGGTTTTTGACTTCATTTCAGTATCTTCCTCCCCAGTCCTAGCGCCCCTACCCTCTTAAATACTTATCCTCCTTCCCTCTTCCCTTCTCACAGAGTCTGTTTCTCAGCTGATTTTTAACCAATCCTTGATGAAGTATTTGCTAGTATCTACTTACAGTGTTACCCAAAGGATGCTATCATTTAGCAAGAGATCTTTAAAGACTGGAAAGTCTTTGAGACCCCCAAAAAGTGATTTTTAAATGGTGGACTTTTTAGATACTGCAGGCTAGAGAGCTTTCAAAAGACAAAGGCCCTTGTCCTCTCAATTCGTACATGACTTTAACTAAATAAACATGTATTGTCTACTATGTACAGAACACTGTGGTAGGTGCTAGCAAAAGTACAAAGAGATATAAGTAGCAGTGTGTTGGGAACAGCTGCTTCTCCAGGAAGAACAACAACAACATAGATGTACAACATCCTTTTGAGTTTAATTTGTCACTTTCTTAAGTCTTGACAATCAACGAAACATAAATCAAGCCCTCACTCTAAGCCAGTTTCCAAGGTGTAAATGCTCACGCTGAAAATTTAACATTGGGCTCTCAGAAATCAGTCTGAGGCAGCTTCAGAACATCCCCTACAGAAAGTATAGTAACTGCCTTCATGGAGCTTCCAGCCTATCAGGGATGCAATATAAAGCGGGACGTGATAAACCTAATCATGGTGCTAACAAAATGTTATGTGAAGTCTTGGGGGAGGAAAGATTGTTTCTCACTGTGGGCATTAAGGCAAAATTCCTGAAAGATGTGACATTTGAGTTGAACCTTGAAGAATATGTAATTACCATTATAATGTATTATATATATATATGTATATGCACATATACATACACACACAATATACACATATACAAATACACACATATATACAATTACAAGTGGGATTGGGGTGGGGAAGGCCATTCGAGGCATAAGGGAAAGGCTGAGAAATGCCTCAGAGATGGGAAACCATGGAACATGTTCGGAGGCTAACAGTAGTTTGACAGGAGTGTAGAATCTTTGGAGATTAGTGAAGTCAGGGATGATAATGAGGCATCAGAATATAAAGGGGCCTTAAATGCCCAATTGAGAAATTTGGTCTTTATTGAGTGAGTAGGAGATGGAAAACAATCAAAGGGGTTTGAGCGGGAATAATGTGGCCGGATCAGTGTGATAACAAGATTTTGGGGGAGTGAATGAGGAATGAAGTGGGGAGGGGGTCACTGGATGTGGGAAAACCTTAGAAGCAGGCTATTCCAGCAGCAGTCATGGGAGTCTATACTGGGGTGATGGCAGTGGGGGGCGGAAAGGAGAGGATGGAGATGAGAAATGTTGTGAAAATCAAATTGACTGAACTTGGTAACTGGATACAAGAGATGGAGAAGAGAGCAGAGTAAAAAAATTTAGGGTCTGGAGCTCTGAGGTTTAGAAAATGGGGGGGACAATTGACAGGAATAAGGAAACCGGAGGAAGAATCCAGCTGAGTAAATGATGGTTTTTGTTTGATTGGTAACTCTGGTTTCTGTTTTGCTGTCTTCATTTAGATTATTCTGCATCAGGAAAAAGGCAGCTGGGTGTAAACAGCCATGAACTTTTCTTGTGTATGTCTGTATGAGGGAGCAGTGGAAACTGGAGTACCTAAGACTGAACACAGTAGTCCATACATGGTCTGACTAGCACAGAATACAGAGAAATTATCAGTCAGTCAGTCAATAAGCATTTATTGAGCGCCTAGTTACTAGTATGTGCTATGTATCATGATAAATGCTGGGGATACAGAAAAGGACAAAACGCAATTCCTGCCCTCAGGGTGTTCACCATTTAAGAGAGGAGACAACATGCCAGCACGTATATTACAGACAACCTGTAATACAGAAAACACAGAAAATAATCAACGGAAGGAAGGCACTTATTTTTGTTTTATGAGTAGCTGTGGTCAAATAATTCAGCACAAAATGACCAGTCTGCTGATGAAAAACCTCTCCATACTTAGCTAGTCTGGTCTTTAGAAAACAGACAAGGCCTGTTCTTGGGACCATGATGTGATCAGCAGATAGGACTGAATAAGGGCAGAATCTCTATGATTACGGAAGGTCCACTCAGTAAAGACTCTGGTTTTAATTTGATGATATCATCATGGTTAGAAATACATACATACATATACACATACACATGTACATGCATTCATACATACATATATTCATATGTCTGGAGAGAGAGACAGACAGAGAGACAGAGACAGAGAGACGGGTTGTGGGGGGAGGGAGACAGAGAGAACTGGTTAACTTGGGTTTTGTCAAGTGCCTTCTTTTTTATGCACACATTATTTTCCATTGTATGAGCACCAGTGTCAGAGTCATGAAACCTGGCTTGAAATTCTACCACTGCTATTAAGTGACTGACCTTTGGTTACGTTGCTTCATCTGTAAAGTGGCGATAATAACACAGGTACTGCCTCCCTCGTGGGTTTGTTGTGTGAAATGTTAGATGCTTCAGGAAAGGGCAGCTGTCCTGGCTTTTCTCCCTGCCAGCTCTTTGACTTCTGACCAGTCAGTTCCCTGCTCTGAGGCCCAGTTTCCTCCACTGTAAAGTGTAGAGGTTGGGATAGATAACCTTTGAGGTTCCTTCTGGCTCTCTTAGTCTCTGAATGCCTATGAATCTTCTTGATTCTGAGTTCATGAGAGAGGGGTAGTCCAGGCCAGAAGTTGGTTTATACTGCCATGGTGAAAGAAAATCCATGCATTTAGAACTATGCAGACCAAACCTTTTATGAGGACAGAAAACTTAAAAGAAAATTGATGTACCCTTTAAGTCCATAATGAGGCTAGTCTGCAAAGTGCTTTACTCGGATTGAGAGTCCAAAAAAAATCATGATAAAACTACTTCCCCACCAGCCTTCCCCACTCCATCTATCCTCCCCACCTCAAAAACCCCTACACCCTGTAGTCCTTATTTTGATGAACTGGGACTTTCCCCAGCTCTCTGGGGTAGTTAATATATGTTCAGAAGACTAGCAGAGACTCTCTAATCCAAAGTAGCTGCTTCACTAACGTCTGTGGTTCTGACTGGGAGGCTCGGTTGGTACTTTGTGCTGAGTCATTGAGGAAGGAAACTGATTGGCTCCAAGCATTTCTGGCACCATAGCAACTGACTTGTGACCCATCTCCTGGGCAGCTGCTGCATTTGTGCTCAAATCGGAGCCAAGGAAAGAAAAATCTCTTTAAGATGCATTTCTAGCATCCTCATAGGCTTTAGAGCAAGAAAGGATCTTGGAGGCTCTCAGTTCCTTAATTTTACAAATAAGGCCCAGAGCTAGTAAGTTGCAGAGGCTGAGTTCTATCGCTGGACCTTCCTCAGAATCCAGCTGGAGTTGCTTTTACTCTAAGTCACTGCATGTTCGATAGTGTTTCTTTCAGCCTTATCCTGATGCGTTGGAAAAAGCCTTCAATGTTGAATTCACTGAAGAGATTCTGATGACAAGCTTTCATTCCTCTATGGAAGCATAGACTCCATGATTTTATTTGAGGGAAATAGCATGGGATAGTGGAAGAAGCACTGAATTATGAGTCAGAGGACCCATACCTGTGCTCAACTTTGATATTACTTCTGAAAGCCAGCTCCTCTTCATTTTCCTCATCTGTAAAATGAAGGAGATTGAACTAGATGATGGCTAAGGCTCCTTCCAGCCCTAAATCCCATTTGTACAAACTCATGGCTCATATATGTTTTTAAAGCTAGGTGGCACAGTGGATAGAGCGCCAGAACTGGAGTCAGGAAGATTCATCTTTGTGAGTTTAAACCTGGCCTCAGACACTTAGCCATGTGACCCTGGGCAAGTCGCTTAACCCTGTTTGCCTCAGTTTCCTCATCTGTAAAATGAGCTGCAGTAGGAAATGGCAAACCACTGTGGTATCTTTGCCAAGAAAACTCGAAATGGAGGTCACAAAGAAGCAGAGGCGGCTGAAAAACAACTGAACAAAATTTGTTAAAAGGCATGTAAAAAACAGAAAAGGGATTCACATATTAATCCCTTTAGAAATGAAATAGTCGTATAGTTCATATTTCAATAAATTCCATTTCTTTCCTCCCTCCCTCCATGGAGATCATGTCCCAGTCCTTGAAGAAGTCTCCGGGTGCCATTTTCTTCCCTCTTCCAGTTTCTCATAGCTCTTTACCTTGTGGGTACTCATCTCTCCCTTTTATCATTGGTGTTTATATGCTTATCCTTCCAGTAGATTGTAAGCTCCTTGAAGCCAGGATCTGTGTCATATTTAGCTTTGTATCTATATTCATGAGGTCAGTGCTTTGCACAATTGTAGGTACTTCGTTAAATTTTATTCATTTATTTTATATTATATAAAATTTTGTATTATTTATTTAATATGAATTAAAGGGCTTTTCCAATTGTCAGTGCCTGACACGTAGTCCATACTTACTGAATGTTTGTTGATTGATTGATGCTGTTGTGATAAGTGCAAGGGAGGAAATAGGCACATACGTACTGATGAGAGGAGCATCAGAGAAAGCACCAGTTTCAGTCAGAAGACCTACTTTGAAATTGTGACACTTTAGAGCCATTTATTGCCCTTGGACCAGACTCATTTCCCATATGAACTTCCATTTCTTCATCTATAAAAACAGAATAATGATAGTTGCTCTACTTGTATTATAGGGATGTTCTGAGAAAGGCACTTTATAGACTGCAAAATACCAGAGAGGTGAACTGTTAGGATGATCATGCATTTTGAGGGGAGGCATGGGGGTGTGTTGATGAATGATTTCATTGGTGTAAGGAGTGCAGGAAACTGCCTCCAGTGACACAGCTCATTTTTGAGTTGGAGTCTTAGAGGATTGCCAGGGTTTCCTGGGGTTAAAAAATAAAGTTAATGAAAAATTATATCCAGAAAACAAAGCCATATATTTGCGCATCTGGCCATGGGTTTGTACATTTGATAAGTATGGAGACCTCGTTTTTCTGTAACTGAACTTTGGTAGGCAACATAATGCAATGTACAAGACCTTGAGTGTAAAGTCTAAAGCCCTAGGTTTATTGCCTAGTTCTGCTGTTACTTGGGTAAGTAATTTCTGCTCACTCAGATTTGGTTTCTCAATAAAATGAAGGGAATAAGGGTGGAATGAATGGTTCTTAAGTTTCCTGTGGAACTTCTACTTGGTGCTGCTATCCTAGGAATTCCCAAGTGCTTACTCAGTTCTAGCTTTCCTTAGTCTGTGAGCATTGTCTAGAACATTCAGTAGAGTTTGCCAGAATTTCAGACAAAGCACTTTTCTTTGTGATTCTACATCTCTAGACAGGCCTCTTTTCTTTGGACACAACAGTATAGCATGGAGCATGTGCTCAACACAGCATGGAGCATGTGCCTTCTTCCTGGTAGGAACCACTAAGAGCAATCATCTTCATTCTCTTTGTGCAGACTCTGGGTAGGTAGTCTGCTCCTTTGCCATTTAGCATAAGGGCAGAGAGGGGGAGATGCTAATAGAAGGTGAGTAGCAATAATATATTTAGCTAATATTCCTGTAGTGCAAGGGGTGTGACACAGTGTAGTCAGATGAGCAGTGGATTTCTAGTTAGAGGCTCTGGGTTTGAATTCCAGATCCTGCACTTACTGCTTGGATAATCTTGGACAATTCATTTAATCCCTTTCCAGTGGTTTTAAACCTCATGTCTATGGAACCCATTCCTCTCCTCCCATTCTCCACAAGAAGTGAATAGATTTCAGTAGGTCCTTGAGCTTAGATGGAAAAAAAATGTTTTCATTTTTACAAATTTCCAACTGAAATTTATTATTTCCTTCAATTATTAAAAAACATTGGGCTTACTAGTGTATTCCTGTAATCTCTGCTGTTGGGGAAGGCTGACTGGGTGGATTGACTGAATTTAGGAGTTCTCAGCTACAGTAGGGCTAAAACTAAAACTAAGACCTATACCAATATGGTAACCCCTGAAGGAGTGAAAGCTGCCTAAAAAAGGGAGAACCAGTGCAGGTTTTAAAAAAAACCTCCCAAAACCCAAACCTGAATGCATTAAAGCTTCTGTGTCAATTACTATTAATTCCTGAGTTTCCATCCTAGTCAAAATAGGGGGACCCAGTCTTTAAAAAAACCCCAAAACATTCTGAGAAAGGGTTCATAGACTTTACCAGCTGCCAAAGGGACTGAGGACATAAAAAGTTCAGAATTCCTGCTCTAGATTTCAGTTGCTTCATTTGTTTCGATTGGTTTATACCTAGCTCTAAAGCCTATAATCCCATTTGTTCCTCATAACCCGAAGGTAGGTAGGACAGATGGTATTAGTTTTCCCATTTTATGGATAATGGAACTGAGGCTTAGAAAGGTGTCACAATTTGCTCAAAATTCCACAGCAAACAAGTGTTAGAGCTTAGATTTGAACCTAAGTCTTTTGGCTTTTTCCAAGGTGCTACAATGTTGAATGACCATATCATTCTCCTATTCAATGAACTCTAATGACTTCTATTACTTCTGGGTTCAGATATTAAAGTTCTTTGTCTCGTGTCCAAAGCCCTTTATGACCTGCTCTGCCCCTACTCTCTCCACATACTCTGCAAACCTGTGACTTGACCTCCACATGAAATTCCATCTCTTGATTCTAAATGTTTTGTTGGTTGACCCCCATACTTGAAACTGTCTCCCCACCATTTCCAGCCTTATTAAAAATCTCTTACCTCTGTGTACTTTTGGATATAGCCAAGATGGCCTGCTAACTTCCTCAAACATGTTATTCCTGTCACTTTTCTCTGTGTCTTTCTTCTGACTTTCTCCCAATCATGACTCATGCTAAATATTCAAGCATGCCCTTCTACAAGGTGCCTTTCCTGCTCTCTCTGGCTTCTGGTGCATTATCCCCAGGGTTAACTTGGATTTTACTTTTCATTTAAATGAAATCTACCTCAGCAGTATGTAAGATGCTTAAAGGAAAGGATCGCTTCACTTTTATCTTGTTTTTCCCAGCACCTGGCCCATAGTGGTTGCTTATAAATGCTTGTTATGTGATGCAAAATAGTATGTGATAGTAAATAAATCAGAGAGATAGAAAGTCAAGTAAAGTAGTGTGAGATTTACTGATTGAATGATTTGGGGAGACTTCTTTGAAAAAGTTGTATTTTATTTGAGCTTTAAAATATGGGTAGAAATTTCAAAGGGCATGGTAAAGAATTCTAGTGGTATTAGGAATTATCTGTGGGATGGATCAGATGCCTGAAAGTATAGGCTAAGGACAGAGAGTCATCTGCTTTGAAAGGAGAATAAAGTATTTGGTGTCTTTCCTCTGCCGAAAATCTCCAGTTTATCCTGTACATATCTTGTTTTTTCATAATTGTTTGAATGGCATCTTCCCATTAGCCTCTGAGCTCTTTGTGTGAAGGGACTGCCTTTTGCCTTTCTTTGTATCCCTGCTTTTTCTATGAAAGGTGCTTAATAAATGGGTGTTGACTGGATGGCATTAGAAAGATTAATGTGATATTAAATTGTGGAGGGTTTTGAATGTTATCTTTGATTTCATGGCAACAATGAAGACACTTTTTGTATGGGTTATAATAAATTCATAGTAATTTTATTTGATTAATTTCATATTAATTTTATTTATTTTAACTTTTTAACATACTTTTACTCTTTGACTCATTTGTCCTTCATAACTCCCCTATGAGGCAGGCAATATTTATTGTTATTATTCTCAACTTGCAGATGAGAAAATCGAAGCCCAGTGACGTACCCAAGTTTATAACCACTTTTGTGTCATCCCTGTGACTTCTCAAAGCAGTCTTATATGTCATCTCATCCTTCCAACAGCTCTCTGAATGGTCCTTGGGAGGAGTTTCATTAAACTTCTTTTATAGATGAATGAGTGAGGCCCAGAAAGATTAAGTAACTCCCCTTAGAGGTTACACAGCTAGTTTAGACGAGCTTGATGGCAAGTTCACATCAAATCTAGCCATGATCCCCTACTTCCTTCCTGCGACTTAGTCTTCTAGCATCTATGTAAGTTCATCGTCATTGTTCATTACAACATGCATTTATTAAGTACTTAACTCCATGAGAGGCACCAACTCACTTCAGCAGAAACTATGTGGGGAGCATTGTGTTTGTGAGACGTAGAGTTTATAGAAGATAGGATCCTTGTCCTTAGCATAAACACTTGAGAGCAAAGGAAAAAAATGAAAACATGTTGATGCATGAAAACCTTCAAGTTTTCACAAAATGTTAGACAGCCTTGATGGTGTACCGTTAATGTTAGTAGGGCCTTCTCTTGCTCAGTGCACACTGACATTAAGATAGGAAGGCCCTTGGGGAATTTTCTGTAGCAAGCTTTTAATGTGCTTGCCAGGGATGATCAATATTTCATTTTGATCACATTTGGCATTGATCCAGAGAAAAGGAGCAGGATCTTTTTTTTTTTTTTTGCTTTCCTGAGTCATGCTTCAAATATTAGAACAATGGACTTTAAGAATAAAATACAGTTGGGGAACCTTTCCGAGGAACAAGGGAATGAACCAGATGGTTTTGGAAGTTTTTCTTCTGGTCCCCTTCTTCTCTGTGGATGACTGGGGATTTAGAGTACCCTGGTGCAATCTCCAGGATGTGGAAAGAGGGACTAGATTTGCATTGTTTGGCTTCGTGGGGAAGAACTGACCTTTATGAAGAGCCATTTCAGGGAGGCAGGTGCCACAGGATTGTAAGGAAAAACTTCCTGGCAATTAGAAAGGAAATCATTTGCTTTATAAATTGTGAACTTCCCATTACTTGTAAAGGATTGTTTATCAGGAATGTCATAGTGGAGCATCTTTCACCAGGCCAGGGACTGGAATAAATGATCCTTTACAACTATAAAAATTCTCTGATTATATAACATTTATAGCCAACATTAGGAAATGACAAGAAGTAATTTGATTACTTAGATTACTAGACAAAACATTTAACAGCAAGATCTTAGGGGTTGGAAAGGACCTTGAAAAAAAGTCATGGAGGGCATCCTTCCCTTCAGGTGAGCGCACATTTGAACCCTGCCAAGCATATGGTAGCTTTTATTTCCAGGATGCAGAGAAGAATCAGTTTAGATGATAATTGATGACAATAATCACTAATATTTATGTAACATTTTCAGGCTGGCAAAATGCTTGACCTGTTTAATTCACACGTCTAAAGACCAGCCAGTAGCATCTAACTAATATCTCACAATTGGATTGAAAAAGCAACCTGATATGGCATTAAATGGGAAAGTACTGTGCTTTAATGGATTCATTTGTTCAATAAAACATGTGCTAATGGATCTTCTTCCTCTTTTAGATGACCTTATGCCAACTTGTCATTTTATTATAACTTAATGATTAGTTTATCATTAAAATATTTTTAGGTTTTTAAAGGTAGACTCATAAATTTACAATACGGGTCTTTATTTCTTGTGCACCTCATGGTATGCAGTAGGAGCTCCAGAAAACTGTAAATTAAACTGACATTTTATTTATTATAATTACATTTTATTATAAATATTATTATTAACAATAATAAGTAGCATTTATTTGACTCTTTAAGGTTTTCAGATTCTTTACAAACATCTCAATTTACCCTCACAACAACCCTGGTAGGTAGGTGCTGTGATTTATTTTCATTTTATAGATGAAGAAACTGAGAAGACAAGGATTAGGTGACTTGCCCAGGGTCACTCAGCTAGAAGAGTCTGAGGCTAGATTTCGTTCCATTTCCAGAGCTCTTTCACCACATCACCTAGATGCCTAATTTATTAGGGGTAAATTAGGGGTAAAGTTCTAAATTTTGTAAAATTAATTAAACAATAAAGTATGCCAAAGGAAAGGAAGAAAGAAGAGTTAATATGAAAAATATCTGGAAGTTTTAGTGAACTACAAGTTCAACATGAGTCAGAAATGTAAAATAATTGCCAAAAAAAATCTAAGGTCATCTTAAGCTGCATTAAGAGAAGAATATGTAACACTCTAAATTGAGTATCTTGCCCTATAGGAGAGTAGAGGGGATGGGGATGAGAGGGGGGAGGATGGAGGGGAGGGCAGGGTGAGGGGAAGGGTTGTTAGAAGCACACACTTCTGTAAAGGGACAGGGACAAAGTAGAGAATAGAACGAAGCGGGGGGAGGAGTGGGATAGGGAGGAGGGAAATATAGTCAGTCTTTCACAACATGTCCATTGTGGAGATGTATGTCCATTGTGGAGATGTTCTGCATAACTACACATGTACGGCCTGTATTGAATTGCTTGTCTTTCCAGTGGGGGTAGGTGATGAGGGAGGAAGGGAAAGAATCTAGAATTTAAAGTTCTATAATCAAATGTTAATATATATATATATATATAATTGCATGCATCTGGGAATTAAGCTATACAGGCACTGGGTCAGGGAGATCCATCTTGCCCTATGGGAAAGTCAGAGGGGCGATGGGGGAGGATATAGGAGAGAGCAGTTTGGGGGAGGGACTATACAGTGGGATTGCTGTTTTGGGAGGTAGATAGGGGAAAGATGGGGAGAAAATTTGTAACTCAAAATCTCATGGAAATGAATGATGTAAACTAAAAATAAACAAAAGTTAATTTTTTTTTAAAAAGAGAAGAACATGTAGTGTCTGGAATGAAGGAGGTGATATTGCTATCCTGGTTGAACTGGTGTATTTTGCACCTGGTCTGGTGTATTTTACTCAGTTATCAGGGCAGTGTTTAGGGGAGACATTGACAAACTGGAGCAAATCCAGAAGAGGGTGACAAGGATGATGATCTTGTCATACAAAGATTCATTAAAGAAATTGGGAATGTTTAGCCTGAAGAGAAGACAAGGGGACATTTTCAACCAATCAACAAGCATGTATTTAGTACTTAGGATGGGGCAGCTAGGTGGCAATGTGGATGGAGCGCCTGGCCTGAAGTCAGGAAGACTCTACTTCCTGAGTAGAAATCTGGCCTCAGATCCTTACTAGTTATGTAACTTTGGATAAGTCACTTAACCCTGCTTGCCTCAGTTTTCTCATCTGTAAAATGAACTGGAGAAGGAAATGACATACGACTCCAGTATCTTTGTCAAGAAAATACCAAAATGGTCAGGAATAGTCAGACACAGTTGAACAAAGACTAAACAGTGTCAGGCACTGTACTAGGCATTGGCAATTTAAAAAAAATAAATAATCCCTCCCCTCAAGGAGTTTACATTCAGTAGAGACAGTATATACATCTCCAAGTATATACAAAATAAATGCAAAATAATTTGGGAAGACGGAAACTCTATGCTCTGGTAAGGCGATGGTGGTAGCGGTCAAAAAACGTTTCCCTGCCTGAACTGAGTTTTGAAGGGAATTATCATCAGATGCTTGAACAGTTGTGATATGGAAGAATTAGATTTGTTGTACCTGGCCAGTCTTAGAGTACAAAACTGGTACCAATGGGTGAAATTTCCAAGGAGGCCCTTTTTGACTTGATGCAATGAAGAGTTTCCTAAGAGTTAGAACCAAGAGTGCCTCAGGTGTTAGTAAGATCCCTATCCATGGGCCTCCAGAAATGAAGGCTAAATGATCATGTCAGGGAGAAGATGGTGCCATGTGATCTTCTAGTTCTAATTCTGTGATGACAGATCATTCACTCCATCAACAAGCATTTGTTAGGAGCCCATATAATATCATAATGATTGACCAATAAAGGGGATGGGGTTGGTGACTTAACTTGGTAATACGTGGCTTGAGGGGCATCACATGGGTTGCCCAGCCTAATTGGGTGTTTGTTACTATTGTTCCTAACTGAGTGAGACACCGAATATCTAGTGATGTCCACAAACATATCCCTTCTCAGAACACTGAAGGGAGATGACATGTCACCAGCCCTCTTCCCTGGAGTTGACCCTGGAGTCAACACCTGCCTGAATAGCCTGATGGATGTCAGCATTGACATCCTTTCTAAGGAAGGGAGGCAGATTTTGACCCTGTACCATATGTACTTCCATTTCACATATATCTTCCTAGAAATGATCCCAGGAGGTCTCAGGATCATAGGTTTTAGAGCAGGGATATCCAGTCCAACTCCCTGATTTTACCAATGAAGAAATGGAGGCCCAGTGAGAGTGTGCCCGAAGTCATACATACCAATGATTAGTGAATCAGAGCTCTTGAGCTAGAAGAGAATTTAGAGACTCTGTATTCTAACAGTTTCATTTTACAGATTGAGAAATTAAGGCTGTGATTTCCCTGAGGTCACACAGATATAAGGAGCTAGGTCATGATTTGAACCCAGGTTCAGAGTCATAATTTGAACCCTGGTTCTCTGATTCCAAGTCAGGCATATTTCTGCTGTACCACACCATCTGCCCTGGAACTGAAAGTCAAACCCATACCCCTTAATTTTTTTTGTTCTAATATTTTTTAAAAGTATTTCCCGATTACAGTTAAATTTTTAACATTCTTTTTTTTAAGTTTGAGTTCCAAATTCTCTCCTTCCTTCCCCACCTTTGAGAAGGCAAGCAATATATCACTTATATACCCACATCCCTTGATTCTAAATCCAATAATTTCCCTCTATAACACATATGAATTGGGAGTTGCTGATATTCTTTTTCCTTATACAGTTAATGCATTAGCTTTTAAGTGGAATTTAATTAACAGCATTAGTTATAATCTGAGAGAATGTTGCAAGATGCAGCAACATCATCTATTGCTGTCCGGTGCTGATAGTCATAGATTATATACACAAGCATTGTCCTGCCCACCTCCCTGAACCTTCTTCATCTCTATGATATAATAATAATACTTGATCTACCCACTGTTACTGAGTTACTTGGAGGATCAAATGAGATACATTTGATTCTATTTATAACCATAAAGTACTCCTTCACTGTGTGCTGTCATCATACCAAGAAGAAGGCTTGATGTAGCAGGTGGAGGCTGGCTCTGGAAGCAGGAGGATCTGGTTCAGATCTTACCTCTGTGTGGCCCTGGGCAAATCACTTCATTTCTCAATGCTCCAGGTAACATTCAGACCCTGAGTTGCAAAGCTGTTGCAGAGCTGAGTTGGAAGAGAGAATTTTCTTGTTGGGATTTCCCTGTACTAGTAAAATCACAGGTCTGGGGGGGAAATTACACTGGCATTCTACTTTAATGCATAATACAGAAATGTTAGCATTTTCCTATGTGTGTGAGACACAGAGATTGTGATGGAGAGAATGAGCATACAAGTGAACTAGAATGATTATAATAATAAAAAAAATAAGCATGGCCAGCCCTGATCCTTATAGCCATGAGAATAATGGGCTTGGGACAAATATCAAACATTTTTTTTGGCTTCGGGTGAATGCATCTTACATTTTCCTTGGCACAATGAGAATTCCTCCTGACTAGGATGCTCTCTGGTGGGAAGGTTCTTTGCAGCCTCTTGGAAGGATTATCTGTTGGGGGAGGGGCAGGTGAGAGGGGGAATGGCTCTTATTCAGCCTCAGTGGGAGAAATCTGTTTACTGTGGAAAGATCTTGTTCTCTTGGGAGCCCAGGGAGTCCAGAGGGATCCTGTAAACCAGCCCTGGTCCAAGGAACATAAACAAGGGAGCCCCTTGAGGAAGTGGTGTGTAAGCTGTCCTGTTAACTCCTTTCTCAGAGTCTTGGTTCCACAGAGGTTAGGATAGGAGTCACTGACAAGTGTTCAGAAGAGGGGAGGAAAGAGCTTCTGAACTTGGAGTTAAAGATGGACTTGAGTTCTAGTTCCAACATTCCCTAGACCTGTGACTTGGAGTGGGCCACTAAAATGGGGATGGGAGTGTTGAAAATTGAAGGCAGTTGAATGGACAACATACAGATTTCCCCCTCCTTCCTTCCTTCCTTCCTTCCTTTCTTCCTTCCTTCCTTCCTTCCCTCCTTCTCTCCTTCCTTCCTTCCTTATTTCCTTCCTT
>CM053601.1:135578453-135594426 GCA_028646575.1 Pseudocheirus occidentalis | reverse complement strand
TACAGTGGGATTGCTGTTTTAGGGTTGGGGCAGGGGCAAGACAGGGAGAAAATGTGTAATTCAAAAATGTAATGAAAATGAATAATGTAAACAAGAAAAAAATTAAAAAGAAAGGAAAAAAAACAATTATCTGGGATGATGATAGTGGACTGAGCTGGTTAAGGGAGGGAGTACTGCTAGACAAGCAATTAAAAAGGACCCTGGGAAAGCATGATAATGAAGAAGACTTGTAACTATTGCAAACAGATGAGGGAAGCTTGGGGTCCAGAGAGGATGTTTACAAGACTTTTGTTTCTCTTTTTTTTTTCTCCACTGATGGATGGAAAAGAGA
This sequence comes from Pseudocheirus occidentalis, assembly GCA_028646575.1. NCBI lineage: Eukaryota > Metazoa > Chordata > Mammalia > Diprotodontia > Pseudocheiridae > Pseudocheirus > Pseudocheirus occidentalis. The sequence continues at coordinate 135,594,095 of CM053601.1, read as the reverse complement.
AAACAGATTTTTATTAGTTTAAAAATAAAATTAAATATAACCAAAAGATGCAAAAGTAAAAACACTTATTGCACATATGTGGTCTTGTGTGCATTGTGGTAGGGGGTCTGTGAGCAGAGGGCTTTTTAAGAGGAATGGAAGGATGCTTTTGAGATGGCTGGGATGAGGTGATGCCTGTTTTGGAACATAGAGAAGGAGGTGGAGACTTGGACATCTCATCTGTAAGGGTCTCCTGCCTCAGTTGCTGCTACTTTGTGATTCTGACCAGCATGAAGATAAGCGATTAAACTCTGAACACAACACCCAAGACTAGCTGTTTGGTTCTGCATCATGAGCTGTGCTGGTCTCAGGGACACTGCTCAACACTTGCTGGATATGGCTATATAGATTATAACCTATCGAGGCCATCCATTCAATATTTTATTAAATGCCTACCATGACCAAGGCACTGTCCTGGGAAGAGAAAGGCAAAAATGAAACACCCCCTGCCCTCAGATAGCTTATCTTCTACTGGTGTAATGCTATATTTATGCAGATGAGTGCAGAATAATTTGAGGAGGGAGAGTACACTAATGAATAATGCAAATGGCCCTATTTTATAGTATGTTTGTCTTTTTAAACTGTTTATGACCCTTGTTGGTGGAAGGTTCTATTTAGAGAAGAGAGTTGAGAAAGGGTAGGATGCTGTCCATTCTCCCCCTCTCCCTTTATTCAAGAACTAAAAATATCTGAGTACCTAATTTTCTTTCTTGGCCTAATTTCCTCTGCTTTGTCATTTAATTCCCCCCCCCCCCCTTCCTGGATCTACCACTGCACTCGTGATGTACTGAAGGAAAGTTGTCTGTAGGAGGATCTACATGGCATCGTGGAAATCTCTGGATCAGGAGTCAGAGATCTGGGGTCCATCCTTGCTATGGGACTTTACCAAGGTCACTTCACTTCCCTGGGTCTTAGTGTTTTCATCTATGAAGTAAGAAGGGGTTGGACTGCACAGCCTCTATGATACTGTCATTTCTGCTCTTCATCCTCCTAATTCCTAAGGGCCCTTCCAGCTCTAGTACTTGGTGTTCTAAGGTCCCTTGTCCACTCTCTCATTCTATTCTTCGTCCTAAGCTCTTTTCCAACCAAGACAGTCTATGTTCTAAGACCCTTTCTAGGTCTAATACTCTATGCTCTGCCCCCCCAACATTCTTCATTCTGTTCTTAAAACTTTTCTACTTTACCCTAAGATATTGGTGATTTCCTATGTTCAGCCTCCCAAGAATATTTGCATTTTAAAGAATGGCTAGGGAGAAGGCAATCTGTAAAATAAAAGAATGAATCTCTAACGGTGGAATTTCAGCCACTGTGATACCTGGAATATTTATGGTCAAAGGGACTTGCCTGTGAATTCATATGCTGTAGGCAGCCACCTACTCTAGGCACAGCTGAGGGTCATTGCATCAAACTGACGGGCTAAGTGTAATGTGAGCAGCTGGGTGGTACAGTGGATAGAGTGCCAGGTCTTAGGTCCAAAAGATTCATCTTCCTTAGTTCAAATCTGCCCTCATATAGCTGTGTGACCCTGGGCAAGTCACTTAACTGGGTTGGCTTTAGTTTCCTTGTCTGTGAAATGAGCTGGAGAAGAAAATGGCACTCCAGTATCTCTGCTTAGTGTGATGTGGTTAAAAAAATATGCTGAACTCAGAGTTAGGAGGTGTGCATTTGAGCTTGGGCTCTTCTGCTTATGAACTGTGAGAGAATAGACAAATGAGTTTCTTCAGCTTAGATTATATCCATTTATTTGTTATCAGTGCCTTAATATGGCAGGTGCTAGAGACAAAACCAAAACAATCTAACCTTTAGAGATCAAATAAAGGGGTTGGCCTTAATGATCTTTAGTTAAGGTCTTTTCTAATGCTAATATTCTACACCTTATCTTCAAAGGTTCATTCCAGCTCTGCCTTTCTAGGTTTTATTTTGGAAGGTCCATCTAGTTGATATTCTAGTTTCTAGTTTCTGAGTCCCTCCCAGCTCTAACATTCAAGGCTCTATGTCCTAAGGTCCTTTTCACCTCTAACATTTTAAGTTCTGTGTTCTGAGGTCTCTTTTACTGCTGACATTCTGTGATTCTGAGAAATTGTACAAAAGAACATCAAAGATACAGCAGTCCCTTGATTAATAAAGCATCTTGGAAACAAAGCCTCTTTTTATAGAGCCAGGTTGGGTGCCAAGGGTATTGGAGAAAGTTCCAGTCTCTTTAGGGCTGGGTCAGTGGTAGCAGCAGCTGAGGATTAATCTAAAGAAACAATGATACTTTTTCAGGTCTAGTGAGTGAGCCAGGGTTCAGGCCTGAGGAAGGGAACAGCTGTGTTCCTAAGTCTTTCATTGCCCAGTGTCCTTGGAGATGTGCCATCCAGGCCTCAACCATGCTGTTGCCCCTAGGTCTCAGGGTCGAGAACAAATCTTGGGAGAGGTAGCAGCAAGGAACAGGGAGCCCCTCCCTAGCTCATTTTCCATTCTCCAGTGTGATGAATCTGATTATTATCAGACTCAGTTTGGCATTTAATATTTTGAGTAGTCAGCCTGAGGGCCATGGTAGAATGTTGTATCCATAAATCCATTTAATGTTTTGTTATTGGAGTTAAGGCCTCTTCATATGAAATGAGATAATATGGGTAAAGTGCTTTGCAAAACCATAAAACCATATATGAATGTGACCAATTATTATTATTATTATTATTACTTGAGGTATAAAAATATCAAGCTTCCCTCTGATTTTCTAGGAGAGGAAAAAAGACTAGCATTTCTCGTTAGACTCAGATTTGGCTTTGTCTTGTCTGTGCCCACTATCTAGCTGTTTGACTTTGGACAAATCTTTTCTCCTCTTGGGCTTCAGCTCTGTAGTCTGTAAAATAAGAGAGATGTTGTAAGTAATAGTGAAAATAGTGTTAATTCATGTTTCTGCAGTGCTTTCAGGCTTCCCCTATGAGGGAAGGAGAACAAACATTGCCATTTTATAGAGAGGGAGCCTGATATGCAGAAAAGATAATTGACTTACTCAAGCACCAAGTTAGTAAGTATTGGAGCTGCTAAACTATGATAGCCTGATTTCAGACTGACTTTTCTCCCAGTGGAGTCTGAGCAGACCACAGATGCCCCTTGCCATGGTTAAGGCTATGTCCAATAGGGGTTAATTTGCCCTTGATGAATGGGATTCTCCTAACCCTGACCTTAGATAATATGCCCTATGCCTCCTTAGAGCATGATTTCCATGGCCCATTTCCTGCCGACAGGTGAAAGTGACAGATGGTAGAGTTGGGTAATGGTTACACTAAAGCCGAAACTACTTTGGGTTCCTGCTGAGGCCACAGTATACATTAATACTTTGATTATTAGTACTACTGCTACTATTAGCTAATGTTTCTATGGCACTAAAACCTGAAAAGTGCTTTGGGAAACATGATCGCCTCTAGTCCTCACAGTAACCCTGTGAAGCAGGTCCTGTTATTATCCCCATTACACAGATGAAGAAACTGAGGTTCTGCTCACATAGGTTAAGTGACTTCACCAAGGTCACACAGAGTCGGGACCAAGATTCAAATTTCCTGTCTCTCATCCTGTTCTTGGATTCCAGGATTACCATGGCCTTTAGTAAGCTACATTGTCACCACCTCTCTGATACCTCTCCTGTAAAATTTGTTAAATCTGATGCCTTTTCCTTGTCCATGTGGACAGGGCTAGGCATTTGCCGTATAATACCCAGCACAAGGTTTTTCACATAGTGAAGTGCTCCCCAAATGAATTAGTGAGGGGAAATAATCTCATATCCCAAGTCCAGAGGAGTATTCTTCATTTCACGGTAGTGTCAGAAAACACTTTCCCTTTTTATTTGTTAATCCCCACCACCAGTCCTAACCCTTTCAGATGAATGAAACCCAAAGTGGGGGAAAATAGCCACAACTGTGATGAACAAACAGCTGTTCATATCTATAAAATGAGGAGGCTGGGTTAGCTAGTCCATTTCTTAAATCTAAGTCCTTTCAGCTCTAAAAGGATCTTATGAGTATTCCCACCCCCACCTACCCAGGCTATCTATGGAAATTCTTCCTTTCCTTTAAGGTCAAACTCAGGTGCAACAATTATCTGGATCTCTCACACTTACCATCCTCTTCCCATCATATATGGTTGGTTTTTTAAAAAATAAAGTTATTAAAATTTACTAAACTAAAACAAATGATCAACATGCACAATACAGAGTAAAATCTCAATATTTAACAAGTGTAGTGCGGCAAGCCCGCACTAATTACAAACAACAGAAAGGTAAAGAATGTTCTCATTGTGTTCCTTCTATATCTCTGAGAAGTTCCCGATACTACTGTCTTGCCTCTTTTCTTTCCCCCTGTCCTATTTCCTAATTCTTTCCCTTTCTCCTTCCCTTCCCTTCCATCAATCAGTCAACACATATATATATTACTGTGTGCCAAGCACTGTGCTATACCATAATTTATTCTGCCATTCTTCATTTATTTGAATTTTTTTTACTATTTTTGCTATTGCAGATATTTCAAAGCTAGAAATACTTTTGTTTATATAGGTCCCTTTTCCCTTTTAAACATTGTTTTAGGATAAAGTCCTGGCAGTAAATTTATTGTATAGAAAACTATGATCATTAATGTGTTACTCACTGCACATTTCCAGACAAAATGTTTATACTAGCCTGCAGTCTCACCAACAATGTACCTGTTTCCTTATAGTCCCACCAACATTGGATTTTTATCAGTATTTCCTTTTTTTTATACTATTCTAATGTGTTTTAAATTTCTTTGGATTGTCTTGATTTTATTTCTCCTTATTTAGGGAATTTGATTGTATTGTAATATAGTTATTGACTACCTATGGTACTTAACTTTATTTAGGAAAGTTGATTGTACTGTAATATAGTTATTGACTGCCTGTAGTACTTAACTGATAAGGTACTGATCTCAGAGGACAGGCCAATAAAATAATGTATGCAGAGAGCTTGTAAACTTCAAAGTACTTTATAAATGTTACCTCTTATATTTTATGTTTCAAAAATAATATGTTTAGCATTTTGACAAATCTACAATTTCATCCATGTAAGTATTATCTCCTCTGGTGAGAATGGTAACCTTGCTTATTCAGTCCCTCCGCTGAATCCTCCATAGGAAGTCCATCCAAAGTGCTAGGAGTGGGGAGCCCATGGCCTCAAGGACACATATGGTCTTCTAGGTCCTCTTGTGCAGTCCTTTGACTGAAGGATTTGTTCTGTAAAACTTGGACTCGGTCAACAGGCCACTCCCAGGGACCTAGAAGAACACATGTGGCCTGGAGACTACAGGTTCCCTACCCCTGTTAGGTCTTGCTTTCCCAGGTCTGATCATTGCATGGATACTGGGAGAGCACACAGGCTGTGACACCAATCAGATATCAGTATTATCGTCATTTTGGGGGTGTTTACATATTTCCATACCATTAGATTGTAATCTTAGAAGCCATGGCTATGTCTTATCAGGGTGACAGGTGGTGCATTGGCTAGAGTGTTGGGCCTGGAGTCAGGAATACTCTTCTTCTTTAGTTCACATGTGACCTCAGACACTTACTAGCTATGAGAGCCTGGGCATCACCTAACCATGTCTGCCTCAGTTTCCTCATCTATAAAGTGAGCTAAAAAAGGAAATGGCAAACCACTCTAGTATCTTTGCTGAGAAAACCCCAAATGGGGTCACAAAGAGTCGCACACTACTAAAAATGACCGAAGAACACCAGCATGTCTCATCCATGTTCATATTCCTGTTACAGTAATAGAATGTAGTATAAAAGACATTAATTAAGCACCTTCTCTGTGTCAAGTGCTGTGTTAAGTATTGGGAAGGATACACAGTTCATGTAAGAGGAATGCCTTATTCTCAGGCTGAAGGACAATTCATCAATATCTAAAACCTTACTATAGACTACCATATAATAGATGCATTGGAAAAGTACAAAACAAGATGGCACACGAGAGCGGAGCATTGACCCTAACAAAGGCTGCAAGAATAAGACAGATAAAAGACTCCTTCATGGAAAAGTGGCCTTTGAATCGTGCCTCATTTGGAGCCTTGCATGTAGTGTGCGCTCAATAAATGTTTGTTAACTGAGTAATAATAGTTGATATTCGTATAGCACTTTACAGTTTGCAGTCTGTCTGACCTTCATCCTGTTGACTTTGATGACTGCCCTGTGAGGTCAGCAGGGTAGATAATACCATTCTGTTTTACAAAAGAGGAAGCCAAGACACAAAGTCAGTAAGTGGCTTGCTTAAGGTCACACAGCTAGTAGCAGAGCTAGAAATCAAACCCAGATATTCTGACTCCAGGTCCAAAGGACTTTCCATGACGCCGTATGCTTCCCTAATAAAAGCAACTCAATTTGGTAAACTTACAGTATATGAGGAATTTGAAGGGCTGTCATAGAAAAGACTGGACCTTTTCTACTTGGCCCAGAGGACAGAAGTAGGAACAATTGGGGGAACCTTCAGAGACAAATTTCAGCTGGATGGGAATGATACAATTTTTAAATGGCAGAGCTGTCCAAAAGTGGAATGGGCAGCCCCCGCAGCCGAGGACTTCTGGTCACTGGAGACCTTTAGTCAGAGGCTAAATAATGACTTGTCAAAGATTTGGTAGAGGGCATTCCTTCTTACTTTATGTAGGGTCTCCACAAGGTGACCTTTGAATTCCCATCTAATTCTTAGCTCATGTGAGTCTGATTCTGCGACTTCAGACTTTCACATCAGTCTTCTTCCTGTTATATTCACCAATGAACAGGGACCAAACCAGGCACATTTTATTCATTTGAAAAATAATAGAAACAATGAAAGACTTAACAAAACCTAATTTGCATTTGAAACAGGAAATGGTACCTTGCCAAACATAAATGATTTTAGTTGCCAAAAGGTTTGACCTTGAGTTGAGATGTCAGTGGTTTTGTATGGGCTCTAAACATTGGCTTAAGAACATGGCACATCACTTCCAGTCTAAGTTTTAACTTTCTGTGTTTAATAACAAACAACAGTAGACTTGAATGAAATTTCCTCCTGAAAGGTGACCTAGACTTACATGTCTCTGGGAGAAGATTGTCCGTGTGATTTTTCATGATCACCTCAGAAAAAAGGTATTTCCGTTTTCCATATATGAGAGGGACATAGGGCTATTATTTATAGGATCATCAGAGAGATGTCCCCTAAAACTATATGGCTGTGACTTAACATCTTTCCAAAAGAGGAAGGAGGACTGTGACTTACTTGTGCAATCACCCACCATGATTGTGGATATGGCTTAAATATGGACTTTAGTAAGCATGACTATTTTCCCAATAGCCGTAGCTTTCCAAAATGACCTTGAGTCTGTGACATATCAATCAATTAATAAACATTTATTAATTACCTATTTTGTGCCAGGCACTGGGAATAAAAATACAAAGAATGAAACAATCTCTATTATCAAGGAACGTGTTCAGAGGAAATGATAATAAGACAGGACTAGGAGAGGGAGTGGAGAATGATAAATGTCTTCAACTATTTGAAGGGCTATTTTATTGGAGAAAGATGAAACTTGTTCTAGCTGGTCCCAGAGGGTAAACCCAAAAGGAGCTGATGGAAATCACAAAGAAAGAGACCCTTGCAGCTTGATATAAAGAAATACTGACAATTAGAGCTTGTTCATCCTGGTGGGGTGGTTGTTCCCTTTCCTTGGAGATCTTCCAAACAGAGTTTAGACATCCACTTGTTAAGACTCCTTTTGGGGTAGGATTTAAACTAGATGACTATTTAGAACTCTTAGAACTCTATGATTCTGTGAAAGTCCTTCTACAAACTAGGAGCACCTGTAGTGATACTTGGTATCAAGAACAAACAGTCTAATAGGACCCTGATAAAGCATTTTGCCAGAAAAGTCCAGACTTGATCTATTGTTATCTGCTTGGCTAGATCTTTAACAATGAATTAAGAGAAATGCAAATTGGAAAGGTTTTTTTTGTTAAGTTTCCACCAGCATTATGATCACGCATATTAATATAGTGATTGCAGACTGAACTTCAGGTGACCTGAGTACTGCCGTGGGTTCCCTCACTCACTCACCCTCTAAACCAGTGGTTCTCAACCTTCCTAATGCCACGACCCTTTAATACTCATATGTGGGTGTGTCTGCATGTGGGTAGACCCACCTGGAGACAAAGGAGCTGTGTCTTGGTTTCTAAGACCATGGGAAATATGTATTTTCCAATGGTCTTCGGCAACCCCTGTGACCCCTGTGAAAGGGTTGTTCAACCCCCAAAGGGGTTGCGACCCACAGGTTGAGAACTGCTGCTCTAAGCTAACAAGGAGGGGAAACCCTCACAGTCCTTCTCAATAAATACTTTAAGTACAGGTCTTTCTCTTTCCCATTGAATAACCCATGGTCTTAAACCACTTCTAATACCAGGTAGGATCTGGAGAGTTAATTGGCAGGCATCGTTATTTTTATCCCTGCAAATATTTATTATTAAAAACCTTTTTAATTACATTCTGGAGCAATGTTTTTCTTTCCTAGTCTATTTTAATCTATTTTTGTCTGTCTAGCTCAAATGGTTCACTTAAATTACCAAGCTTAAAATGTTGGATGACAAAATTGCAAGGCCAGCTTAATGAGGGCTTTTCCTCGTACATAATTAATATAATGAATCAACATAAAGAGCCAGAACAATAAGAATAAAATATGAACGTGAAAATGAAATGGAGGAAGAACAAGAATCAGAAGGAACAAGGTCCTGTCTAGTCCAGTTGTATTCAACAGCATTGTTTTGCTTCCTAATCTAGGTCTGAATCCTATCATGTATGTTATTGGGCCAAAGAGGTGAAAAATCCCTTTAGGGATATTTCAGGAAATCAGTATTCTCTCCAGCAAATTTAATTAGGGCTCTTGAATCAGTTTTTCCAGGTTTTACCCATTATACTTTATGAGTGATAAAATTGAAACTAAGCTTTCCCCTCTATAAAGGAGCTGCTTTTGATACCCAGTGGCTTAATAAATAGGCAATTATGCTTAAACCATTAGTCCATGTATGTATTTGCTCTCTCATATTTATTCTGGGAAAATTCTGAGAAACACTTAAGTAAATGATCACAGATAAGGGTATAGAGTGTTGCTATAGCAAATGTGTATTTTCAGTATTGTATTAACCTTTCTGCACTGATAAAACTAAATGAGGGTGCTGTCCTGTTATTTGATAAAAAATTAGATCCCTAGGGATGCAAATATATCAACTGGAGAAATTAACATTAAATTCTTTATGGGGAGCAGGCGCACTTTGAGCTTACAAGTTGTTGGCAGAATTTGTCTTTTAATTATAAAGACACTGAACTAAAGTTGGTGGGAATGGGTTGTTTTTATTCACAGTTCTATAACTCACAGAGCTTATAATGTTTTCTTAATAATGAATGTCCCATAGAATCAGAGAATCTAAGAATTGGAGAGGATGTCCAAGGTCATATGGTCAGATTCTTACTTGGCCAAGAAGCAATGCAATAATATTCACCCTGCTAAAGACCTCCAGGGACAAGGAATTCACCACCTCTCCATTTCATTATTGGACAGCTCACATTGTTATTAGAATTTCCCTTGAGTTAAACCAAAAATCTCCTGTGCCCTTAAGAGGCTATTCAAGAATGTTGTGTTACCATGAGGAAGGTATACCTTTTATCACCTCACTGAAGGCTCAGAGTCCTCCTTCTTCCCTCTGTGAGTAGGTGACATAAAAGTGTTTATGAAGAGACACAGTTAGAATGGAAGTCAGACAATTAATCAGCTCTGATGTGTTGACTTGAAGCCGGCAGGCCTTCTGATTTCAGGCTCATCATTCTTTCCGCTACACCCAGTGGATATTTACTTCTTACTTGAGGCTCTGAGGGAGACTTGAACTAATGAGTAGCTTTGAACAGTAGCATATTCTCACCTTGTGAGAAACTAGATGGGTGAGCCATAAATGTCAATAATCTATGACTCCTGGAGCAGTAGAGAAAGTTTATGGGAGAAAAATTCTTTAACTTGCCATCAAAGCTTCCAGGTTGCTTAGAAGTCTGTTTCCTAGCCTTATTTTGTTATCTTAACTTGGCCTACAAACCTGATTTTTTCAAAATAGTGCCTCATTTATAACCCTTTATAATAGTATACATATATAAATAGTTGTGCAAACATTTGTGTTCTCAGCTTTGGGATGATTTCTTGTTATTGTGCTTAAGAAAAAAAACCTTTCAGTTTAATGATACTTTCAGTGATAATATAGAAAGATCTTTCTACCCCTCATTTTCTGTGTAGTTTTTGTTTTTCATGTTCTAAGGTTCCTTTTATCTCTGACATTCACGTTTTGTGTTCTCAAGTACCTGCTGGTTTAGCACGTCTTCCACTTCAATGGACAGAATTCATTCCTCAGTAAAAAACAAATGGCCCTTTAGAGACCATTTAGTCCAAACCTGTTTTTCCAAAGATAAAGAAGCTAAGTTCGTGAGATAGAAATCAATTGACCAAGGTCATGTGACTAGTCATTTGTAGAAAGGATGGTTTGAATGTAGGAGTTCTGATTCTAAATACAACGTTGTTTTTTTACTCTGCCTAGGGAGAGGCATTTTTAAAGAAGGGGTAGATGTCTTGCCCTGTGATTTCATCAATGTTAGAATTCCCTCCATGCATGGAGGTCATCCAGTCCTATGTAATGTCTGTAATTTGTAGTCTAAGAGTTGTCTGGAGATATTGAGACAAAAAATGAGACTTTCCAATGGTTACAATGCCTGTGAGTGTCAAGAGGTAAGTCTTCCAGACTCCAATGATTGCTTTCTTTCTGCCAGTACTCAATATTGCTTTTTACAGCATGCCATAATTATACATTAAGGTATTATACAAACATAGGAATAAGAAATACTCATCTTTCAAATATTCTCCATTTGGGCTTCACTGAAATACACACAATCCAGCTGTTTATTGACTGACCTAGCCTCATTCAATGAATCCTGGGTTATTCCCCCCTGTCATTGTAACATCCCTAAAGTGCTGTACTTGGGGACTTTCCCTCTTGTTATGATTGGTGGTTTGGGCATCTATAGGTATGAGGGTTAATTAAATCAAGTGATGAAGTTTGTAGAACAGGGAATGGTTCATTAGGCCCTGCGTGAATTAACGCGTACAATCTGTTCACAATACCCCAAGTGCCATTCATGGAGACAATGTAATTACAGCTTACACAGAGTTTCATTAGTTGGGCTTTTCTTCTGCTAGGGTTGACATGGATGTGTCCCTGCTAAAATGCAGAAATGATGTTGGAATTGGTTGATCACAGTCATCTGAGCATACATATGCTTCCCAGAAGTCATTTTGTCCAGGGAATTTTTTTGATAGCGCAAACTCTTTATTGAAGCTTATAATAAATGTAAGACAATGATTCCTATCACATTTAGACAGTGACAGGGCTGAGAAAGACGTAAAATGCATGTCAATATAGCTACTGAGTAGTCACAGGTTGGTCTATTGGTTTTAAAACTCTTTCTGCAATATAGCTTGACCTAGTGAAATAATGCACCTATGGTCAGAAAGACCTGGGTCAAAAATCACAGGACCCTGGGTAAGTCACTACCTCATTGAGCCACATCTGAAAAATGGGAACAATAATACTTTTCCTGTCTCCCCCACGGGATTTTTGTGAGGATTAAAATATGTTTGAAAGTACTTTGTAAAGCATCAAGAACTATAAGTATAAACTATGAAAATTATTTCATTTCAGGTAGTCAAATAAAATTTGTTTAAAATGTTATTGTGTGATAGCATGCTAAGTCGAGAAACAGTGATTATAGTGGAAAGATTTCTGAGTTAGAAATCAAGAGACTCATATCCTAGACCTAGTAATACCACTAACTTCTTGTCATTTAAATTTTTGGAGTTTTAGTATCTGTAAAATGAGATAGTTGGTTTGGAGCTTCTTAAACTGGGGGTTGAGACCCCATATGGGGTCGAGAAAAATTTGGCAGCAGTTAAAGGTTTCTGAATATACAGTGACCAAAAAGTTAATTGATAATCAAATGTGTAATGAATTCTAGCAGTGCTTGCCCATGTTGCATCCACAACTTCACGGCAGCCTTGGTTCTGAATACAAAGCATGGGAGCTTTGCACTGCTTGTGCTCTTAGGCCACACAACTCAACTAAACGGGGTCATGAGTAAAAGAAGTTTAAGAAGCTCTGCCTGGCATCAAACTCAGGAACAGGGGCCACTAAACTCTACATAAGGATATTGATTTAAAAAACTACATACTAACATTATCTCAGTTCTATTGTGTTTTTATTTCTTTTGTTAAATACTTCCCAATTACATTTTACTTCAGCGGGGATGGCCACCCATCTTTGACATCATCTTAGATGACCTACAATGTTATTTTTCTGCTCTGACATTTTATGCATTATATAATTTTAATTTCTGGCCCCGTCCGTCTCTGGCCTAGTTCCTTCCAACTGTGACAGTCTTTGTTTTATGTTCTAAGGGTCTTTCAAGCTTCATGTTATTCCATGTCCTAACATTCTTTTTCTATATGTCTTACATTTAATAGTCCCTTCCAAATTTAACATTCTGTAATTCTGTGACCAGAAATTCTTACTAAGTCTGATATCTGCCTCACAAGATTTTTTTATTAATAAAATTGAAGGTAACAGACATCATATAGAATTGCTGATATTACTTACTTTTAGGTTTTCTTTATTTTCAGCTCAGTGGTTTATTCAGTGCTAATGTGAGATTGATTCAAATAGGAAAAAAAAGGTCCTTTAAAAAATAGATTACTATTATACATGCTGTTAACCTTTCCAGTGACTGTTACTGTCCAGATTTCCAGTGGCTTGAATGAGCCTAAATTAAAAATGTAGTCCACAGGCCTGGGAAATAGGGTGGGGTAGGTCCCGGAGAATCCTTCCAACAGGTCCGTAAAAGTCAAACTATTTTCACAGTAATACCAATACATTATTTGCCTACTAAACTACTCCTCCCCTTTCCAATTGCATATCTGTGTGAGAATGGATTTCCTCATATACTTCAGCCAAAATAATATATCTTAGCATATTGAACAAAGAAGCAGATATGTAAATCCAGTTGTCTTCTAGGAAGGCAGTCTTTAAAGAGACTTGTAAAAATAAATAAAGCAATGCTACTCCACTAATTTTTTTTTAGTTTTAGAAAATACAGTTATTTTTTAAAATGTTATTTATATAAATATGTAATGGTTTTATTTATATTATATTTCAATGAATTAATATGTATTTTAATTATCTATCATTTTAATTTCTAATGTGACAAATATTGATAAGTATAACCCACATTGAAAAAAAGCTCTTTAGAGTACTCAGTGATTTTTAAGAGTGTGAAGGGCCAAGAAGTTTGAGAATTATTGGTTGATGCCTGAAATGTTTGACAAGAGGACATGTCTGCCCACTGGCAAATGAAGTCCTTAGGTTTTGTAACACCTGCATTGTCTTGTAGGGAAAATATTTTACCATTTATTGGGAAAACTACATAAAGAATTTGATTCAATTGTTAAGGTTTTAACTGAAAACTGAGCGAATATTTAACAATCCTAAGTCAAAACTAGAAATAATGCATGATTGGACAAAGATGATTGCATTGGAAGTATCGGGAGACAGCTTGGAGTAGTGGGAAGACCATTGTACTTGGAGTTGGAAGATGTGTTCTAGTCCTATCTTTGTCACAAACTATATGACCTTAGTTCTCTGAGAAACTCCTGAAGGGAGCAAATTGTTTTCTTTTTTGTGTCCCTGGTGCTTAACACAGAGATTCTTTTTTAAAAAATTTTATTTTTAGTTTCAACATTCATTTCCACAGGATTTTGAGTTACAAATTTTTTCCCCATCTTCCCCCTACTCCCCACTTCAAGATAACAAGCCTACTAAATACCTTTTCCCCCAATCTGCTCTCTCTTATATCCTCTCTCATACTGCCTCTAACTTTCTAGTAGGGGAAGATGGGTTTCTATACCCCAGTACCTATGTATCTTATTTCCCAGTTGCATGTAAAAGACAATTTTTTAACATTTGTTTTTAAAACTTTGATTTCTAGGTTCTTTCCCTTCTTCCCTCCTCACCTACCACCACTGGGAAGACAAGCTATTCAATATAGAGTTGTACACATGTAGTGACGCAAAACATTTCCATGGTAGTTATATTGTAAAAGACAAGCTGTATTTCCCCCCATCCTATCCTGCTCCCCCACTTATTCTATTTTCCACTTTGATCCTGTCCCTTTTCAAAAGTGTTTGCTTATAACTACCCTCTCCTCCAATCTGCCCTCCCTTCTATTATCCCCACTCTTATTCCCTTCCCCCCTACTTTCTGGTAGGGTAAGATACCCACTTGAGTAACACAGAGATTCTTAATTTAGGGTCCATGAACTTAATCCTTTTAAAATATTTTGTTTCAATATGATTGGTTTTCTTTGTAGTCCTATGTATTTTATTGTACGCATTTAAATAATATTCTGAGAAACAGGCCACAGCCTTTACCAGACCTTCAAAGGCCTCATGATGCGCCAACTCCTGCTCTCAAATAAATCATCTGCACTTGATACAAACTTGATGTCAGCAGAATCCCAATGTTAACTGTAAAGCATCATGCAAAAGTTGTTTTTATTACCTATTTGAATGAACTAATGGTATGCTGCTGGGTTTCTTAAATAATATGGCCAAGCAAAAAAAATGTAATTTTAATATTGATGGTGACTTTGTTTACATGCACATATGTGCTAATGAAATGAAAATACATAATTCAGCTATATGCTCCTTGAGATCAGGGACTGGGTCTTATCCTTGTGCTCCCCATAATAATAATAGCACAGGGTCCTACACACAGTAGAAATTCATTACACGTTTGTTGGATGAGTAAATGAAGATGCATCTAGCTCAGGAAATGTTTGAATTCTTCCTTTTCCCCAAAGATTGGCTCTGCAGCTGTCTCCTCCAAGAAGGCTTCCCAGATTCCTACCAGCTCCTTCCCATTCATAGAGCGAGCATTCTTTGGAATCCCTCTCTTCCCAGATCTTCCATGTAGCACTTGGTTCATTCTCTCCTTTGTATCTGTCCTAGCCGACTGGACTGAAAGAGCCCTGCCCTTGGAACTGGGAGATCTGAGGCCTAATCATGACACATACTAGATCTGTGACTATAGA
This sequence comes from Pseudocheirus occidentalis, assembly GCA_028646575.1. NCBI lineage: Eukaryota > Metazoa > Chordata > Mammalia > Diprotodontia > Pseudocheiridae > Pseudocheirus > Pseudocheirus occidentalis. Next base: position 135,578,866 of record CM053601.1, on the reverse strand, counting down.
ACTTCATGTGAATTTCCTCATTTGTAAAACGGGGAATAATACTTGGGCTACCTACCTTAAATGGTCGTTGTGAGGGAAATACTTACTAAAATATATATATATATATATATATATATATATATATATATATATATATATATTTTTTTTTTTTTTTTGGAAGGGGGAAGGCAAGGCAATTGGTGTTAAGTGACTTGCCCTAAGTCACACAACTAGTAAGCATGTGAAGTCACATTTGAACTCAGGTCCTCCTAACTCCAGGGCCAGTGCTCTATTCACTGAGCCACCTAGCCCCAACTTAGTGAAGTTTTAGAGCCATATATATGAGACTTCTTCCCTGTTCCTTTTTCTCTCCCCCTTCCTTCTTCCTCCTTTCCCCCTCTCTCCCTCTTCCTCCCTCCGTTCTCCTCTCCCCT
>CM053601.1:135430051-135571989 GCA_028646575.1 Pseudocheirus occidentalis | reverse complement strand
AACTCTGCTTCCTGGAGGGGGAAAGCTCTGTCCCAAATCGCTGGGGCCCTCTCAGCTGCCGGAGCCCTTAGTGGGATGCTGCAGCTCCCCCCACCCTGCTTCGGCTCACTGAAAGCGCACCCCAGGACCACCACTCAAGACCCTGATCCAGATCCAGGCCGCTCAATGCAAGAGCCCTTGGCCCTGATGGATCGCGTCAGCCCCCCTGCTATCTGCAGGCCGAGGGCTCTGAAGCAGCCCAGTGGAAGCCACTGCGGCTCTCAGCCATTCCTGCTGCTACTGCTGTCTCCTGCTGCCTCCTTGCCCTGGGAGCAGTTTGGCGGGACCCACTCTTCTCCTTCCCAGTTAGCAAAATCCACTGACCTTTCTCTTAGCCTTTTTGTCTTCTGGCCTGAGAGATGTGGTAATTGTGCCTTCAGTGCAGCGGATCAGCTCTCCTATAGCCGTGGCTCCCCGCCCGATGCCCCAGGGCCTGAGCCGGCAGGGTTTCGACCTCCAGTCCCAGACTGCTGTGAAGAGCCCCACCTGCTGCGCTGCCTGCAGCAACAGATGTGCTTTCTGTCTTGTGGGAGTTTTGGAGCTTGAAAATCTGTTTTAGAGTCCCATTTTATGAGTTTTTTAGCGTGTTTGTGTGGGAGCTGTGGTGCTTTGCTGTTTCTGCGCCGCCATCTTGGCTCCGCCCCCAAGTCAAGCTTATTTCTAGCTGACAGAATCAAGGAAGACTTCTTGGAGGAGGTAGCATTTGAGTATGATCTTGAAGAATGAGTTGGAATTCAGTAGATGAAGACAGGAGAAATTAGGAGACAATGCCATATATAGGGAATACCATTTTGTGGAAGTAGAATTAGGTTTATAACTAGCAGATCTGGGGGGAAATCCTGTTTATGCTGTTTAACTGGCTGTATGATCCTGATTATTTAATTAGCTTTAGACTTTTTTTTCCCTCTCTCTAATAGGTGGGATTAGATTTCAGGGCCTGGAGATGGTCTACGTGGAGACGTCTCCAGGAGAAAGGAGTTACCCTACGATGTGTGACTCAAATAAGGGTGTGTATCAACAGCAGTGGGAAGTCCATTTCAGCTAGTGTATGAGGGAAGGAAGGAGTTTGAATTAAGGCAGATGAGACAGTGTGGTTGTAGTGAGTCTGAACTGTTTTCATCTGGCAAAACCCGAGACGTTGAAGGGTTTTGAACAGAGAAGTGACATGACTAAATGTTAGTAACTCATATTTCAAAATCACTTTACATTTTTGTTACTTTGTCGTTTTTCAGTTGTATCTGAGTCTTTGTGACCCCACGTGGGGTTTTCTTGGCAAAGACATTGGAATGGTTTTGCCATTTCCTCCTTCAGTTAATTTTACAGTTGAGGAAACGGAGGATAACAGAGTTAAGTGACTTGCCCAGGATCACACAGCTAGGAAGAATTCAAGGTTAGATTTGAACTCAGATCTTCCTGACTCCAGGCCTGGCACCTAGTGGCCCATTTTACATTTTACAATGAGCTTTTCTCAAAGCAACCCAGTCAGGGAGGTATCCACAAATGTTATTTTCCCTATTTTGCTGATAAAAATCACTAAAGATTATATAACATTTTAGAGTTTGCAAAGTGCTCTTTATATTATGCCTTTTGATCCTCACAACAACCCTGCAAAGTATGTGCTATCATTATTCCCATAAATTGAGCTTGAGAAAGATTAAAGTGACTTGCCCAGGGTAACACAATTAAGTGTCTGAGGCAGGATTCAAACTCAGGTCTTCCTGACTCCAACCCCAGCATTAACTCCTTAACTTAACTCCTTTCCTAATGGAAGATCCTGAAGCCAGGAGTAGCTCGGTCACCAGCCAAAGGTCACATAGCGAGCTTCAGAGCCTGACTTGAAGTTAAGCCTTATTCTAAATGCAAACCCAAGGTTCTTTTCTTCCCTGTGCCATCCATACAAAAGAAAGATTATTTTGGCAGGCAGGAGACTGTAGAAGAGAATCTTACACTAGTCCTGATAGGAGCTAAAGCTAGACCAGGGTCTTGTGCTTCATTATATGTGGTAGTCAAAAAGTCATCCTTTTGCATGGGATCTACCAGGAGCCATTTTCCAGCATATCACTCCCAGTAAAAATATGATCTCAAATGAGATACTGTTTGTAAAGTGCCTGGAAAATAGTAGGCACTAAATAAATGCTTGTTCCAGGGGCAGCTAGGTGGTACAGTGAATAGAGCACTACCCCTGGGGTCAGGAGGTCCTGAGTTCAAATTTGACCCCAGACCTTGACTCTTACCAGTTATGTGACCTTGGGAAAGTCACTTAACCCCAATTGTCTCTTCTCTCCCCTCCAAAAAAAAATGCTTATTCCATTTCCCATCCCCTTTCCAGGTCTCTGCCCTGGCTTTGAGCTTGCTAAATTTCCCCTTCTCCTTCCCCATTCCTCCCACCCCCATTGCCTTCTCTCTGAGATAGCCTAGCATCCATCTTGAACGTACAGTGATTTGTGTGTTGTCCTCTCCACAAGAAGGGGAGCCCTGTGAAGACAAGAACTGTGTTTTCTCCTTTCTTTGTATCTCCCTGGGTTCAGCACAGTTCCTGGCATGACACACATTAATAAATACTTGTTCACTGACTGATTTAGAATATAGTCGGTCCATAGATTGGCAAGTCCATCTAATTTATAGCCGCCTATTCCCTGCCGATATTCTAACTCTGACCCCTGCCATTGATTAGCTGCTGTTGATGCTTGGAGTACTCTGAATTCTGTAATGTATGTTCTTTGAGAAAAGGACATTAAAATCATAATCTTGGAGTTGAGAGTGACCTCAGATGTCATGTGGTCCAACCTGCCACTCAGATTATCAGGTGTTAAAGATCCTTTAGCTCCTACTGGGTCCTTTCTGCCAGATGCAGTCAAAAGAATTGAAAGGGCATCAGAAGGGGGAGAACTTTGGAGGGACAGTGGGCAGCTGCCCCAAGCATATGGTGACTCCTTGCAGAAATTCTCAGAAGTCAGCCTGTTCTAGGGCATCCCTAGGACCTATCTCCTGGCAGCAGAGAGAACAACCTGTATTGTGTACCATTTCCTGCCCATTATTTGATTATTTAAAAATGTTTAGAACTGTGGAGGTGGGTGAGAACATAAAGGTCGTCTAGGCATGTCCTGTAACCCCATGAGGTATGTAGGTATCATAAATGCTATTTTCCCTGGCTTGGTGACAATAATAATAGCTAAAGATTATTTAGTGCTTTAGGTTTTGCACCGTGCTTTACATTTCTTGTGCCACTGATCCCTACAACAGTCCAGTAAAGTAGGTGCTGTCATTGTCTCCACTTTCCAGATTAAGAAACTGAGGCTGAGAGATTAAAGGGACTTCCCATTTTACCTTTGAGAACGCAGAGAAGGAAAGCAGTTTGCCCAAGGACACCCAGTAACTTGCATCCTCTGCTGAATGAGCGTCAGAGGAGGACCCTTAATACCCCAGGTCTCTTGATTTCCAGTCCTGCGTTCCTCCCGCTACACTTTGCTTTCTGTCCCCACTATTTACCACGCGTGACCCCGTGCTAGACTCACAGTAGGGGTTCCCTAAGTCCTTGGTTGGCTGCTAGGTGCAGCATCTGTGAGAAGCATTAGGGTCTCATCTTAATATAAAGAGATGCCTGAATGAAAAAGCTTGTGTGGTCCGAAAAGAGGGAGGGGGAGTGGGTCGGGAGACCTGTGAGCAGAAGGTTTCTGCAACAACAGAAGGAAATCACTAGGACATGAGCTAATGTCTCGGCCAGAAAAGCAGCATGAAAAGGGGGCTGGGGATTAGGGAGATAACATGAAAGCTGTTGATCCAGCTGGCTCTGCTATGATATGAATGAACAGCTCTTCTCTTGTCCTATAGATCTGATTTCTTAAAAAATCCCAAGAGGAAATGAAAGACCCAGAGCACTTTGTTGTCTTTAGATGAAGCTGATGACGAGATATGTAGTACGCAGAACATTAGATCTGGAGTCAGGAAACCTGGGTTTGAAGTAAATCACTTTGTGTCTCAGAGTATGTTTGTGCATCCATAAACTGGGAAAATATTTAATCCACTTACTCCTTATCTCACACAGTTGTTGTGAAGAAAGTACTCGTAAACCTTAAAGCTCCATTGAAATGGGAGCTCTGATGACAAGAATAATACGAACAGTTCCCTGTGGGAATGTATGGGGAAAGAGAGATTTCGTGTAAGTCTGCATGAATCTCTACTATCTATACGTTTTGTATGTATTTCATATTTAACACCGTAATTCTAGCACTGCCCTATTGATACTTCCTCCTTCCGAACTTTCTTCTACTCTCTTCTCTTTATTTTTTTAAATGATTCAATGATGTTCCCTTCTTTTTTCCTTTCCTTTCATCTTTTCTATATTCCTATTCCTCCTATCTTCCTTTCTTTTTCCTGTTCTACCTTTTTTTTAAGTATCATTATCACTTTCCCCCAAAATAACTATATTAAGTGCAGCCTTCCTTTGTAACAAATATGTCCAGTCAGCCAAAAGAGATCTGTGCCTTAACTGGGTCAGAAAATGCGAGGCTTGTTTGGCGTCTCTACTCTCGGCCCTTGGTCACATCTGTCCTTTTACCCATGATGACAGATATCTGTGGTATCTTGCACAAAGTTGGAACTTTGTTGAACGGCGTTACTACGGGATTCATAGATTTTCATCTGGAAGGCCATTTGGAGGCAGTTATCTCCACCAGATTGTAAGCTCCTTGCAGGCAGGACCCATGGCTTATTTATCTTTGTAACTCTCCCAGAACCTTGAAAAAGACTCTATACATAGTAGGTAATTAATAAATGTTAGCTGAATTGACTTGAATGAACTCTGCCCAATGATCTTTATGAAATAATACCCCAGGGGCAGCTAGGTGGCATAGTGACTAGAACACAGGCCGTGGAGTCAGGAGAACCTGAGTTCAAATCCAGCCTTAGACGCGTAACACTTACTAGCTGTGTGACCTTGGGCAAGTCACTTAACCCCAATTGCACTCCCCCTAAATAAAAGGCAAAAAAAAATAATACCCTAACACATACATTTTAATGACCTATAAAAGGAATGAACTTATCTCTGTGTTGGCATTCATAGCCCAATATCCCAAATTGTGTAAAATAGTAGATATTCACGTATGCTTTTGACTTTGAAGCAACAGAAACCATCCTTTCCCTTATCAGAATTTTTCCAGAAGGGGTACCTGCCATCTCAGAAACCCCATCTCCGTTCCTTCAGCAAAGGCAGGTTCTTTCATGGGAGAGGAAGACATTTCTTCCTTTCTATATTTTGCTGCATGAGTTAATTACTGAAGATATTTTTAGCTATAGCTTTGTGACTTCTTATGCTCTCTAGGTAATCCTGGAGGAGTGCCATCTTCACTTCTTTAGTAGTTCAGCGGCAAATACACATATAAGCATGTATGTAGAGTCTCTGAATATTCATTATTCTGTACAGCACAGTACATTCTACATATGTCAATAATCCAACAATTGATGGATCATAGAACTTGTGTCTTATTTGAAAACAAAATGTAAGATTAAAACAGTATCAAAATGAAATTTAATTTTTAGAATGATTTTTGGTTCTGTGTCTCCTCTGAAGTACATTTATACCTAACTCTTAAAAGGTAATTTCACTCCTTTAGGCCCATCACAATAACTGAAAATATATCCCCAATGAGACGGTTTTGTATTTTCTGGATCCAAAAGCTTATAGCCCCATAAATCACAGCTGAAAATTGGTTGTCTGGCTGGCATGTAGCTATGATAGAAGTACTTACTTATGAGAATACTCTCCTGTAGAAACCTTAATTAAAAAGTAACAAATCTTCAGTTACTGTGATGGTAACTAAATTACCATCACAATAATATCCCTATTGTCTTCAAAATAATTTTCAGGTTCCTTTGATTGGCATTTAAGTTGCTCTTAGGTCTAGTACTAGCCATAATAATTAGCCTCATTTCATATTATTTCCTTCTGTGTACTCTGTGGTCAGGACAAACACAAACTACTTGCTTTTTCATCAGATATGTGTTATACTTTCTTATCCAATTTCCTTGTCTTGTCCTGTTCTTTATGGCTGTAAGGTCCTTTCTTGGGACTCGCATTTTAAAAATGGTTACATGTTTTTAAAAGTGAATTTAGACTTCTCTTTCCTTTAAGCTTTCACTTATCCTGTTTTATAATGAGACAGGAAAATTAATTCTGGAGTCTGATGTAAGGGATCATCTAGGTGGCACAGTGAATAGAGCGTTGGGCCTAGAGTCAGTAAGACCCAAGTTTAAATTTAGCGTTTGACACTTACTAGCTGTGTGACCCTGGACAAGTCATTTAACCTCTTTTCCCCCTCATTTCCTCAACTGTAAAATTTGGATGATACCACTTATCTCTCTGGGCTTTTCTGAGGAGATAATATTCATAAAGCACTTAGGACAGTGTCTGGTATGTAATAGGCACATTATAAATGATTACTCCCTTCTCTTCCCCCTCCAATGTATTGGCCAAAAAAGTTGTGAGACCTTAGGTTGCATTAATGCAAGTTATAGTGTCCAAAGCAAGGGAAAAGAGGGTCTACTACTCTTGCCGTGTTTTGCCCCCATCAGACTGCTTCTGGGAAATTGTGTTTGTTCATTTCTGGTCATTAAATTGAATTCTTAAATTTCTTCTAGAATTTTTTTCTGGACCCTTCATTGCTTGGCTCTTTTCTCTTTCTTTCTTCTATCAAAGTTATCTGTATGTGTCTTTTCCTCATTAGATTGTAAATTCCTTGAGAGTCAGGCCCTTTGTCACATTTATCCTCATACCAAAGTGACAAATAAGCAAATCTTGCACAAAGCTGGAACTTAATAAATGTTTGTTGAATTGCATTATTGTGGAATCCATAGATTTTCATCTGGAAGACCAGTTGGAGGCCGTCCATTATCTCCATATCAGGGCCTCATGTCATGTAGTCAGAAGAGGATGGCCAGCTTGATGAGACGTCATAATCTTTTCCGTTCAAGAATATAGTCGGCTGAAGGAACTGGAGATGTTTGACTCAGTGAGAACATCATCGCAAGAGGGCAGAATGAAATGTCATAGGTGACGTTATAGGGATGCAGATTTTGGTTAACTATAAGGGGGAATTTCCAAACAAATTAGAAGTGCTCAGAATAACAGATTCTATTAATATAGTGCTTTAAGGTTTGCCCTGAACTTTCCATGTTTCATCTCATCTGATCCTTACAACAACCCTGTGGGGTAGGGGCAATTAGTATATTCATTGTACAGATGAAGAAATCGAGACTAAGAGGAGTAAAGGGACTTGCCCAGGGTCACATAAGTCGTGAGTAGCTAGATTTGAACATGGTCTTTCTCACTCCAAGTCCCAGAGATGTTCGAGCAGAATTTGGTCCACCACTTTCCGGGAATTAGAAGGTCTGAATCCCTTAGCCATTGGATTAGATGCTGTACTATGTGCCTCCTCTTTTTGGCAAATGCAACTTCAATGTTGGTTCTCACCTTTCTTCTTAATTCATTTTTGAAGATTTTGGTAGCAAGGTGTGTCCCCATTTTGTAGAATGGGAACGTCCTTGTGTGGCTCAAAGGGAGGTAGAAAGACATCTTTAGCCTCTTCTGATCTAGGCACCACCTTCTTTTGTTGTCTCCTCAGCTCATCCCCTGAATCCCTGGCAACCAATTCCTTCTCTTCAGGACCAGTTAAAACCTAGTTACTCCCTCCATGAGTAAAAACCTTTGCATTGTGAACTTTCCTTGCTCTCTAGTCTGAAGCCCAGCCTCTGGCAGGTCCAGTTTGGCAGCAGGATGGGGAGGAACAATAGACAAATCATCTGTGGGCACCTCTTCATTTTTTTTTCATTTAAAAATTATTTATTTATAGTTTTCAGCATTCACTTTCATAAGATTTTGAGTTTTAAATTTTCTCTGCCTTGCTCTGCTCTCCCCTCCCCAAGAGAGCATATAGACCCTACTTAGACATTCATATAAAACTATTTTCACATTAGTCATGGTGTAAAGAAGAATTAGAACTAATGGGAGGAACCACAAGAAAGAAGAAACAAGACAAAACAAAAGAAAAGGAGAGTAAATAGTATGTTTCCATCTTCAGTCAAACTCCAAAGTTCTTTCTCTGGATGTGGACAGCATTTTCCATCACAAGTCTTTTGGGGTTGTCTTAGATCCTTGCATTGCTGAGAAGAGTGAAGTTTATCAAAGTCAGTCAGTGCACAATGTGACTATTACTGTGTACAAAGTTCCCCTCATTCTGCTCACTTCACTCAGCATCAGTTCATGTAAGTCTTTCCAGGTTTTTCTGAAGTTTGCCTGCTCACCATTTCTTGTAGCACAATAGTATTCCATTACATTCATGTACCATGACTTCTTCAGTCATTCCCCAGTGGATGGGCATCCCCTCAATTTCCAATTCTTTGATACCACCAAAAGAACTGCTGTAAATATTATTGTACATGTGAGTCCTTTTCCCTTTTTTATGCTCTCTTTGAGATACAGACCTATAAGTGTCAACCTCTTCGTTTTAGAGAAGAATCTGGGGTACTTGGACTCATTAGGTCTTACCCAAAATTATACAACTACTGTGTCAGAATCAAGATTTAAACTCAGGTCTCTTGCTTCCAAATTTTGTACCTCATCGACTCTGCTAGGGTCCATCTCATGACATAATTCCTCTTTTTCTTTTTTTTGTAAAGCACTGTGGTTTTAATATCAATACTTGGTTTTAATTCCCTTGGCCATTATTAAATGTCTTATATTTTCTTGAAGGCTAAAACAGCTTCCTGGGATTTCCCAAGTATGTGACTTCCACACTTAACTAAGGGGAACAGAAGGGCCCCATTTCCTCTATGGCTAATCTCTTAAGGAAGGCAGACAAGGGGTCAAGGCCACAGACCAGGTGGCCCTCCCAAGGGTGGCAGATTCGTTTGGGGTGGAGGCTGAATTGGACTCCACTCTTCTCAAGCTGCCCATGGCCTCTGCTCCTGTTCTGTCCTCCCCCCTGCAGACGGCCTGGTTTCCTCTGGCTGCAATAAGTGGCAATGGAGATGGAGTCATTGAAGGGGAGGCGACCAGCTTCCCCTATTTGGCTACAGCAGGGTAACTACAAAAACAATGGCAATTGGAGCTAGACAGGGATTATTCCAGGGGAAAAAAGCTCTGCTTTGGCCGTTAGGAACTTGGCTCCGAGGTGTCTTTGTATTCCCATTATATCTAACACATGGTGAGTGTTTGATAAATGCTTCTTGAGTAGAATTGAGTATGTTCTCAACAAGTTGCTGGTATGTTGCCAATCTGATGGATTGTAAATTAGTTTCTTGTGTACTCATTTGTTTAACTAATAATGATAGTAACGAGAAACATTTATATAGGACATTAAGCTTATAATTTGTTTTCCTTCCAGCAGCCCTGTATTGTTGAAAGTACAAGTTACTGCTTGTTCCCATTTTACAAATATGGAAGCTGAGGAGAAGAGTCTCAGGGAGGTTAAGTGATTTACTTGCACTCACTCAGCTAGTAGGTGACAGAGGCTGTATTGGAATGAAGGTCTCTCCTGACCTCCAGGTATTTTAACTCTTATCACCAAAACGCTTTAGAGTTTGAAGGGATCTTAGAGATTCAGAACTAGAAGCATCTCTTCTCTAGTCTGATCCCCCTCTTTTTATAGATGAGAAAATGAAGCAGAGCCAGGATCAGAACCAAAGTGAAGGAAGGTAGCTCAGAACTAGAAGCATCTGTTCCCCACCACTCAGCTTTGCCTAGATTTTACATTTGATTCGGGAGACATACATTTAATATTTTTCAACGTCCCAAGTTATTCTTTCTGATTTCATCTTTCAACCTGATGTTCAATTATAAGGATGCCCATACCTCCTCTCCTTCAGAAATTGCCTATAAAAGGGAATGATGTTAAGTATAGCATTAAAAATTCTTCAGGAGAAAGGGGACCTTTGGGCTGCTCCAATAAGTTGACTCAATTCAGCTTAGATTTATCAGTCCCCCGCTTTGTAGAAGGTCCTCTACTGGACATTGGAGGTCCAGTGATGAAACAGGGAATGGTGTGACAAATATACAAATATGATATAAAGTACCGTGTGGTTGGGATAAAAGAGAGGGATAGGTAAAGGACATCAGGAAAACTTCATGCTGGAGAATATCAAGGATGTGTGCTGGTCAGTTTTTAAGCTTCATCTGCATCACTAACATTTTCTTCATAACTCAAGTCCAGACAATCAACAAAACAAAAAATCAAGCCCTGATTATTAGTGTTTGCTAATTTCTAATATGTAAATGCCCACTTGGAAAATTTAACAGTAAGCTTTCAGGAGCAAGTTCAAGCTGCTTCCAGCATTTCCCTGGAGAGGAAATTTTGGGGATGAGGGGAGGGAGGGGACAAGAGACCAGGAAAAGATTTCATGGAGAAGGTAATACAAGGACTGGATATAGGAGGTGTGCTCTCTCTCTCTCTCTCTCTCTCTCTCTCTCTCTCTCTCTCTCTCTCTCTCTCTCCCTCTCTCTCCCCCCCCTTTCCCTTCCTCCCTCCCCCTCCTCTGTCTCTGTCTCTTTTTCTGTCTCTCTCTGTTTCTGTCTTAGAGCATGCATCCCTGTTTATGAATCTTCAGAGGGGGGGGGGGAGAGAGAGAGAGAGAGAGAGAGAGAGAGAGAGAGAGAGAAAGAGAGAGAGAAACAATGAGTGAATGTATTCTGCTACTGGAGGATGTATTATATGTACATATACACAGAGGAAGGAGAGCGTAGAGTTGAGGGACAGTTATAGTCCAATTTGGCTGGAAAGTAGAGTCACCAAGAGAAGTAATGTGAAATAAGATGGAGAAAAGAGGTGACATTAGGTTATTCAAGGGTCTTAAATGCCAAGTTTTTGTTTTGCCCTAAAGGCAACAAGGAACAGCTCTGCTCTTTGAACAATGGTGAGACTTGTGCATTAGTAAGATTATTTTGGCTTCTCTGTTAATGATGTACTAGGGAGAGACCCCATTCACCTTTTCTGTGGCAGGGTGTCATCATTTTACCATTAAAATGCATCTATTAGATGCTAAGCTTTTTAAAAAAAATTTCTTTCAGCACCTTCACATATGGTGAATACACTTTGAATCTTGGAAAACTCAGCTATATAGGGCCTTACCAGTGAGAAATTATTTCCCTTGACTATTTCTGTGAAATGAATATTTCCTGTCAGATGCTATTTCTTTGCACTTTTATTTTTGCCAGGGTAATTTTAAGGCAGTTGTGTCTCTTACTTTTGCCTGGATGAGCCCTACTGGTAGTATCCTCTATTCTCCCTCACCCTACCCTGCATCCCTGTGTATGAATCTTCTTTTCCTTGAATAGCTCAGAAGCAAACCTAACTCTAGAAATGAAACCCAAATGTGGTGTCATGGTGAGCAGGTTAGGGAACAGCAGGTGGATAGCAACTTTTGTGTTTATTAGAGGTCGAGATAGAAATTAAAGAATTATGGGCTTATCATAGGATCTAGAGTTCAGACCTTCCATGATTCTATAATCCTTCAAAATCTTTTCAGTGGAAGCTCAGGTTCATTGTAGCTGCCATTGTATTTCTGAGCATAAACACAAAAGAAAATTTATAAAGAGAGAGAGGGAGAGGGAAAGAGAGAGAGAGATAGTGGGGGAGAGAAAAGGTGGGAGAAGACAGACAACAGACAAATACACATAGAAAGATAGATGGGGGATGAGAGAGATTGGGGTAGACTTTGTCTCAGAAACTACCTACAGTTACATGCCTCTACTACAGTGGTTCTCAACCTGTGGGTCACGACCCCTTTGGGGGTCAAACAACCCTTTCACAGGTGTCACAGGGGTTGCCTAAGACCATCAAAAAACACATTTCTGATGGTCTTAGGAACTGAGATACCACTCCTCTATCCTCTCCAGGCGAGTCCGTCCACATGTAGATATGCCCACATACAAGTATTAAAGGGTCGCAGCATTAGGAAGATTAAGAACCACTGCTGTACTAGCTGTCAGCAGTTCAGAGGTCACACCCAGGCCATTAGACTCCACTTGTAGATCCGACCAAAAGGGACACTTGACAAGATCTAGTTGAGGGGTGGGGAACCTGTGACTTTGAGGCCACATGTGGCCTTCTAGGTCTTTGGGTGCAGCCTTTTGACTGAGTTCAAGTTTTATAGTACAAATACTTGTAAGGGGATTTGTTCTATGAAGTTTTGATTCGGTCAAAGGGCTGCACTTGAGGACCTAGGTGGCCACCTTGTAGCTTTAAGGCCTCAGGTTCCTTGGACCTCTGATCTGGTCCAACCAACCCATTTTGCAGATGAAGAAACTGAGGGTCACAGAGTTTGTGATTTGTCCAAGTTCATGCAAGTGCTAAGTTTGGGTTTGAAGGCAAGTTTTCTTCCTCCAAATCCAGTTCTCTTTCTAGTACAACCAGCTGCTACCCTGGCATTTTTCCTTAATGCCAGCTGTGATCTAGTACAGAACTATGCCATCAGGGCTAGAATCAGGCAAGGAAAGACAGGATGGAGAAGAGTGGTAAAATCTGAGTCCATAAAAGGCCCATTGGGAGAGCAGGTAGCACAAGCAATAAGAGGTCAGTTTACTGAAGTGTCAAGGCTAGTGAAGGGCAAAAACTGAATCCATGTATTGTGAGGCCTGAGTCTGCGAAAGAGTCAGCAGGATCCAAGGAACTAGGCAGAAATCCAGTCTGAGCTGAAGTTAGGGTCAGGCATGGAACCCGTCAGTCCAACAGGCTGATTCTCAAGCAGAGGGATTTTCACATTTTCTCATCCTCAGAGAGCTATGCTGTCAGGTTTACACCAGGGCGTGATGGACTAGGCCTGCCTTCCTTGTAGTTCCAAATGAACCAAGGTTGTAATTGGTTTCTGCTCGCCTTCACTGTCTCCTTAATGCATGGTAATTCAGACTCAGACAGAGAGATAGGTAAATCGGCAAGGTGTGAAGAAACAGTTGTGGTAGTAGTCAGGAAGTCAGGAATTTGGCTCTTTGGAGGTTAGTAGTTAGAAGACAGATGTGAAAGACCTGACTCCTTATGCACTTCAAAACAAGATGAAAACCTGGCATCCAGTTGGCTGGCCTGGGTGTGCATGTGTGACCTGGGAACTGACGGCTGGCAGGGGAATGTGTTTGTAGGGAGCTTTGGAGACTGCAGATACATCTCTCTCAACACTTGCTGCATTTTGTGATTTTGCCCCAGACAGACACAATGAAGCAAGAATCCCATAGAGAAGATATGGAGGAACCACAGAATCATGGGATGCCAGCTTACTGGGGACCTTGGAACAAATAGTGTTAGGGCTGGAACTGATGACTGTGCACAGAAGAGCCTGTAGAATGTAGAATGTTGAGCTGAAAGGAATAGTAGAGATCAGATGTTCCAGTGCCCTCATTTTTTGCATGAAGAAGTAAGGCCCTGCTTGACTTGCCCAAGGCCCTACACATGGTCTGTGAGAGAGTTGTTACTGACCTTCTCGTTTTTCCTACTACAACAGGCTGTTCTTTTGGTTTAAATTGGTCTCTGCCCATGTTTTGGTAAAGGGTTTCTCCTTTAACTTCTCTCGGGAGTCTCCTTGTTCATGCCTCTTTCCACAGTTGCCAAGGGCTATCTGAACAATAGCCGTAGCATTATGTATAGATGAATTTGACACTGTCCTTCCCAGTGCCTTTCTCACACCTGGCTTTTGGATGATTTCACCCAACTGAAAACTCTCAGGAGTCAAAAGGAACCTCAAAGGTCATTTGCTCCAACCTGTACAGGAATTTTCTCCATAAGCAACTCTGACAAATGATGATCTAGTCAGTGAGTCAACAGGCCTTTATTAAGTGCCTCTTATATCCTGGGCCCTGCAATATCTGGGGATGCAGAGAAAAGCAAAAGACAGCCCCTGCCCTCAAGGTTTGCATAGTCTAATGCAGAAGGTGACAGTTACACAAATATGTACAAATCTAGGTTTTGCTAAGGAACCCTAGTAAAAGGGATCCTTTCAGGCCATACCATTTCTGTTCACAAGATGCTTCTGAATATCCTTCTAAGAAACAGAGATAAAGGGATCCTCACAAATCGAGTTCACTTTCCCAAAGGCTCATGAGATAATTGCCCCCCACCAAAAGATCAGGACAGCCATGGAGGCTCTAATCAGACTAGGCACCTGTAGCAGAGATCCAGGGGTTCCTAGAGGTAATATTCAGTGGAGCTGTGGGTCACCATGGTAACACTCAGACTCACTGTTCTGAGGCAGCCTTCACAGCAGGCTGGGAGAAATGCTTGTGTGAAATAAGCAGGAAGATTTTGGGTTTCTCCATATTTCTCATAGGCAAGCTATGGATGAGAGTGTTAGAAAACAGGTTTGATGATTGGGAGGAGGTATGTATACTTAATTATGCCCAGGTACATAAGGTCTGTGATTGTTTTAGTCCATGATGGGTGTAAGCTTTCAGCACCTGGATGGCAATTTTAGGCTTAGCTGCAATCCTCTCTCTGTCAGAGATGACACCCAATAAATGTGGGGCTTGGATATAATTATTGTCAACCTCTAGCAGCTGAACACCTTGTCTTATTTTTATTTGAAACTGTTGACCTGATTTATCATCTATCTAGGCAGCTTCGTTGGATACATAGGATCATAGGATGATAGAACTCAGAGCTAGAAGGATTGCAAAATAAAAATAGCAATAATAAATCAACAGACATTTATTAAGGTCCAGGCACTGGGCTAGACCTTGGGCTTACAACAATAACAACAACAACAACAACAACAACAAAATTACTACTACTACTGGCCAATATCTATACGATGCTTTAAGGTTTGCAAAGCATATATGATCTTTTTTGATAACAAAAATACAAAGATGGCAACAATTTCTACCTTTCATGAGCTTAATGATAATAATAGCTAACATTTCTGTGACATTTTAGCATTTTGCAAAGCAATTTATATACATTATCTTTTTGGTCCTCCCTACCACCCTGTAAGGTGAAACACAAACATTAACTATTTTATACATGAATTTATAGATTTTATAGTTGAAAAAATTGAGGCCAGGTGTATTTAAATCACTTACAACTCCCTTGTTTTATAGATAAAGAAACTGAGGCCCAAAAAAGGGTACCAATTTTAACAGTGTTACGTGGATAATAAGTAGCAAAGCTGGTATTCAGATGCCAGTTTTCTAACTCAAAATCCAATCCTCTTTCTTCCACACCAGGCCGCTTCTCAAATATCTACTATTATGCTACTAAGCCTACTCTGCTGGCTCAGAACATTTAAATGACTATGAAGGTCATATGGGGAGTTAAGGGTATCAAATCCCTGTCTGCTAGGCCCACCCTGGCAAAGTTAGGGCAATCACCAGGGACTGAATGCCTCTGGGGACGCAGGACATGGTCCGACTGGCGATCAGAGAGCATGACCTGGAAACTATGGTGGATGAAGTCAGCAGCATCATGTAGAGGAATTAGACATCAAGGGGCTTTACCTATTTGTAGCAAGTCTCTTGATTTCTCTAGGTCTCACAACTTCTACTGGAACTGCCCTTCTTCCCTCAAGCATCTGCCTCTGGTTTGTTGGTTCCTTCCCAAACCTCCATTTTAAGGAGAACCCTTGGAGCCAACCATGTCCAATCTCACCTTGTCCTCCCCTCTTTCCCATTAGATGTAAGCTCTTTGAGGGCAGGAGCTCTCTTTTCTCTTATTCTACCTATATTCCCAGTGCTTGGTGAAATGCCTGGCACATAATAAGCCTTCAGTGAATGACTTATTGAATTAACTGGACTAAAATGAATGGGCTCAGACTAGATGATCACTGAGGCCCCTTCTGTCTCTAAATTCCATAATAATTCACAGTCCTATTTCAAGAGACCATCAAATCCAAAGACCGAGGTAGGAACCAGGAAACAGAGCTTGGAAACAGAGGTTCTAAAAGGCAGGGAAAAAAACTTTGGTGAGATGATGGCTTGTCCCTGCCCTAGACTTTCTTGTTTATCAGTTTTTATTGCTATCATCCGGTCTTGTCATCACTTTAATTTCTAGATTTATCCTTTCTGTTTCCCCTACTTGTGAGCCATCCCTTATAATGAAGATTAAAAGAGGAAAACAATCACTTTAGCAAAACTACCCAATAGTATATGAAGTGTCCTGTACCCAGAGTCTTCCACCTCTCCAAAGGTAGAAGAGAGGAGCATTTTTCTCATCTCTCATTTGGGGCCACGCTCAGTCATTATACTGAAGTCACTTGAAGGTTGTTGAGTGGGTATCAAGGAAGAACTGAACAAATGGTACTTTGTTCCAGCATTCCAAGAAGTCTTAAATGACTTTGTAAAGTAGTTTGGGGCAAATAATGCATATATTTCCCTCCACATGATGAACAAAGTAACAAAGACTTTGACCCTGGCACGTTGGTGTAAGATGATCCAAAGTCCAAGGTCAGTGGTTCCTATTTTAGATCTGGCATCTGTCCTTGTTTGTGTTGTAAGGAAGCCGGCTTCAGTCACACCAAATGACTACTGTATCCTCAGGACTACAGCCAAGGTGAGGTACGTACAGGTCTTATCAAGGATGAATCTAACTCAGCAATTACATTTAAAATAGACACTGAGTCTGAGATGGCCACAGCATCCTTTGTTAGAAGCACTGCCCCAGAGCTGCCCTGACTCTGACTAATATTTATTATTTATGTGAAAATGTGACCTTAGATCAGCTGTCCTTAACTACTTTTGTATCATAGACATGAAAGCCCTTCTCAGAATACTGTTTTGAGGATTACAAAGGAAACCAATTTTATTGAAATACAGTTAATGAAAAATATTTTTTAAAGTTTACTAACCTTAGGTTAAGAACCCTTGTCTTAGAAGAAACAACATTATAGGATACCGATGATCATATTTTGAATTAGTTTACCTGGGTGAAGATTATTTTTGACACTTTACATAGATAATCTTGGACAATTGACTTCCCTTCACTAGGCCACAATCTCCCCATCTGTAAATTGTAAAGAAAGTCAGGTTTTAGTTACCAGAAGGATAAGGAAGATGATGGTGATGATGACAATGTTAACAATAACAATACAGTGATTTATATGTGTGTGTGTATTTATGTATATATTTATATGTATGGTAACGATAGCTGGAATTTGCATTCCACCTGCAGGTGTAAGTGACTTAAATTTACCTGGCCTCAGTTTTTTCAGCTATAAAATCTATTAATTCATGTATATAATAGTTAATGTTTGTGTTTCACCTTACAGGGTGGTAGGGAGGACCAAAAAGATAATGTATGTAAATTGCTTTGCAAAATGCTAAAATGTCACAGAAATGTTAGCTATTATTATCATTAATGGCTTCATATATATGATTTCATTTGATCCTTATAACAACCCCAAGAAGTATATGATATTCCTGTCCCCATTTTATAGATGCAGAAACCTAGCCTGAGAAAGGTTTAGGGTTGCAGAGCCAGTAAGTGAATGAGATAGTATTCAAACCCAGGCTTTCTCTCACTGTAGGTTCAAAATGCCAGAAGCAACCAATTTCTGTGAAAAAAAAAAACCCACTGACCAGAATGGTCAGATAACGGCTAGTGGGCAATACCTGCTGTCAGAGACAGTGATTATGAGGCCCTTCTCATTTTTTAGGCCCCTTGACTCTCACAGCCTTTCTCAGTTAGACATGCCTTACAGAGCAGCGGAGGATCCAGGTGTATTCAGGTACATTTGTGAATCAGGAAAACCAAACCAGGGAACCTTCTGGCCTTGATGAAATCCAAGTCAGATTCTCTGTCCGCCGTACTACTCTGGCTCTTGGGATAATAGAATGTTCTCTCAAACTTGGTGGCTGTTTAAAACAGTGGTTCTCAACCTTCCTAATGATGCGACCCTTTAATACTTGTATGTGGGCAGACTCGCCTGGAGGTGGATAGAGGAATGGTGTCTTGGTTCCTAAGACCATCGGAAATATGTGTTTTCTGATGATTTTAGGCAACCTTATTCGACCCCCAAAGGGGTCATGACCCCACAGGTTGAGAACTGCTGGTTTAAAATGTCAAGGTCATAGATAGAACCTGGCAGAACGGAGTCTTGGTTTAAGTCTCCTCCAGGACATTGAGATCGCTAACTCATAGTTTACAATTCTGAGATTTTCAGTAAGAGATAATAACTGTGATAGAAATAAAATATGAATATTTCTTTGAATACTTTGAATACTTCTGAAGGACTCAGGCCTTTCCCCTCTGCCTTTCAGATGACCACCCCCACCTTTCTCACCAGCAAGAACCCAGCATATTTTCTACTCAACAGATTGCTCAGGCTAGCATTTTATAACATTGTCTAGAGAGAGAACTTTAATTTTGGTAATGATGCCGTACTCTTTGGAAGTCTGCTAGAGCCTGTGGACCTCTTTTCAAAATAATGCTTTTAAATGTATAAAAATACATTGAATTGCAAAGGATATTGGTAATATTGAAAAAATTGTTAGCTGTGTAATAAATGTATGTCCATAAATACATACATATACACGTGTGTATGTGTGTGTGTGTGAAAACAAGTTCTCAGACCCCAGATTAAGAACACCTGTCCAAGAGACATTCCCATAATAGTGGAAAGAATGCTGAACTTGGAGTGCCAGGAATTCAGGAAAGCCTGAATTCAAATCCCACTGTTGGCCCACTGTGGCTCACTGTGTGGCCCTGGGCAATTTACTTGGTCTACTTCACCTTAAGTAACTCCCTAAAACAGGGGTGGGGAAATTGTGGCCTTGAGGCCTCATGTGGCCTTTTAGGTCCTTGGGGGCAGCCTTTTTACTGAGTCCAAGTTTATAGAAAAAAAATCCTTTTATTAAGGGGATTTCTCCTATGAAGTTTGTTTGTGAAGATATCTTAGGACCTAAAATATCTAGCAAGTTATAGTTAGGTTGCTTTGGGGGGGGGGGGAGAGAATTCCTACAAGCACTAAATCACTTCTCCTTGCTGTAGTGACACTCCCATAAAACTGAAGGTCTGAGCTGCCCCTTAGCTTTCAGTCTTGATGGAGTAATTTACTAATTGTATTGGCCCAGGGACTTGGCATCAGTTTCCTTGGTCCCATCATTTGCTGATTGAGGAGTCACAGATTGTATAGTTTTCTTTCCCATTCCTTCCTTCTGTGTCATCTTCTTTCCAGAAAGATATTCATTCCTATGCAAAACCTTTCTTAGTAAATTTTATTAGGTGGAAGTAGTTGGAGGTAAAAATTAATGGTTTGTACCAGAATAATCAGCAGTCAGGAAGTGTTCATTCAGCCTTTATTATGTTCCAGATAATTCGCTTGACACTAAAGATAGAAAGACAAAAGGTGAGATGGTAGGTACCTGTTCTTAGAAAACTTACATTGTAATGAGTGTGTGTGTGTGTATGTGTGTGTGTGTGTACACAGGATAAATATAGGACATATTTGTTATAAGAAAAATCACAGCAGTGAATAAGAGAGGTACAACATTATAGAATAGATTTGAAAACTAGAATGGATCTTCTGTTGTTTAAGTGTTTCTGCCTTTTCATGACCCCATTTGGGGTTTTCTTGGCAAAGATACTGGAGTGCTTTGCCATTTCCTTCTCCAGCTCATTTTAAAGATGAGGAAACTGAGGCAAACAGGCTTAAGTGACTTGCCCAGGGTCACACAACCAGTAAATGTCTGAGAGCAGATTTGAACTCATCAAGATGAGGATTCCTGATTCCAAGCCCAGGGCTCTATCTACACCTAACTGCCCCCTACTCACTTTTCAGTCTTGTATTCCTCGTGGCCTGATTTAGGATTTACTTGGCAGAGATCCTAGAGAGGTTTGCCATTTATTTCTTCAACTCATTTTACAGAAGAAGAAACTGAGGCAAGCAAAGTTAAGTGACTTGTCCAGGGTCACACACAGCTAGTTAAGTGTCTGAGGCCAGATTTGAACTCACAAAGAATGGACTTTAGAAACCATCTAATCCAGTGCCTTTATTTTGTCATTCAGGAGACTAAGTACAGAGAAATTGCCCAAGGTCTCCTAGGTAGTCAGTGAAAGAGGTGAGATTTCAACTTGGTTCCTCTAACTTTAAATGTGCCACTCTTTCCTCAGCTGCCTAGGCTTCTGTGGGGCTCCTTTTTCCCATTGGGGATTTCGTCTCAGAAACCTCCATTTTAGGGAAGGGTTCCACACCAGCTCTCCCTCATTGTCAAGGCTTATGTACTGTGTCACCAACGTGCACCACCTTCTCTCCTCCTACTCAGCTTTTCAGCTCCCCTTTTATATATGATCTTCCATTAGAATGTAAGGTCCTTGAAAGCAGTGGCTATTTCTCTTTGGGCTTGTATTGCCAGTGTTTGGCACAGTGCCAGACATATAGTAGGTGCTTACCAACTTCTTGTTGCCTGCCTTCCTTTAGAACACAATATCTCTTATAAGAATTTGGAGGAAGATGAAATTACTTTTGGCAAAGGCAAAGGGAAAGTCTTCTGGGGGAGGTGGTATTTGTAATGATACTTGATTGATTGGGTAAGATTTCAACATCTAGAAATTATAGGGGAGCAGAGTATTGCATACACTAGAAATGACATGAGTGAAGGTGGAGATTAGAGAAAGCATGGGATGTGTCATTTAAAAATTATAACTTTTCAGTT
This sequence comes from Pseudocheirus occidentalis, assembly GCA_028646575.1. NCBI lineage: Eukaryota > Metazoa > Chordata > Mammalia > Diprotodontia > Pseudocheiridae > Pseudocheirus > Pseudocheirus occidentalis. Next base: position 135,551,333 of record CM053601.1, on the reverse strand, counting down.
AGCAGAAATTTAACTTTTTTTCTCTCCCATCCCCTTCCAGTTGGAAAAAAAGAAAACTTAAACCCTTGTAACAAATTTGCATAGTCAAATGAAATAAATTTATGCATTGTTTTGTTTTAAAACATACGTATAATTGTACATCTTGAATACCATCATCACTTTGTCAAGAGATGGGTGACTTAGAATATCATTAGTCTTCTGGAATCATAGCTGGTCACAACATCAATCACAGTTCTCAAGTCTTTCAAATTGGTTGTCTTTATAATGTTATTGTTACTATGTAAGTTGTTCTCCCGGTTCTGATCACTTCTCTCCAAATCAGTTTATACAAGTCTTCCCAGAATTCTCTGAAATCATCTTTTTTTGTTATTTCTTATTGCACAGTAGCTTATTGTACTTATTTCCCAGTATGACCCTGGGAAAGTCACTTATCACAATTTGCCTTAGTTCCTCATTTGTAAAATGAGCTGGAGAAGGAAATGGCAAACCACTCTAGTATCTTTGCCAAGAGAATCTTAAATGGGGTCACAGAGAGTTGGACATGAATGCAATGACTCATATGACAGTTCATTATAGTGATAATTTTTTTCAGCCACTCCCCAGTTGGTGATCATTTTCTTTAATTTCCAATTCTTTGCCACTACAGAAAAGAGCTGTTATAATTTAGTTCATATGGGTCCTTTTCTTCTTTCTTTGATCTTATTAGGCCTAAAAGAATTGGAAAGTGAGAAGATGCCCATCAATTGGGGAATGGCTGAACAAGTTGTGGTATATGAATGTAATGGAATACTGTTGTGGTATAAGAAATGATGAGCTTGTGGATTTCAGAAAAACCTGGGAAGACTTACATGAACTGATTCAGAGTTGTGAATAGCAACATTGTGATCCAAGACAATTTCTTGATGGAAAATGCTATTCATATCCAGAGGAAGAACTATGGAGTCCGAATGCATCTTTCTTATGGTTTTCCCCCTTTGTTCTGATTCTTTTTTCACACCATGACTAAGGTGGAAACATTTAACATGATTGTATGCGTATAACTTTTATCAGATTGCTTGCTGTCTTGGGAAGTGGGCAGGAGAAGAAGGGGAGGAGAAAAAATTGGAACTCAAAATTTTACAAAAATAAATGTTGAAAACTATCTTTACATGTAATTGAAAAAAAATTAAATACTATTAAGGATCTTATTAGGCCTAGTAATAAAAGTATATGTCCAGGTTACCAGGAACAGACCAGCAAGTTTATACCTGTGGAAGTTGTTGCTTTCTATTGAAAGTCTCTCTTCTTTGCCCCTAACTATGCTTCCAAGTCAGGTATTTCATTCGCTCCATGTGGGCACATGTGCTATGACTTTATGACAAAAGTAGGGAAGGTTTCATTGGGAAGTGCTGTGTAATAATTTCTGTGCTGCTTACAAGAGGAAATTGGGCCCTGCCTCCATGGCCAGCAGCCTTATAATTTCATGGCAGACCCACAGGCAAATCCATTTGTGTTAGTTCCCTCCACCTTGGGAGTGCGCCAAGCAGGCAGATGTTAACACTAGGCTAGGAGCTTGCTCAGCTTGGGATCATGCTTCTTTCAGAGCCAGAAAATCCCATATGTGATCTTACATGCTGGCCTTGCTCTGCTGGAAACACTCAAGAAAGAAAGAAGGAAAAAATAATTTTTAATAATTACAGGTCCTATTTTAGGGCTTCAAACCACTTTACATACATTTGCTTAGCAGTCCTGTGGGATAGGCAAGGACTATTTTTATTCTACAGATGAGGAAGGCTTAGACAGGAGCACATGACTTACTCAAGGTCACACAATGGCAGTCAGGATTAACTACCTAGGTTTCCAGATTCTAGATTGAGGGATCTTTCAACTTTCTCTTTTTCTTTCTATTCTCTCCTTCCCTCTCCATCTGTCTCCCTTTCTCCCGTTCTCTGTCTCTCCATCTCTGTCTCTGTCTCTGTCTCTTTCAGAATTGAAAATCTAAACATAAATGGCTTTGAAGGCAGGTCACACTCAGTGCTCTTGGGGAAACTCTGGTAATAAATATGCCACCGGCTCTGCAGCAGGCGGGACACGCGCCTCTGAGGATGGGCCACATAATGAGTGATGACAAGCACACTCTGCCTGCCTGCTGGGAATCTGCAAGCCATCCATTCTCGGTGGCACTGCGGCCAATCCGCAGATGGGAAAAGATGAAAAGCATAGTGAAAAGGAGAACTTAAATTTGATTAGTTTTTTTCCTGGTATTCCTTCTTTTGGGGAAGGAAAGCAGGGGAGACATTGAATAATATTATTTCAGGGGCAGTGTAGAACCATGCATTGTTAAGCGTAGGAAAGATCTTAAAATACAGGAAACAGAATCTCAGATCAGGAAGGAGCCCCAAAACTCAAGTGAATTCAGCAATCCCTTAGCAAGTACCTACTGTCTTCTAGGCACTGTGCTAGGTAAGCATGTTGGAGTTGAGCTTGAGACCATTTAATTCAAATATGGCATTTCCCCCCGTAGGAAACTGAGTCTCAGAGGCAGAAAGTAAGTCACAAAGCTGTACAGCAAGTCACATGTGTGACAAATCTGGGTCATTCTTTAAATCTGGTCTCTCAATCAGTCAGCTAACAAACATTTATTAAGGGCTGACCATGTGCCAAACAGTGTGCTAGGAGGTGAAGATAGAAAAAGAGGGGCAAAACCAGTTCCTGCCCTTAAGAATTCACATTTTAATGGGGGAGACAACATTTATAAATAATCAGGTACATGAAAGATGCATTCAGAATCAATGGAAGGTAATCTCTGAGGGAAGGTAGGCAGTTACACATGATTGGTTTGAAGAGTCATATCTAGGGCAGTGGGGAGTAGAGGGAAGGGGAAAAAGGGGGGAAAAGAAAGCTACATGACAAATTTATTATATATTTAAAAGGAATAGCAGGTTGTACACAATCGATTTGCAGTATCATGTGCATCTTTTTTCTGTTCTACTATGTAATGGAAGTTCTTGTTTTTTTCTTAAATTCAGAATAAAGTAAATAAAGTTGGAAAAAAGAATCAAAGGCTAGAACATGCACAAAATGCTTTTCAATCCTTAAAGTACTACATATGTCAGTTATTGTTGTTAATACTGATATCTAGCCCATACTTGAAAATCTCCAGTAATGGGAAACTCACCACCTCATGAAGCAACCTATTCCACTTTTGGATGTGTTTGATTCTTGACATTTTCTCTTTGTCTTGAGACTCACTTCTTTTATGCATTGCTACTATGTCTGCACTAGTAGAACAGATAGGATTCCCCTTTTAAAATGAGTTCCCTTCACATATTTGAAGATAGACTGAAAATTACACTAGAAAGGCAGGACATGTGTGGAGCAGAGAATGAGATACCTTCCCATATAATTTGCCCCTTTTTAAGGCATTGGCAGCATCCTGGGTATGGCAAACGATCATTCTCTGACCGACATGAATGTTAAAGGGTCCCAAGCAAGCTACTCACCCTCTCATTGCCAGTCAGAGAGTGGAAGGAGCTGTCCACAAAGAGCCAGAAGAGACAGCCACCATCTTGTTTGCATGATTTTATGGTGTTCCAGTGGGATTTGATTATAGTGTGTTAATGACCTGACTCCCTGATATAGTTGTTCAAATACGTGTGTGTGTATATATATATATGTATATATATGTATATATATATATGTACATACATACATGTGTGTGAAGGGTATAGTTGTTCAAATTTCTATTCCATTCTATCCTCCCTTTCTCTCAAGTTATGTCTTAGTAGAGGACCTGCTTTGGGGACTTTGCCACATGAACTCTTATGGTAGCAAAAAAACTACCTTGTAGTTTCTAAGTTTCATGGGTTGCCTCTAGCATTTTAGAGAAACTTCCCCTATCCATACCCCTCACCCCATCATGGCAATCTTATCTTAGGTTATGGACAAGAATTACATCACATGGGCAAGCCAAAAAGGGTTGTCATCTTTAATGGAAGAAACATAGAAACTGATGTGACCACAGATCCATTTGATCACTATTCCTAGAGAGTACATTTTTGTTATCTGCTGCTTATAAAGACTATAGTTATGCTTTTCATCATAGTGACTCAGGATCTTGGAAGGGTGCACTAATGAAGTGTGGATTCTAGAAGATCCAACCAAGTTTGGAAGACTTTGATTATGGAGTCAGCAATGACTCTTCCCTCCCAGAACTAGCATAGCTGGGATGGAGAGACTCATCATTAAAAAGCTGGCCACCAGGCTTTCAATTCCTTGTGTAGAATCACTCATGAAACCATCATCTGTTAAGGTGTGGAGGGAGTTCCCATGCTCATCCATGGCTGTTTCAAAGTATTAAGGAAGCTGACTATTACTGATTACAGTGTCTTCATCTGTGATTGTCTTTTGCATACAAGAAATGGATGGCTTTAGCCATATGGCCAAAGGCCCCAGTATTCAATTTCACATAGTGGCTGTTATTAGGGCAGCCTGGATAATTGAATTATTTGTCCTTTAGCATTTAAAAATGATCAGTACAAGACCCATTTGAAATATTTACATAATTTATTCTTAGTGTTGACTCTTGCTTGAAATTCTTTTCATGATATTAAAAAGTAATATTTAAAAGTCATCTCAGCATTCCAGAGGTCAGTCTGTTTGCAAAGTTGTAGACATCAGAAAGTCTTTATTTTTTTAATGAACAGGTTAACTTTTGGCTATTTTTATGTTTTATTTTAAAACTGCTTCCATCAGGGTCCTAATAAATTCCACTCTGCTTGTTTGTGGGGGTCTCTTCATAAAACCAGTAGTTAGGTGTGGCCACACACCTTTGCAAACTTGAATCTTTCCTTCATCTTTATTACATTCTGTCTTGTATTATGCCTTTTTTTTGGTGAGTACATGTTGTAGCCTCCCATCACATTATAATACTTCAGGAAAAAAGTGTATTGTTTTTCGTATTTACATCCTTGATACCTTAGTGGTCTCCCTGGTGATTCCTTTCTCCTACTCACCTCACATACATCATTTGCTATCAGATACTAGCTTATAATATATAAGTCCGCTTCTCTTCCCTTATGCATCTGCAATGGAGGGTCACCTCCCTCCTGGACTGTTACAATAGCTTCCAATCTCTCCTTACTCCAGTCTTCTCTCCCAACTTGACTCTTTCCTCCACTCAGCTTTCAAGGGGATTTTTCTAAAGCAGTGGTTCTCAACCTTCCTAATGCTGTGACCCTTTAATACAGTCCCTCATGTTGTGGTGACCCCCAACCATAAAATTATTTTCGTTGCTACTTCATAGCTGTAATTTTGTTTTCTGATGGTCTTAGGCAATCCCTGTGAAAAGAGTCGTTCAACCCCCAAAGGGGTCACGACCCACAGGTTGAGAACTGCTGTTCTAAAGCATATATCTTAACCCTCCTTGATTAGGGTGCTACAGGAGTTCCCTATTACTTCCAGGATTAAACATAAAGTCCCCTGTTCGTTATTTAAAGGTCTTGGTGACCTGGCCACTCCCCAACTTTTTAGTTTTCTGGATTTTAACTACGCTGGCCTCCTTACAATCCCTTAAGCATAACACTGCATTTTCTGTCTCCGTGCCTTTGTACGGACAGTCCTCCACATCTGGGCTGCTCTGCCCCCATACGTCTGGCTTTCTGTTTCCCTGGCTTTAAGGCTTAGCTGAAATATCACCTTCTGCAGGAGGTCTCCCTGGTCCCTCCAGCTGCTAGAAAGTACATTTCCTTTCAGATTACTTTCCACCTTGAGGTCTTATATATCTCATATGTGCCTAGTTATTTCTTTGTTGCCTTCCCCATGAGAATGTAGACATCTTGAAGACTGGGCTTAATGCATGTTTGTTAACAGACTGACTGACCTAGCCCATGCCCTCCCATAGGATGACTGCCTAATTACAGTTTTTTTAATTGAACTGTATGCCATTGGAATGAGAAGGAAAGACTCAGCTCACTTACCACCTCCATATCACCTGTGTTCCTCCAGTTGCTAGTTCTCTCCCTTGCACCTGATAATTATCTTGAATATATTTTATATTTAGTTATCTGTGTACATATTAACAGCCATAGATTAAGGATTGTACTGCCAGTCTCTTTCTAGAGCAGGTTCTTAATAAATGCTTATTGAATTAAAAGGAAAAGCAAAAAGAGAGGACCGTTTAATGAGGTCCTTAGTTCAATCTAGCAGGCATGTATCACATGCATACACACAGTATATACATGCACGCACGGAAAATAAATGTATATATTTATATTTACACGCATGTGTGTATATACATGCTTGTATTCTTATACATGCAAATGTGCATGCAGATAGATGTGTGTGTGTGTGTGTGTGTGTTACCAGGTCTGTCTGCTGCCTCCTCTACCTACCAGTGTCTTTTGCTTTCTTTCCTCTCTCTCTAGTCCAGCTGCCACCATCTGATCCGGGCTGTTCCAGCCTCCTCAGTGTCCTCCCATCAGCACCCCCCACCCCGCTTCCCTCTTAAGACACGCTTCCTACTGTTACCAGAATAATCTTCTTCATGTCCGTATATCTGTGATCTGGCCCTGTCACTGGTCTGCTCAGCAATCTTCCTTGGATCCCTGTGGTTTACAGAATAAAGTTCATGTTCCTTGACCCAGCGTTCAAAGCTTTTTACATTCTGTCCTGCCTTGTCTACTATGACTCTTATCTTTGCACTCTAGGATCTAGTAAAATGGCTCTTAAACTTTTTTTATGTCATAGACCCCTTTTCCTTTTGGAAACAATGATGTTGAAATAGTTAACCAAATAAAATTAAAAAAAAAAAGTTCACAGGCTCCAGCTTAAGAATTCCAGCTTTGCCAAAGGGCTTTCTCTGCCTTTGGAATGAGCTTCTATTTAATTGTGTCTCAGCCTTGCTGTGCTATTCCCAACACTTGGGGTGAGCTCCATCCCATCTCTTCCTTAAATTTTCTTCCTGTCCTTTAAAACCCACCTCAGATGTTATCTCCTTCCCCAAATCTCTGCTCTCCAATGATTTTTTTAAATCTCCCTCTAAATTAATGACACTTTAAGCCTCATTAAGATAACTTAGACTCATTGAATCAACAGCTGGGAAGTACCTGGGATGAGGGAGACCTTAGCAATTACCCATTCTAACATTTTTATTTTGCAGATGAACAGAGACACAGAGAAATAAATTAGATTGCCCAACCTTGTACAAATCCTAAGCCATAGGGTTGTGATTCAAACTGAGGTCCTTTAACACCAAAGCCAGACCATTTTCCACTAGGTCACAGACTCTCTGTCTCATCCTGTGCCATGCACAAGATTCTGCCTCATAGTTCACTTGTTGTTCAGTCAATTTTCCAGTTGTGTCTGACTCTTCAAGGCCTAATTTGGGGTTTTCTTGGCAAAGATACTGGAGTAATTTGCCCTTTACCCATTTGCTCATTTTATAGATGAGGAAAGTGAAGCAAACTGAATTATGTGACTTGCCCAGGTTCACATAGCTAGTGTCTGAGGCCAGATTTGAACTCAGGAAGAACAGTCTTCTTGACTCCAGGCCCAGCACTCTATTCATTGTGCCACTTACCACTGTAACAGAGTACTTATCTCTGCCCCACCAATTGCTTAATATATGGGGTTTTTTTGGGGGGTTACATCAAACTAATTTCAAAACTGATTTCCTTGGATTCTTGCCTGGACTTTAAGTCACTGTTTTCAATTTTGTCTTTGGTCCTTCTATGCTTTTTCAATACCCATCTGGATTTCTAGACTGCAGATATGATGCTTACCTCTAGCCCATTCCCCTCAGTGCCCTGTGAGAACCTTGTTGTATGGTGCTTGGCACAGTTAATGATATTTCTTATACTGCACTGTGTTATGAAGGTGGCTCCTCTTGTTTCTGGCTCCTTGCTCCTGGAAGCATTATTACAACAGACTGAGCTGCATTGACCTGAAAAATTGACTCAACCTAGAAACCTGGTCATTGGCATGACCTGTTGTGGGTCCTATTACCTAGTATATTGGTTCATGGAGCATTAGCACAATAGATTTTGCTCCTGATGCATTGATAAATGGATGGACAGACGTTCCAAAAGAGCTTATTTAGCAGCAAAGGAACTGGGAAAGGTTTCTCTGATAGAGCTCAGATAAAAGAAAACAAGACTAATGTTTGCCTGATGGCCAGTTGCGTCTGGTGGTTTTCATTGGCAAGTAATTTCAACATTTATTCAGTGGATCAATAAAAGTGATTTCTCCCCCCCAGCCCAATGCTGGCCCCAACACAAAGCCAGTGTTTAAGAAATAAAGGAAAAGCTAGCAGGTGACCTCTTGTGATGAAGAAAACATACAGTATATACGTGTCTCAAGTGCAGAAGAACTATATCTCTTCTATTATTTTTGAAGCTTATGAGAATTCTAGTCATAAATCTGACACTTAAAAATTGTGTGACCTTGGGTGAGCTAGTAGACCTCTCTCAGCCTCAAGTTTCCTCTTCTGCAAAATAGAGGTGACAATTTCTTGTCCCATAAGGTTATTTGGAAGGTGAAATTTTGTAATGTCTGCAAAAATGCTTTGGATGTTATGAAATACTATATCAATGTGTGCTGTCATGGAAAGATGTAGTTAGAATACTACATTTTACTAGTAAATAAATAGTATCAAGATGAAAGCATTTAAGTAGATCGGCTTAGGAAGCTGAGTGGGAGAAGTAATTTTTATGCACTAAAGCAGATTGACTCACTTCTCTTTGAATTAGGTCCAGACCTAAACCCAGGTATTCCTGATTCCAAGCTCAGCTTTCTGACCCACCTCTTCATGATAAATAACTATAATTACTAAATAGTGCCCATAGACAATAAATAATAGCTAGCATTTCTAAATTTTCCAAAAGGCTTTTCTCATAACAGCCCTATAAAACACAATTCAAATATTCCCTTGTTGTGGATGGTTAAACGAAGATTCAGGGAGTGAAGTAAATTTATATTTGCATAGCTAGGAGCTGTCTGAGCTACAATTCAAACCCAAGTCTTCTGTCTTTCCTTTTCCTCCTCAGATGCTTTTATGAAGATTTGTTAGGATAGACTTTCAAAAACCATAGAAATGATTAGGTGCTCATTTTTAACACTTTGAAAGTTCTAATGTGTGCAAGTGTGTGTGTGTGTGTGTGTGTGTGTTTTACGTCCTTGCTCATATTCAACAACTTGTCCATCGGTTCAGGAGAAAACTAAACACTGGGAAATGCTCCTTCCCCAAGCCCTCCTCTTCCAAAGGACGAATGCTTTACTTGTCAGTCAGGGCCAGTCAGAAGAAGCAGCCACATACTGGACAATGTCTTCACACCTCCTGGTGTTCGGATTCTGCTGAAAGCTTTCTGCCGAACCCCTGCAGCTAATGCCGAGTCTCTAGCATAGCTGTGACCCAGACATACACACCAAAGCCAGGGTTTGGAACCAGTCACAGCAGTGACATTTGTTCTGATTTGGTTTGAACCTTGCTCATAGCCTGTATCGTCAGTATGTGTGTACTTTATGTTCTCTTCCATGGTAGACAGACAAAAGGAGGAGAAAGAGTCCAATTGTGACTGCCAATCTCTTGCTAAGTGACCTTTGTCAAGCTCTATGACCATTTTTGGTTCCTGTTTCCCCATATGTAAAATGAAGATTAGATTATAGACTATTAGATTATAAATCCTACTTACTTCTGAGGGTCATTGTAAGGATTAAATGAGACCATGTATTTTAGATAGTCAGCAAACATTTACTCAGTAGTTGCTACGCAGCAAGCACTTCATAAATTATGATAATATATACATTCAAGTTACCATTATTTCCTTTCTGTCATTCCTTTATTTACTCATTTGAAGTCCACACTTAAGGACCTGCTATGTGCCAGATATGAAGAAAGGTTGATAGATGGTCAAAAGATATGAACGGGCAGTTTTCAGAGGAAGAAATTAAAGCTATCTGTAGTAATATGAAAAAATGCTCTAAGTGACTATTGATTAGAGAAATGCAAATCAAAACAACTTTGAGGTACTTATCACACCTATCAGATTGGCTAACGTGACAAAACAGGAAAATGATAAATGTTGGAAAATTGGAACACTAATGCATGGTTGAGGAGTTGTGAACTGATCCAAGCATTCTGGAGAACAATTTGGAATTCTACCAAAAGAGCTATAATGTTGCGTTATACCCTTTGATCCAGCGATACCACTGCTAAGTCTGCATCCAAAAAAAAACGATCTTAAAAAAGGGAAAAGGACCCACATGTACAAAAATATTTATAGCAGGTCTTTTTGTGGTGGCAAAGAAATAAAATGAGGGGATACCTGTCAATTGGGGAATGACTGAACAAGTTGTGGTATATGAATGTAAGGGAATACCATTGTTTCAAAAGAAATGGTGAGCCAGTGGATTTCAGAAAAAACCTGGAAAAACTTGCATGAACTGATGCTGAGTGAAATGAGCAGAACCTAGAGAACATTGTACATAGTAACAGCAACGTTGTACAATGACCAATTAGACTTAGCTCTTTTGAGTAATGTGATCTAAGACAATTCCAAAAGACTCTTAATGGAAAATGCTCTCCACATGCAGAGAAAGAACTATGGAGTCTGAATGCAGATTGAAGCATACTATTTTCTCTTTTTTGGTGGTTTTCCCCTTTTGTTCTAATTCTTCTATCACAACATGACTGATGTGGAAATAGTTTAAAATGACCACACATGTATAGCCTATATCAGATTGCATGCAGTCTTGGGGAGGGGAGAGTGAAGGGAAAGGGGAAAAATTTAGAACTCAAAATCTTATAAAAATGAAGGTTGAAAACTAAAAATTAACTAATTGATTTAACAGAGAAAAAGCAAAGAAAGGTAAAACCAGTCCCTGATCTCAAGGAACACTCACAATATAATTCAGATATTATTGATTAAATGCTTAGAATATAAATTCCTTCTGGCTTGGGATTAGAGAATCATAAAATAATATAGCATAGGATTATAAATCTAGAATTAGAAGAGATTCCCACCCCACCCCCAAGTACCACATACTCCAGTCCTCTCATTTTAAAAATGAAGACTCCAAGGCCCTAGAAAGCTAAGTGACTTACCCAAGATCATGCACTGTGGAATGCTGGTGGAAGTATTTGTGTTGGGCCTTGAAGGATGAGTAGGATTTCAAAAGTGGCAATACTAGGTCGGCTCTCCAAGGATAAAGGAAAGGAATAAAGGTGGGAAAAGGTAGGTGATGTTTGAATAATAACCTCTAAATCCAGTTTGGCTAGAGTAGGTATTTGGAAAAGTACAGTGAAATAAGCCTGGAACAGTAGATTGGAACCAGAGCATGGAATCAGAACCTTAAATGCCAGACCTAAGGACTTTAGGTCTCTTTGGTAGACAATGACATATCACCAATTTTACTACAGTTCCTGTATTTGATCATAGCTTCAAAGGAAATGAGGTGACATGATCAGGCTGTATGCTAAGAATATTCTAGGAATAAAGACTGGAACATGATTTAAAGGTAATCTCGGCCAATCCCTTCATTTTATATTGGAAAAAATAATCTGGTGTTATATAGTTTTTCTTGCTGTAGTAAGACATGCTCCTCAGAAGTGCCAGGAAGAGTGGTATTGAGGAGGAAGGTGAGTTTTCTCTGTCCATTGATGCTGTTCAATCCAATAAAGAAAAATGACACAGCTGTCTTCAGTTGACTTGCAATAAGAAATATCTGAAGAAGGTTAGGAATATTTCTAGAGCCCAGAAGGCAAAACTTGGAGAGGCTACATTACTCAAACGCTTATGAATTGTTTTGGTGCCAGCCCCACAGTAATTAATAATGACAATGGCTAGCATTTATGTAGTGTTTTAAAGTTTGCAAGCCACTTTAGAAACATCTCATTTTAACCTCACAACAACTCCAAGAGATAGTTGCTATTATTATCCCTATTATTCACTTGGAGAATCTGAGGCAAACAGATGTGAAGTGACTTGCCCAGAGTCATTCAGCTAATAAGTGTCCGAGAGCACATTTAAACTCAGGTCTTCCTGACCCTGGATTTGTTACTCTTATCAACTTTTCAGCCCATTGCCTCTAGTAAAAACTTGTCAATAGAAAGGAGGGCATTTTGCTCTACCTGACTGCATTAAATGTCAGAATTTCTAAGAGAGCCTCCCTCAGTCTTAGAAAGACCAGGCAGGATTCAAGTCATTCCTCAAATACATGTGAATTGTGTGACCCTGGGCAAGTCATTCAACCTTTCAGTACTCCTAGTAACTCTTTAAAACAAGATTACAAGTTGTGGAGTGTGTGGGTGCCCATCCAGACTAGGGGAGGGAATTTCCTCACTGAGACTACACTGAATCACTAAAATTACAGACCCAATCAAACACAAGTCTTATTCAAGAAAACCAGGAGGCATGCAGGGTTCAGAACTGAGATTCCAACCCAGTTCCCATGCTTTTGTTTTTCCCCTATATAATAGGCTACTTTTGAAATGATACATTCTCACTGTTGTTTGCCAGATAGTATTCTAGGGGAGGCAGCATGGAGTGGTGGAAAGGACTGCCCGTCAGAAGACATGTCACCATGAGCCTCATCTTCCTAATCTGTAAAATGGAAGGGAAAATGACTACCTTTTGGGGTTGCCATCAGGACCAAATGAGATGCCCATTCTAACTCGATAAATGTTAGTTATCACTAGATAGTGAATTATGCCTCACTGGAGGTCTTGATGCATAGGGCTAAATGACTGCCTGGTGGAGATGATACAGTTATGTTTCTTATTCACATATGGGTTTGACTTGACATTCTTTGAAGCCCTTTCCAGTTCTGAGATTCTGTGATTGTTTTGCTTATTATCATTAATATCCTAAAAAAAGGCGGGGGGGAAGGGACAGTTTTCTCAAGTGCCTACTTGCTCAGAGTTCACCCAAGGTGAGATTCAAATTCTCTGGCCCCATTATGTCTCCACTGAATGTGGCCTAATTATTCTTTCTCCTGGCTACCACACTGCTTGCATTTCTAGAGCAAGAGTCTCAACCTTCACTGCAGAGGGCCCCTTAGGGGCTCCCTGGAAAATGATGTCCACGTGATTTATGTTTCCATAGCCAGGCTCTGTCTTAGAGTGGTCCTTTTCTCCATGAGTCTCTTAGCTTTGGATTCTTGTCTTTCCTCATCCCTCCCTGAACTTTTTATTACTGTTATTTGAAAAAATCTTTATTGTCATTTTAATCCTTTTTAGTTTTTTGGTAACCTTCCTGGAAAGTTCAGTGTCTAATAAAATCTTTACCAGATTGACTTCCCCTAAAAGTAACAATGAATATATATATATATGTATGTGTGCATGTATGTATATACATATATGTGTATATATATTTACATATATACATATATATATATTTATATATAGTTTATTAGTGTCTGAAGTAACATCCAAATCAGCACATTAGCTGTTCTTCACACAAGACATCCCATCAGTCACCTTTTGGACCAATGTTTTCCCATGTCTACAGAGCACACCTTATCTTCACCCCAATCTAGCAGAGTTTCTGGTTCCCTTCAAAGCACAGCCCAAGAGCCACCATTTACAAGTGGTCTTTCCTAATTGCTCTTAATGGTTAGCTCTCTCTCTCTCTCTCTCTGTCTCTCTCTGTCTCTGTCTCTCTCTCTGTCTCTGGAAATAAGTTTGTACTTTGTGTTTTCTTATTTACATAAGTATTGTGCTATTCAAATAGAATGTGAACTTCTTGGGGGAGAGACTGGTTTGTTTCATTTTCTTTCCCTGGTACCAAGCACAGTGCCTTGCACATAGAAGGCATTAACACTTCAGATTTTTCAGAGGATTTTATAAAGATCTCATTTTATTCTCAAAAAACAAAAACAAAACCGTGGGGACATAGATGCTCTTATCCCCATTTGACAGATGAGGAAACTGAGGCAGACGGGTAAAATGACTTGCTCAGGGTCACGTAGCTAGAGTTTGTGTTCTATCCACACTGTTCTATCCAGCTAATGTTCTATCCACAGTGTCACTTAGCTATTTTCTTTCTTTTTTTTAAGAAAATACAAAAAAGAATGCTCAAATATGCTTTAGCTTCAGGACCCTGGATAAGCCACTTAGCCTCAGTCTTCCTCGGTTTCCTCTCCTGTAAAATGTGATAATAGCACCTAACTCCTAAAATTGTTGCAAAGATCCAATGAGATATTTGTAAAGCACTTTATAAACTTTAAAGCATATAAATCCCAGTTACTATTATTATCATTATTTTTAAAAATGTATTATTTTCATTATTGTTATTATTCCCATTATTATGTACAGATGTGGCTAGTCATTGAATGTTAGAGGTGGATGGAATCTAGGAGATCACTTGTTCTAACCCCCTCAGTATATAAATGAAGAAGCTGTAGACCAGAGAGGGAAGAGAGCCCAGTTAAAGAGTGAGTCAGAAGTAGATTATGGGATTGTATAGCAATAAAAAAACTTTTCTATAAAATGAACATCTTTGATTTAGTACTGCAATTTTCTTTGGCAGAAAGATAATTGGATTTGGACCAGAGGGCCTGAATTTAAAAGCTATCTTCGTCACATGTTACTTCGTAACCTTGAAAGTCACCGAAGCGCACTGGGTCTTGGTTTTCTCTTCTGTACAACGACGGGGTCAGACCAAATGACTTCTTATGACTTCTTCCAACTCTTTATCTATGACATTACAGCTCTGTGGACTGGGACCCTTCGGACTCCCAGCTCTGAGAGAAGTATGAGTGTTGTTACCATCTGCCTTGAGAAGTACCACTGGTGATGGTGGTTGTGATCTGTGTGTGTTTGAAAAGGACAGATGGATGACTAATGGCCTTTCCACACCAAACTACCTAGAGACCATGAGGAAGACTGATAAGCATGGACAGGGAACCTAGAGACTAGAAATAGAATTTTCATCAGTTCTGAGTTAAAAGTGATTGACTAGGATTGACTGTCTCTCTCTCTTATGCGTTTGGTTCCACAATAATGGCTTAAGGTACCATGTCGTATTTATGCCCAGGATATACCTCTTATCTCTGTCATTTTTCATGTTCTTTTTAGTTGCTATTTTTCTTTTTTGCTTTTTTTTTGGAGGGGGAAGGGCAGGGCAATTGGGGTTAAGTGACTTGCCCAAGGTCACACGGCTAGTAAGTGTGTCAGGTGTCTGAGACTGGATTTGAACTCAGGTCCTCCTGAATCCAGGGTTGGTGCTCTATTCACTGTGCCACCTAGCCGTCCCTTGGTTGCTATTTATAATAGAGTATCTTATAATGAGACAATTAAGAACATTTAGATATGGAAGGGGCCTTGGATATTCTAGCATCTTAGAGCTGGACTTGATCACAGAGGCTGTAGAGTCTAAAGTTTCCATGATTGGTGATCTCTCTGTGGCACTCCTGACCAACGGTCACTCTAGGGGGGAAGGAAGAGCCCATTGCCTCCTAAAGGTGGCTAATTCATTTTGGATAGCTCTGATTTGCAAGATAGGATCTGGAGCATAATCTATCATGGCCTCTCTGAAAATTCTACCCATTTTTCCTAGTTGTGCCTTCTTGAAATCAAGTCAACTTCTAATTATCTAGTCCAATCTCTCATTTTAAAGAAGAGGAAGCCAAGGTAGATGATGGAGCCATGAATGAACCCCAGGTCTCCTAACCACCTCCTGTGCTCATTCTTTTTTGTTTCTGTTCTGTCATTTTAGTCATAGCCGACTCTTTGTGGTGCCATATAGGGTTTTCTTGAAAAAGATACTGGAGTGGTTTGCCTTTCCTTCTCCAACTCATTTTACAGATGAGATAACTGAGGCAAACAGGGTTAAGTGCCCAGGGTCACACAGCTAGTAAATGTCTATGGCTAGATTTGAACTCAGGAAGAGGAGTCTTCCTGACTCTAGGTTCAACTTTCTAAGCACTATGGCTCTACCTACCTGCTCTGTGCTCATTCTACCGCATCCTAGAATCCTAGGATAGGAAGAGACCTCAGAAGTCTAGTACAACCCATACCTGTGGAATGAATTGCATCTACAAGGTTTCTAGGTGGTACAGTGGACCTGGAACCAGCAATATCTGAGTTCAAGTGCTACCTCAGACACCTATTTACTGTGTGACCCTGGACAAGTCACTTGAGAAATAACTCTCTGTATATATGCATATGAATACATATGTGTGTGTATATATGTGTACATAGACAGAGGGTGCAGGATCTATTGAATAGGATGGAATTATATTTTAAAAGGGGAAATTGAGAGGTCGAAGAGGATTAGAATGAGAGGAGACAGGGAGAGACAGAATAGGGTTAATCATCTCATATAGAAGAGGCAAGGGATAACTGTTACAATGGAGGGGAAGATCAGGAAGGCAAAAGGGAAAGGGTCAACTTTACTATCATTGAAGTCGGCTTAGGGAAGGAATGACATACGCTCTAAATTGGGTATCTTGCCCTATAGGAGAGTAGGGGGGAAGGGGATGAGAGGGGGGAGGTTGAAGGGAAGGGCAGATTAGGGGGAGAGTTGTTAGAAGCACACATTTCTGTAAAGGAACAGGGACAAAGTGGAGAATAGAACAAGTGGGAGGTTAGAATAGGAAGGAGGGGAATATACAGGCACTGAGGTAGGGAGATCCATCTTGCCCTACAGGAAAGTCAAAGGGATAATGGGGGAGGATATAGGAGAGAGCAGATTGGGGGAGGGGTATACAGTGGGATTGCTGTTTTGGGGTGGTGGGTAGGGGAAAGATGGGGAGAAAATTGGTAAATCAAAATCTCATGGAAATGAATGATGTAAACTAAAAATAAACAAAAGTAAAAAAAAGAAATAACCCTCTGTTTGCCTCAGTTTCCCTAAGTGTCAAATGGGGGAAATAGTAGTACAACTACCTCCAGGGGTTGTTGTGAGGATATTTGTAAAGCTCATTGTAAACTTTAATGCCAACTAACTAAGAAGATATTCCCCAGCAAGCGGTCATCTAGACCCTGATTGAGCAGTTTCTGTGATAGGATCCTCACTCTCCTCCAGAGACATCCTATTTCATTTTTGACGGGTTTAATTGTAGAAGTTCTGTATGTTGAGGGAAATACAGTTCCTTGCATTACACTTCCATTCCATACCCCAATTGCTCCTCCTTTAGTGCTCTAGAGCTAAGCAGAATGCCATATCAATCCCCTTTCTGCCTGACAGCCATTGCAGTATAGTTATCAGGCCCAGCCAAAACTACTCTTTGGCACTGATCATTGGGCTAATTCTGAATCTTTCTAAATGTCCTATCTTGTAGCTAGCATCTCCCCACCATGTCTTCAAGATCCACAAGGCAATCAGATTTTTGACCCCCATCCAGGCAAACTAGACACAGAACCCTACCCTCCACCCCCTGGCTGTGGAAGATCATTTTGCCTCTCTGACCTTCAGGTTCCTCATATGCAAACGGGGGAGGAGGGGTTGACACTATGCAATTGGATATAGGAATTGTTGTGGGTTGTTTATAACCGTTTGGACGTAGTTCCAAATTACTCTCCAGAATGGCTGGATCAGTTCACAACTCCTCCGACAATGCATTAGGGTCCCAATTTTCCCACATTCTTATCATTTCCCCACAACATTATCATTTTCCCTTTCTGTCATGTTAACCCATATGATAGGTATGAGGTGGTACCACAGAGTTGTTTTAATTTGCATTTCTCCAATCAATAATGGTTTAGAGCATTTTTTCATATTATAGACAGCTTTAATTTCTTCATCTGAAAACTGCTTGTTCATATCCTTTGACCATTTATCAATTGGAAAATGATTTATATTCTTATAAATTTGATTCCATTCTCTCTATATATTGAGAAGTGACACTTTTATCAGAAATACTGATGGCAAAATGTGTTTCTTTCTGTTTTCCTTATAATGTTTGTTGTGTTAGTTTTGTCTGTGCAAAACCTTTTTAATTTAATGTAATCAGAATTATCCATTTTGTATTTCATAATGTTCTCTGTCTCTTGTTTGGCATAAATTTTTCCCTTGTCCATAGACCTGACAGGTAAACTATTCCTTGCTCTCCTAATTTGTTTATGGTATCACCCTTTACATCTAAATCAAGTACCCATTTTGACCTTATCTTGGTATTTGGGGTGAGATGTTGATCAATGCCTAGCTTCTGCCATACTATTTTTCAGTTTTCCCAGCAGTTTTTGTCAAATGCTGAGTTCTTATCCCAGAGGCTAAAGTTTTTGGGTTTACCAAAAAGTAGATGTATGATCTACTGTGATCATTTACTACTGTGTTTTGTGAGAACCTATTCCACTGATCTACCACTCTATATCTTAGTACCGAATGGTTTCTATGATTGCTACTTATAATATAGTTTTAGATCTAGTATGGCTAGGTAACCTTCCTTTGTATTTTTAAAAATTAATTCCCTTGATATTCTTGACCTTTTGTTCTTCCAGATGAATTTTGTTATTATTTTCCTAGCTCTATATAATAATTTTTGGCAGTTTGACATGTCACTATTTTTAATGAAGGGATTTCTTGTTTGTTTTTCTATCCACAGCTGATATTATTTCTACAGTCGAGTTCAACCACACGGGAGAACTGCTGGCTACTGGGGACAAGGGGGGCCGGGTTGTCATATTCCAAAGGGAACCAGAGGTATGTAGCTTGGGGCCTGATCAAATATTTGGGGATTTTGACTGGGGAGGGAAGGAGAGTGCGTGGAGGAAGGAAACAGTCTAATTCTTTTTGTCATGCAGGGGGATGCTTGGGATTCTGCAGAACATTCATTTCCAAAAGCTATCTTTCCACCCCACATGTGACTTGGTCAAGTTCCATCTCCTTCTCTACCACAATTTTCTAACTCTAAATCAAGGATACTAATACCCATCCTTCCCTACTTTTTTGGTGAGGCAAGATCGGGATAATAGAGTCAGAAGCCCTGGGGTCAAATTCTGGCTCTGCTAGAATTGACCTCAGTTTTTTTTTTAAACCTTTAAAATAAGGATAATAATACCTGCCCCTCACTAATGCCACTGGGATGTTAGTAGAATAAAATAAAAACAAAGTGAAAAACTGTTAACATTGGTAAACAAAAGGATTGAGAATGGAGCATGGAATACGTTTTCCTGTCTATTGTGGGACTGATATACCTGGGTCACCAGACATATCCTCAGGGTGAAGGAACAGAGCGTTAGTGCCAGCCCTGTTAACCTAAATTGAGTCAAAGTTATTTCTGAAAGTCCATGACAGATTTAGCCTGTACGAGAACACCGACCCCTTGGCAGTGGTTCCAAGTACTACCACAAGATACCAGATACTTGGGGAAGGAAGGTAACATATATACATTCTTCCCTAACACCTTCCCTTTTTTTAAAAAACAATACTAAGAAAAGAGTTGGGAACTGGCTCTGTGATTTCACTGATTAAATTCCTTCTCCAAATGCAGGGCAGCAGCTTCTCTGAAACTTAACGTCTTAAGAGAGTTAGCTGAGGTGGGTGGGGACTGAAAAGTTGACTGTCTTCCCCAGGGTCACAGAGCCAGTATGTGGCTAGGATCAAGATCTTCTCAGCTCCAAGGATAATTCCATCCACACCTCTTGTCCCAGGGAGTGGACACACACATATACCCACATCAAAAGAATTTCTCCTTTAGAAACTCAGATGATATATCAGTGCTTTCCCCATGCTCTGGAGCAATGGTTCCTAATGCTGCGACCCTTTAATGCAGTTCCTCATGTTGTGGTGACCCAACCATAAAATTATTTTCGTTACTACTTCATAACTGTAATTTTGCTACTATTATGAATCACAATGTAAATATCTGATATGCAGGATGTGTTTTCATTGTTACAGATTGAACATAACCCACAGGTTGAGAACCTCTGTGTCTGGAGGCTCACCAGGATTTCTCTTTGCATCTGTGGCCAAACATAACTTCTTTAAAGGCACTCAAATGGGCCAGCTTAGTTTAAATCCACTGGCCCTGGTAGCAAGGCCTTCCTCATGCTTGCACATCCCAGATTACACCTTCCCATGCTGCACACAACAACAGCAGTGTACTATAACCTAACTAAAATAGCCCCTCTGATCTCTACCACTCCAGCACTGAATTAGCCACTTGGCATAAATGATAGTCTGAGCTTTCCTACGCCCACACAAAGTGGGGCTGAATGCTTTCCCTGATGTGGCAGCCATAATTTTCTTCTCTGCCTGTTGAAATTCTCCCTTCCTTTAAGACCCATCTCTGATGCCACCTGTTCAGGAAGCCTTCAATGACACCCTCTGGCAAACATGATCTTTTCCTCTCAGTGTTTCCTATAGCTCTTCATCTGGACCAGAGGTTCCCAAACTTATTTGGCTTTAAAAAAATGCTCAGTGCCCCCCACTTGGGAATCTAGTTTAACCCTTTAACAGTTTCTTTGAAATTTATGTCATTTCAAAAAATGTATAAAATATTTTTAAATGATGCATCTTAAATTGAATTGTTTATTGTATATTTGTAGGTTTTTCCTGCTTTGAAATTTTGATGTGTCATGTAACTGTATAGTATCATGTTGTAAACAGGTCATTACACACACATATTCCTACTGATGCATGCTGAACTTCCTGACAATGCATTACACATTTGCCTGCCAATACTTGCTTATTAAGACCTGTTGGTGGACTTAGCCACTGATAGATTATAACTGGTAGATTATAACTTGCATTTTGTGTGTTCATTTGGAAAATAATGTGATCACTGTAACTTTAACTCTGTTACACAACAGATGAAACATGTATGAACAGTTTTTCAAAATTCTCTTCTCTTCTTTCCTTATGCTTCCACGGCCCCCTTAGTTTTATTCAACACCTCCTATTGCACCTAAGACTACTACTGCTTCCTTGGATTGTTCCAGTGCCCCCCAGGGGTGGTATCACCCACTTTGGGAAAGTACGAATAGACCTCTCCTTTGTCCTTATAATGTTTTTCATAGGTCATACTTATTTGCAAATGTGACCTATTTCTTTTCCTCACATTATATTACAACTCCTTGATGACAGAATTGTGTGATTTTTTTTAATCTTTGTATGCCAATACCTAGCATAATGGCTGGTGCACAAGAAATATTTTTGAATAATTATCTGAATGAATATTCAGTCAATGGACCTAGTATCAATCTTGTGCTGTTCTTTTTTTTTTTTGCCTTTTTTTTCTTTTTGGAGGGGGTAAGACAAGGCAATTGGGGTTAAGTGACTTACCCAAGGTCACACGGCTAGTAAATGTTAAGTGATGCTAGATTTGAACTCAGGTTGTCCTGACTCCAGGGCTGATGCTCTCTATTCATTGAGCAACCTAGCCGCCCCAATCTAGTGCTGTTCTTAACCTCACCTCTATTAAAATAGTAAGCCAGGAGAAGACTGCTGCCCACATGCTTGGTATTTCAGTCGACTCCCACTTAAGACAAGACTTTGAAAATTTCAGATGATTGACTTATATTCTTCAATATATGGCCTGCCCCAAGGTCTGTGCAATATTATTTATCCTTTATATGCAAGGAAATCAGCAGGTGACTTCTACTCCCTACTTAAATCCCTTTGGGTAGGACCCTTTGGGCTCCTATGAAAGCCTTTATTCCCCCTGCTTCTTGGAGGGCAATTGGAGTTAAGTGACGTGCCCAAGGTCACATGGCTGGTAAGTGTTAAATGTCTGAGGCCAGATTTGAACTCAGGTTCTCCTGACTCCAGGGCCAGTGCTCTATTCACTGTGCCACCTAGCCACCTCTGAAAGCCTTTTTAATACATATGGTAAAGCCTTCCAGTAGTTGACATACATGCATGATGGCATGAGCACTTGAGTCTCAGGTCCCAGATTCTAATCCCACCTATGCTACTTAGCATACAATTTTGAGTAAGTCACTTTACCTCCTTAGTTTCATCTGTAAAATGAAGGAATCAATCTTGATGATCCTAAAGATGCCCTTAAGCTCAGTATCCTGGGATTTCCATGAAATAGGACAATTTTAATACGATTTTACCTACTTGTATATTGTGGTATGAGACCTGTTCAAGAGAAAAAAAAAACACTTGTTTTAGGGCTTAAATATAATTTTCTTAATGGGGGGAGGGTTCTCAAAACTCAGATTCCCCCTCTGACACTTCTTACGTATGTGCCCCTAATGCCTCAGACAGCTCCCTAGGATGTATCTACTAAGTCATAGATGGATGAGTTCTGCATCAGTGGGTGGAAAATCACAGATCTTCCATATACTTGCAAATATACTTATCTATATATCTATGAGTACACCTATGTACTTAAATGTAGCTAGTTAACAAATCTAGCCAACAATCATTTATTAAATGCCTATGTGTGCCAGGCACTATGCCGGTCACTAGGAATGCAAATAAATGTAAATACAGTCTCTGCCCACAAGGAGCTCACAGTCTTAATAGTAGCAGATGACATGAAAAGAACTGTGTACAGGAAAGATATTCAGGATAAATTGGGGGTAATATCAGAGAGAAAGAATAAAAGATGACTTTAAAAAAGGAATCAAAGGATTTTAAGACTGGAAGGTACTTCAGAAATCAACGGGTCCCAACCTCTTTTTGTAGATGAGGAAACTGAAGCCTGGAATTTTGAAGTGATTTGGCCAAAATCATACATGTAAGGGGGAGAACAAAAATGTGAACGTGGGTTTTTAAACTCTAAATGCTTTGCTTTTCCCACAGTGGATAGAGCGCTGGACCTGAATCAAATCTGGCCTCAGACACTTCCTAGCTGTGTGACCCTGGGCAAGGCACTTAACACTGTTTGTCTCAGTTTCCTCATCTGTAAAATGAGCTGGAACAGGAAGTGGCAAACTATTCCAATATCTTTGCCAAGAAAACCCCAAATGGGGTCACAAAGAGTCAGACATGACTGAAAAGACTAAAAACAAAAGTTTTAAAACAATAATTTTTTAAACATTAATTTCTTTTTAACTCATTCATTTAAATCAGTGTGTTTGATTGAATAAACCTCATTGATCTGATAACTATTTGAGCAACTGTAGGTATGTCATTTCCCTTCCCTTGGTTTCATCTACTATATAATAAAAATGTTGGATGAAATGACCTTGAATACCTTCCAGTTCTGACCTTCTATATTCTAAGGTTCCTTTCACCTCTAATATGCACTGGATCTATCCTTTTTGCATTCTAATTTTAGCTCTTCTAGGACAGCTCTTCTTTGTCAATTTACAGGCAGGATTGCTTCTGCATCTACCTGAGAACACACGTGGATTGCATTTTCTAAAGGAGAGCTATTTGCCAGTGAGGATAATGATAATTTTGCTCTTTTCCAGTCATCATGATTGCTTGTCAGCCAAGTAAGACAGGCTAGGACATGGATGATATCTGATATGACACTGGAACATCTCTTTAACATATTAACCATAGAGCCAATTATGCATGCTGCATTCAGGGAGAAAACAAAATGAGACAGGACCCCCTTCGCCCCCATCCTGCAAATTTAGATCCTGAAGTCCAAAAGGACCTCATTCTCTCAATGCGCTTTCACTGTTATGAAGAAATTCCATGTACAGGCTGAAATAGATGGGACAAAATAGTAGGACTTTTCCCCTGTATCTTTGCAAATCTTCTAGAAAATGCAATCTGGAAGAGATCTTAAACATCACCAGATCCAATCCCCTTATTTTTCAGAGGAAACCTATAGAGGTTAAGATACTAACCCGAAGTTGCACACATTTCCTGAGTGAGAGCTAGAAATCGATTCTCCTGCCTTAAGGAAGGAAGGAAAGGAAAGGAAGGAAAACCTACTTCAGACCTATCCATCTGATCTACACACACCCACTTGAGGCTGCTCAGTTGATTTAGTGATGTTTTTGAAATCACTATTTTTCAACTCACAGAAAAAAATTAAATAAATTGTTTTTTCATCCCATAACTTGGGGTAACTCCCATGGACTGATTTACAGATAGGGCAGTTCCTGCATATGCCTTGAAACTTCCATTAAAGAACTTCCTGTCCTACTCATTAGATCTTTGGAGGTTCTATGCCAGTGTAAAATAGGGCATGGTAGTTTGTTCGATAAAATTTTACTTTGTTTTGAAGCTCCTGTAATCAGGTGTGACAAGTATAATTTAAAATGTTGGTGTAGCAGAAAGTATACTGGATTTAGTAAGAGGACCTGGGTTCAAATTTTGGCTCTGTCACTTCATACCTTGGTCTTAGGATCAATGTGACCTTAAGCAATTAGTCAGTCAGCAGGTATTTACTAAGGACTTAATGAAGTGCCATGTAATGGGGACGCAGTCAGTCAGTGAGTGAACATTAAGTGCTTACTATATGCCAGATACTGGGCTGAGTGCTGGGAATACAGAAAGAAGCAAACCTTTGCCTCACAGACATTGCAGTCATGTGGGGAGACAATATGTAAAGAACTAGTTATATGTAAGATGTGTACAGAGTAGACCAATCTAGGAAGGTGATTTTGGAGGGGGCAGCATTAGCAGCTGGGGGGGGGGGGTCCAGAGGATCTGAGCAAAGCCTTGAAGGAAGTCAGGAAAGCTAAGAGGCAGAGATAAGGGGGTAGATCATTCCAGGCATGGGGGATAACAGTGCAAAGGGATGAGGAATGGGGTGTTCAAGGAATAATAGCAAGTGGGCTATGTAGATGGGTCATGGAGTGTGTGGGAGAAAAGGAATAAAGTATAAGGAGACAGGATACCTAAGAAGTGGTCAGGTTGTGAATTACCTTAAATTACAAACAGAGGATTTTAGGTTTGATTCTAGAAGAAATAAGAGCTCTTTAATCAGAGGAGTGACATAGTCAGACCTATGCTTTGGAAAAATCATTTTGACAAGTGAATGGAGGATGGATTGGAGAGGGGGGAAGAGTATTCGGAAGGCTGTTACCATGGTCTGAGTAAGAGGTATGATACCCTTGAATGAGACTTGTGGCTTCATGAGTGGAGAGAAGGTAACACATGTGAGAATGGCAAGATATGGCGAAGGGTCATGAGTGTGAGTGATGTGAGAGGGAGGAATCCAGAATAACACCAGGTAAAGAACAAAAAGAAAACTCTCTGAAGGAAGTTACATTGTAAGAAGCAAGTCACTTGAGATCTCTGTGCCTTATTCCTCATCTGTCAGATGAGGAGGTTAGACTAGACCAGTGGTTCTCAACCTATGGGTCACGACTCCTTTGGCAGTCGAACAACCCTTTCACAGGGGTTACAGGGGTCACCTAAGACCATCGGAAAACACATATTTCTGATGGTCTTAGGAACTGAGACACTGCTCCTCTCTCCATCTCTAGGCGGGTCCGTCCACATGCAGATATGCCCACATACAAGTATTAAAGGATCATGGCATTAGAAAGGTTAAGAATCACTGGACTAGACCATCTTTGAAGGCTCTTCCACTTCTGAAGCTATGATGCTCTATTTTAAAAATCTTTTGAAATTATGATTTGTGTAACTGGATCATATGGAAAATTGCACCTAATGACATGTTTGACAATATGAGGTGCTCCATAATAACTTTTCATGGACCCATGACTCTAAATGCCTAATTGTCCTGATGCCGTCAGAGACCCTTTATTTTTCTGGTGTTTCCTTCTTCTCAGAGTAAGAATGAGCCTCACAGCCAGGGCGAGTACAATGTTTACAGCACTTTCCAGAGCCATGAGCCTGAGTTTGACTATCTGAAGAGCTTGGAGATAGAAGAGAAAATTAACAAGATTAAATGGCTCCCCCAACAGAATGCAGCCCATTCTCTCTTGTCCACAAATGGTAAGGCCGGGGAACTGGCATGCAAATTGTCAGCCTGTTTCCTTACTTATTCATAGTCTGTGATGTTAGAGCTACTCTTTGTAACCTTCAATGCTAATCTGAAACAGATTCTTTGATTGTTATGCAGTGTGTATACCCCTAATATGTACCAATAATTAGTAAATAAATGATTTCCTATGTTGACGCTTCTGCATTTGTCAGAGATAATGTGATACCATAGAGACAGAGTTGTACTTGGAGTTAGCCTGGGACTGTCCTGCTGATACAGAAAGATAAATGAATGTAATAATCCTTGACTTTCAGAACTTTAGTATTGGGAGAGTGATTGGAAGGCCAGGGTGTAATTAGGGGAAGGATTATCCTTATCACCTCTTGTCTGGCCGTTATACCCTGTCAGTGTACTCTAGAAGGAGAGTCCTCTGATTGAGAACCCATTGCCAAACCTACACAAAGTCCTTGTTGGCATCACTAGGGATAGCTTGTGTAGATGTTAATCTTGACATACAAAATCTGAAAATATTGAACTATGTTTTGGAAAGGAAGGACAGAGAAGGCCCTATGTAAAGTGAATAAAGCCAGTTGGTTTTGGTAATGTCCATGAAATTTGTCCTTCATTGCCTCATTGGAGTATGGAGGGTAGGGCTCTGGATTCACAAGAAGGTATGCTAGCATAGTGGAACTCCTGTAGACCCTCTAAGCTGGAAAAACTTTGAGTGTGGCTCAGGAACAGCCCAATTTGAAGATGGAAAAGTTCATCACCAAAGAGCTTGGCCATCAGGAGATGACTGGTTTGGGCCCCAGAAATTTATGAAATCACCTACCAGCGTATAGAAGGGTGATGATTTTCATTGGTGAAAGGAGCCCTCTGGCAAATGAGATCACAAGTCCTTAATATCTTGAAAAGTAAGATATTGTTTAATAGATAAAATGAAGAATATGATTGGCTTTGGGATACCCCTTTCATGGAGGCATCCATGAAACCAACTGAGAAATAGTGACACCCATCATTGTACTTAGGGAAAGGATGCCAGAATTCAAACCATGGGACCTAGCTTTGCATCCTTAATAGGGTTACCTGTACCACCCAGGGAGTGTCTTTAACCTCATGTGACTTTATTTCCTCATCTGTAAATTGAGTGCATTAGATTCAATGATCTCTGTGGTCCCTTCTAATTCCAAATCCGTGATCCTAAAATATTAAAATATTATCTAACAGAAATGAAAGATAGATATTGAAGTACTGATACTAATGACTTTTTTTTCAGATAAAACTATCAAGTTATGGAAGGTTACTGAACGTGATAAGAGGCCTGAAGGATATAACTTAAAAGATGAAGAAGGAAAGCTCAAAGACCTGTCTACAGTGACATCACTACAGGTAAGATGTGGGGCCCTAAGTACTCTAGGAGAGAAGAGGGATGTCCGCATCCTTCTCTCTTAGAAAGTTAGAGCTGGAAGGGACCTTGGAATGCAGACTATGAAAGTAAGAGCCTTGAAGGGCTGTAACGCTTACCTGCTACAATGAGCCCTTCATCACCCAGACCAAGCAACTAAAGCTAAGAACAGGGAAGGAGCTTATCCAAGATCACAATTAGTTGAAGCCAAAATCAAGACTTAGAATTTATCAAATGAGTGTGCAGTCAGATCCAGTAGAGGGGCCTGATTACTGGCAATCTTCTCTTGTTTTTGTTGTTGCTTAATTAAAATGCAGTTTTCTTGTACTCATAGTCCATCCCCGCTTACAGATGTGTCCCTGCTCTTTATCGTAATAGAGCTGAATTAAATGCAAGACTCCATCTTGTATAACAGCTCATAATGGCAACAGCGATCTTTCCCATTTCATGGCATTTTAAGGTTTCCATAGAATTTTCCTCATGGTAACTCTGAGAGGTTGGAAGTGCAAGCGTTCTTTTTTAATTTTTCTTCTTATTTATAGTCCAAAAAACCAAAGGTTCATGGAAATTAACTAATTTGCCAACATGGCTAATATCGAAATGTGTTTTGCATAACTGCACGTGTATAATCTCCATCAAATTGCTTGCCTTCTCAAGAAAAGGAGAGAGGAAAGGGGAAGGAGAAACAATTGGAATTCAAAATAAAAAAGTGTTAAAAAGAAATTATAAATTGAATCAGTAAATAGCCAATAAAAGGACCAGAAAAGCCTTCATTTTTAAATTTTTGGTTTTGATTTTTTTTGGATGGGAGAAAGCAGGGTAATTGGAGTTAAGTGACTTGGCCAAGGTCACATGGCTAGTAAATGTTAAGTGCCTGAAGCTGGATTTGAACTCAGGTCCTCCTGACTCCAGGACCAGTGCTCTATTTGCTGCACCACCTAGCCGCCCCAGAAGCCTTCATTAAAAAAAAACAACAAAGAACAAAAACCTAACTTTTCTGTGGTCACCATCACTATTAATTACCAGAGCCGAGCTACAAGCCCAGGTTCCAGACTCTAAGCTGAACCCCTTTTTCTCTATACTAAATCAGCTTTACTTTCGGCAGTTACAAAGGAAGAAAGTCTATCTTCGGGACCTCTTAATTCACTCACATCTACAAGACAGTCAATGATTTTAGCTTGCTTGAAACCCCCTTCCCTGCCCATCATTACACCCATTAACATTTGTCTTCTCTGCATTCCATTCAGAGGTCATTGGGCATACAACTAGAAACTTAGAAAAACCATCTGGTCTCCTTATGTTATAGATGAGAAAACCAAGGACTAGAGAAATGAAGTGATGAATAAAGTCATACAGTTAGTGAAGCCCAGGCTACATTCCAATACGCTGCCCTCTTGACCACAAAACACTGTCTCCATAACCTTGAGAGTTTGCCAGGCTAATTGTTCTAATCACTACTTTTTACTAAGTTGGTAAAGACTACGTGTCCCTTTACATGAAAAGGGATGGTCATTCTGAAGGAAGAAGTAGTGGTAGAATTTTAGGTGTGTTAGAGGAGGGATTTATGGCCAGAAGGATTGCTGAGGTGCCTCAAATAACACCACTTACTCTGCTTTGATGATACATAACTCTAGAGGAGTGATTTAATGAGATGGTTCTGTTCCCTGTAGAGAAGCAGAGATTAAATCTCTGTTTATTGACAGACTTCTTCTCTTGTGGAGAAGCACTTCAGCAGGCCATTGAGATGCCACTTATATCCTCCATGGAGAAATCATAATCTAATTAGGAGCCCAGTTTTTGTGTTGGGTCTTAAGACTATGCACATTTCTAGGCTAAAATGAGATAAGAATGGGTGATCATAAATAGAAAACTGTATTCAGTATTGTCCTTGGAAGCATATTGGCTGAAAAAATTACCCATAAAAATTACATGGAAGCTAGTACACAAATGAAAATGATCTTGATGGCAACATGGACAAGTGGCTAGAAAACAGGCTGTGGAGTCAGAAAATCTAGGTTCAAATCTAGCCTTTGACAAACTCAGTAATCATAGTCAGTCACCTAACCTCTAGTGGAAGGCCCAGTTCTAGGCATTACGAAGGCTATAAAGACCCTTTTAAAATGATCTGTAAATTCTTTAAATTAAAAAATAGTTTATTAGACCTGGTCTCTGCTCTTGTGAATTTTTAAAATCTACAAGTGGAAATAGTGTCAGTAAAGTAGATGGTGAAATCACCAGCTAATATTGATCAAGGGAAGGGTAAAACTGTGGCTTGAAAAGGACTTAGTATAGCTCCTGGGGTGAATTTGGTAGTGAGATAACTGGAAATGAGTAAAAGGTATTAAAAAGTAAAAAAGTAGCTGTCTGAGGCCCCTCTGGGGATAAATGAAATGTATATGTGATGACGCGAATTGGCATGGTTGATAGGCAACCTTGGTAGAAGGATAAGGTCATGGGGTAGTGATAGGGGTCCAGGCTGGGTCAGTAGGAGGCTAGTGAATGGGCCACAACAGAAGGCAGGGTAGGACTGGAGGTCATCCAGGCTCATAGTCTCCCCATGGACAGAAAAGGTAAAAGAAAGCAGTTTTTAAACCTTGGCTAATAGGCACAAAAACCTTGTCGAGGTTTTACAGGGAAATTCCTTTGCTCTATCCGCAGTGCCACCACACTTTCTCCCTTTTCCATGCCCATGAAGCATTTCATCAATCACACATGGGGCTGAAAACCATTTTGCTGCTCGTAGAGTATATGTAAGAATGTTTCCCCCATGTGCATCCTAAGTTGAAAGTTGCAAACACTGCCCCAGTAAGATTATTAGGTGCCATAGCAACTATTCTCATTTTCATACTTTAATAAGACAATATTCCTGCTCTGTCGGAGCATATTTTAAGGGGGGGGCGATCTCAGTATCTTCCTGAGAGGTGAGTCATTACCTGTCTACCAGGTGCTACAGCCAAAGAAATTCATCACTTGATAGTTGACTTTCTGGTGAATCCCAGTTCAACTAGGCTGTACCCAACCTCAAAGTCTTTCTATCTTGCTAGGACCTACTAAAGTTCCCCCTTGAAAAGCTTCCATGCTTCCATGAGACATTGGAGTAATTCTTTAGCAAAGAAGACAGAGGTCTAAAGGGTAGAGAGAAATAAAAGGAATAATTAAATGCATAAAATGCAGATGGTACCTTCAAGGATTGAGTTTCTAACCTTTTTTTTTTTTTTAGTAAATGGGAGGGAAGTACAAATATGCAAATAATTATCCCAGAAAGGAGAATGTGATTAAGTGCATAATAAAAGCTGAGAAGAGGGGGCTAACTTCCAGCTCGGAGATCAGGGAAGGCTAACATTTTAATCTAGGGCTAGCACTGCTCACAGTGCTTGATGCCTCATATCTACTCAGTAAAGCAGCATAAGATCTAAGAATTGTAGAAGTAATCTAGCCTTCTTGCCCATCCCTCTAGAAACAGACTCTGAGAGGTAATCAGGGCCAGAGACAGGTTTCAAACCCAGTTCCTTTCCTCCAAGCCCAAAGTTCCTTCTGCTGCATTCTCCTCTCTGACTCCTTTTTATGCTTATTCCCTGGAACAGGTGCCTGTGCTGAAGCCCATGGATCTGATGGTGGAGGTCAGCCCCCGGAGAATCTTTGCCAATGGTCATACCTATCACATCAACTCCATTTCTGTCAATAGCGACTGTGAGACTTACATGTCTGCGGATGACCTCCGAATTAACCTCTGGCACTTAGCAATCACGGATAGGAGCTTCAGTATCCTTTGTGATGATCGCCTGTACAAGCATGAGTGAAGTGATTCAGGCTCAAAACCAATTGGGAACTGGCCCTGGTGTTTAAAAGCATTTTATTTTACAGAGGGAGGTTTTGCTTTTAATGCCACTTGATGTCTAGCTGATTTCAGTGGCCAGTATTCTCAATCCAAGGAAGCAGTACTTCCCCTCTCAAAGCTCTTGCATGAATCAGTTCTGGACAGAGCATTTTATTGATCAGTCAATCAGTCAATAAGCATTCATTGGCACCTACTCTTTGCCAGTTACTATACTAAGCAGTGGGGATATAATAACAGATGTGAAATAATCTTTACCCTTAAAAAGCTTACATTCTGAAGCAGGAGACAATATGCACATATATGAGAATATAGAATTTGTATACAATTTTAGAAGCATGTACAGAGGAGGGCATGATGAGGAGTCTAGTAACTATACCACAATGAGGATCAGTTACAAAAATACAGCACCGCATTTATGAAGCACTTACTGTATGCATGCAGAGCACAATGCTGGCACCAAGCAGATACAAACTCTCAATAAGATGTGGTCTCTGTCCTACAGTTCATAAAAGGGATAAGACACAAACTCGGCTATAAAATGTAATGTTATAAGATAAATGCTTAAGAGGAGTGCTTTGTGAAGGTTGTTAGGAAGAGCTTCTTAGAGTTGATGCCGTGTCAGTTGGGCCAGAAAACGTGGTTAGAAATTCAGTTCAACTCTGTTCAACTTTCCATGACCCTATTTGGGGTTTTCTTGCCAAAGATACTGGAGTGGTTGCCATTTCCTTCTCCAGCTAATTTTCACTAGGGAAAGAAGGGATAGAAGGCATTTCAAGTATAGCTTATAGAACAGAACAGAGTAGAATTGAATAGAATAAAATTTTAGTGGGAAAGAACATTAATAATCTCCTGTGTTCTACCCTCTCATTTTATGGATGAGAAGGTCCACTGAAATTTTGTAACATGCCCAAGGCCAGATAGCTATGTAGGTAGTAATGGAGTTTGCACTGGAATTCAGGTCTCTATGACTATAATTCAGTACTTTCCTCCACACTCCACCCCCCGCCCCAATCTCTCTCCCCCGCCAATTATTCCAATGTCACTAAGAAGGGTGGATTGAACTAATTCTGCTAGACTTACAAGGGCAGTACTTCAGTGAGTGGATAGGAGAAATAAAGTAGATTTCTGTTCAGTATAAGGATAATTTCTTAACTATTAGAAATATTTAAAAGTATAATGGTTTCCCTCAAGAGCTTACCCTGGATGTCTGCAAGGAGACACAACAGTCTCTTGCTAATGACTGTTGTATATTGAATTATCACTTAGATATGAGTTGAACTAAAGCAAGGCTCCTTAAACTTTTTCTGTCACAGACCTCTTAGGCATATGGACCCTTTGTGAGAATCATGTTTTTAAATGCAGAAAATAAAATTCATAGGGTTACAGAGGAAATCAATTATGGAAGCACCCTTATCAAAATATTTTTTAAAGAATGATTTCACGGACCCCAGGTTAAGACCCCCTGGACTTAATGTTCTCTGAGGTCCCTTCTAGCCCTAAAATTATGACCGATTACATTTTCTATTTTTCTATATAAATCTCTCCAAATACTCGAAACTGGTTATTATGCTTCAGTGAGTCTTTTCTGTAGGCTAAACAACCCTACATTTCCAACTATACCTTTTAAGACATAATTTTGAGCCTTCTCATTATCCTGGTTTTCTCCTTTGAACATACTCCAGTTTGTCAAGCATTCATCCTCAAACAAATTTGTCTTAGAATGCAAAACAAATTTATTTCTCAAAATGCTCTGTATGTTTTTCAAGTAATGAAAACCACCACCTTCCCAGAACTGGAGGGCTTAATTCTATGCAATTCAGTAAAGGGTATGGGCTGCTCAAGGCTTCAAGAATACTCTCGAGAATTTAGGTGACTTCAGCTAAATTTCTCTTGACATTAAAAGGTAAAAGGTAGGTCAAACTGCCTCTAATTCTCCCTAGGAGCAGTCTCTGGGGTGGTGAGGCTCTGAGGGGAAAATGGGTTTAAGTACCTTCATAAGGCTTCATTAAGAAAACAGTTTGCTTTCTGGAAAAGCAGGAGAATCTAGTCTTATTACCCTTTTCTGACAAGATTCTGTTGCTGTGTAAAGGGAAATGCTGATTGCTCTGTTTGGTTTCTATGTTGTTAACGTTGCACAAATGGAGGGGTTTTTTTGTATCAAGATTCTTCTCCTCCTCACTAGCTCCTCTAATTACCAAGCAGCATTTTCTCCTCAATGCTTGGTTTATTTCTTGGAAGTAAAACCATAGAGTATAGAATGTCCTAGCTGGAAGGCATCTGGAGACATAGAATATATCTGAAAAAGGATAATTCACATTTATGTAGCTCTTAAAAGTTTACAAAACATCTTCCAAAAGGTAGAGTTGGAAAGGACCTTAGAACATAGAATGTTAGAACCAAAAGGGATTTTAGAACATAGGGTGTTTGGAGCCAGAAGGGACTTTCAAAGCTAGAACATAAAATATAGAATACCCATTTCTGGGCATAGGTTTTTGTAAGGTCAGCTAGAATCCATTTAAATAAGGTGGCAGGGAACCATACCATCTGAAGATCATTTCAAGGAACTGGAGATTTTTTGCCTAGAGAAGAAAATACTTAATAGGGGACCTGATAACACCATGTTCAAGTGTTTGAAGTACTATCATATGAGAAAAGGATTAGACCCAGGAGCAAGAACTAAGAGCAAGGTGGTACATAAAGAGGGGGGTGCAGATTTAGGCTCAATAGGAGAAAAAGCTAACCAGCAATAAAAGCTGTCCACAATTGCTAGGGGCAGCTTAGAATGTTGTGAGTTTATCATCTCTATAGAGGTTTCACTTTGAGGTTGATGGACCACTTGGTAACGTTGTTGAGAAGAATTTTATTAGGGGTTGGGTTGAGCTGGATGATCTTTGAGATTCCAAAGGAACTGAGAAGGTAAGAATGTTAGGATTAGAAGGGAATGTAGAATTCATTGACTCTAACCTCCCTTGACCTAGATTTTACAAGTAGGGAAACAGAGGTTCAGAGAGGTAAAGTTATTTGCCCAAGCAATAACTGTATAAAATAGTGAAGCCCAGATTCAATCCAGGTCATATGATTCCAGAGCTAATGTTTTAATATACATTGGCCTCTTTATTGAGAAGAGGGACTTCCTTCCTCATATATTTCTCTGTATTCCACAAACCAAATACAGACCTCAAAATAGCCCCTAGAATTCAACCAACAAACTATACTGG
Organism: Pseudocheirus occidentalis; assembly: GCA_028646575.1. NCBI lineage: Eukaryota > Metazoa > Chordata > Mammalia > Diprotodontia > Pseudocheiridae > Pseudocheirus > Pseudocheirus occidentalis. Next base: position 135,517,144 of record CM053601.1, on the reverse strand, counting down.
AATCAGAGGATTGAAACAGACCTCACCATTTTCCACAATCACCCAGACAGAACAATGATAAATTAAGAAGAGCATTTTTTAAGTCATACCAAATACCCCTAATCTCCAAACTACATGGAATGACAAGCTTTCAAGATGAAGAGACCAAGACAAAGAGATTAAAATCTTATGGGAACAGGATGAAATACATACCATTCTCATTGTCCTATATGCTACTGGCAGTGTGCCAAGGATGCTTCCATTGAGCCAACATAGGATGGGCTTACTGCTTAATTCTTTTATTCAACTATAGCTAACTGCCCCTGGACTGTTTCTATATGAACACCACTTAAAAAGATGACAAGATGAGATAATAATAATAATAATAACCAGCATTTATGTAGCACTTTACGGTTTTTTTTAACTTTACATACATTATCTAATCTTACACAGCTCTATGGGGTAGGTGCTAATAATATCCCCATTTACAAAAAGTGAAACTGAGGTTAAGTGACTTGTCTAAGGTCACATAACTAGTTAAGTATTGGAGGCTAATTTCAAACCCAAGGCCAACTGCTCCTGTACATTCCTGAGAAACTTTTGCAATTTTTACCTTTCAATTCACCTTAATTGCATGAATTATGAATATGTAGAAAATCATTGGCAAAAGCCTGCTGGTTTCTTTGTCATTTTTATCTAGGTACAAGATCATAAATATTTGATACAGAAGAGAAAATAGATACATGGGTCATGTGTTGTCTCAGTTGTGTTTTGGTACTAATGATGTTGTCTGTGATTTAAAAAATTTTTTTTGGTATCTTACAAAATGATTCATCCATCCTTTTTTACATTCTGTCACCTCCAGCACTGATTTTTCATTCTATAATTGGTCATGTCCAGCTACTCTTCCCAAGCATATTATCTTTCTACTTGCTTACATGTTGCACACCAGGGACTAAACTATTAGGACCTAAGTATGAGAGTCCAGCAGGCATTGATAAAAATAAGTCATTATATAAATATTGAAAGATCTATTCCATTTTATGTCCCTTTCCCTTCCTGAAAATTTTAGCATGAAAGCTCTTGGAATACCAAGGGTCATTTTGATCTCATGTCAACCTTTTGATAATCTCATATTCATTTTGATGACTTTTTAGCTTTGGGAGGCAATAATGTTTGCAGTCTTCCATCATCTTTCTCTATAGTGTTTTCCAGATATATTCACATTATAAATTTGTATGGTCCTTAGCTGCTGTGCCTCTCTTCTTGCCAAGGACCTTAAGTGTTTGCTGAATAAGGTAGCTCATGGTCTCTTTTCCTCTCCTCAAGATGGCAATGGCTTTCACGTCAGCTGAACTTCCAGCATGTGCACACACATGCATTTGTGGGACTTGTGAGTAGGATAAAAGTCTTTGGACACTTTTGCTTCTTAGACCTGAGCTATACTTTTCAACATAGTTTTCATCATCCTATCCTGTGCAACCTTCACTTTGATGAAATTGAATGTCAAGACATACAGCACTTTGGTCTGGAGGATCTTTTCCAGTCCTTCACGGCATTTCTTTATGTCTTCATCTACTGTAATAGATACTGATGCATAAACTGCAGTTATCTTCGTGGAAATCTATTTGTGTTCCTCGAGAATGCTGTAAAAGAAAATGATGCAGTGTCCCATAAAAATAATTTTCTTATCACCTTTGACATATGATTAATTCAACATCAACAGCTCCTTTATTAGGACAGGTAAGTGGTATAGTGTGGATAGAGGGCCAACCGTGGAGTCAAGAAGACTCATCTTCCTGAGTTCAAATCTGGTCTCAGACACTTCCTGGCTGTGTGACCCTGGGCAAGTCACTTAACCCTTTTTGTCTCAGTTTCCTCCTCTGTAAAATGAGTTAGAGAATGTGGAAAACCACTTCAGTATCTTTGCTAAGAAAATCCCCAAACGGGGTTACAAAGAGTTGAATAGGACTGGATGACAACAAAAACTCCTTTATCTGTCTTAGAACCCAGGAGCCGTCTTAGCTCCAACTTCTTTTGGTCTTCTGGATTTCTCATGAGAATGTCACTATCAGTTTAGTTCAGTTCTTCCAGTAGAGCATAGATTTATTGATCCTGGGACCAAGATCACACATTTAGAATAGTTAACAGTTAATTGTATACATGATTCCCAGTCTCTTTTTCTGCCACTTTACCACAATCAGGCAAGAAGTGGAAGGGAACTGACCTTAACTGATCTCTGTACTTCGAGCTTGATTGATACTTTATACCAGACTCAGCCTTTTTCTTGACCATTTTAAGCTTTTTTGGCATTGGAGAACCTTCTGGAGAATATAGGATCAGAGGATCATAGATTTAGAACTGAAGGTATCATAGAGGCCATGGAGTCCAAGATCTCGTGTCATAGATGAAGAAACTGTAGAACAGAGGTTACGTGACTTACCCAGGGTCATACAGCTAGTAAGGATCTGAAGTCAGATTTGAGCCTAGGTCTTCCTGTTTTCAAGTCCATCACTCTAGCCATACCTCCACATGTCCTTATAGATGAGTACCTACTGGTATAGCTTTTGAGGACTCATGCTCAACATCACCATGATACATCAGAAGACTTAGAGAAATTGCGAGGAATAGTGAAAAGGGTGCTGGATTTGACCCAGAGAGCTGGAATGCATATTCTAGTTCTACCCATTAGTAGCTGATAAGTCACTCAGCCTTTCTGGGCCTCAGTGTTCTCGCATGTAAAATGAGAAATCTGGACATAGATCACTCCTGTGCTCGCTTCCAGCTCAGAATCTATGACCCTGTGATTTTGTGGAAGATTATTATCTTCTCCTTTTGTGTACCTCAGCCTTGCATTCTGCTTTCTGGTTTTCAAAGCACAACCATTTAGCTGGGGACAGTGACAAGAATAGCAGGAGAAGCTCCCAGGAGATTATCATCAGCCTCAGTAATTGAGCTGACTCAGCAAAGCTGTGGTGTGATGGGAAATGTCTGACCTTGTTAGGCTGTCGGCATACAGCATTACAGTGTAGGCACTTTTTTTATTAGAAATTTTAGGAAGACTGTTCTTGGTAAAAAAAATAAATCTGGCTAATAATAAATCATATTTCCAGAGCACTTTAAGACTTTCATGAGACTTTCCTCCCAACAGTCCTGTAGACTGCAAACTTGCAAACAAGGCAGTGAAAGCTGAGAAAGTTAAAATGACTTGCCCAGAGTCACCCAGCTAAGAGGAATCAGAGCCAAGATCTACCAGATCTCCTGTATCCAACAGCAAAGCTCCTTTTAATGTGCCATATTTTCTCTGTTCCTTGTCATTTAACAGCAAATTAGCTAATAGTTTCTTCATTTTGCGGTTCTTCTAGATTCCCCTGGTCTTCCTCAGATTTGTTTTTAGTGGATATTTCCTTAGAGAGGAGAATCATCTGGTTATGACGGAAAGACGACCAAGTCAAGAACACTAGATCTCAGGAGACTAGGATCTGAGTTCTGGAACTGCTGATGATCACCTAATAATAATAGCACTTATCATGTTCTAAGCACTTTACAATTATTATTTTATTTGAGCTTCACAACAGCCCTGGGAAGCAGGTATTATTATTACCATCTATTTTACAGTAGAGAAAACTGAGGCCAACAGGTTAAGTGACTTGCCCAGGTTCACATAGTTAGCAAGTATCTAAGGCTGGATTTGAACTCAGGTCTTTCTGACTCCAGGCACTCTATCCACAGTACCACCTAACTGCCCACATAAAAGGTTTCTGCAAATCTATATAAGTAATGGGTTGAATTAGGAAGAATCCCTCTTGCCTTTAATAATCAACAAACCTATGAAACCACTATTATTTCAAAACTGTTGTGAACCAAAGATCTGACCCCTTGCCCTCTCCAATATCCTGTCCTCTCTCCAAGAAAGTAAATCCTTTATTTGGATTAGATTAGGATCTGCATTAGTAGGGATAAGTAGATTGATGCTTTGTACTGGCTGGAAATCAAAAAGCCAATTTCTAGAGCTCTCTAGGTCAGTAAGAGGCAGAATAACAAAGCAGCAGTCAGAGGATTTACCAGTGTATCTAGATAAATAATGGACACAATGTTATTCTAGCTCTGCAGGATATAATAATCCTCAGCTTTAGGCAGATGAGGTACTTGCACTGAAAAGGAAAATATTTTAAAATTCTTGGTCATAGAGCTAGATAGAGCTCTTCCCAGTATCACAGAATTTCCTACTTAGAAGGCCCCTCAGTTCTCCTCTAACCTTCATCCCCCACCCAAAGAGCCCCTCTGCAGCACAGTGGTCATCCAGCTTTTGCTAGAAAACCTCCATGAGATGGAACCCACCACCTTCTGGGGCAGTCCATTCTATTCTTGGACAGCCTTCAGTGTCAAGCCAAAATCTGGTTCTTTTCAACATTTGCTTTTATTTCGGACCTCTGGGGCCAAGTAGAACAAATCCCCCTTTCAGGGAATAGCCTTTCAATACCTTATCTAAGCTCTCTGACCCTCCTAAACTTTTTCTTTGCCTCAGTTGCTTCAGCCAGTCTTCAGTGGAACTCAAGGATGAACTCCATTGCCACTGCTCCCCTGTGGACTCTCCCCAGAAACTTATTCCCAGGACTGCCAGTAGTAACTACATTCTCAATTATAGCTGTTAAAAGGGCTGCTCCCCATGTTCTCCAACAGGAGTCTTATAAATGCAAGGATTTTTGCCAGTTAACAATACCATGCCTTGACAAGTTGAACCCAATATATCACACAGATTTCTCTTTTGACAACAGGAGAATGTTGTTTGACAACAACAGAAAGAAAATAATCTGTTGATAAAATAAGGGTGTTAATATTTACACTATCAGCTTTACAAGATCATCATAAAGAAAATGTTTTGTTCATCTTTACTGTAAAATCACTACTGTTATTACCACCTTAGAGACATTTTAGCTCCAAAACAAATTCACTCATCTATTAAGGATCTGCAGGTAAACGTTCACCAAAAAATGATGGTTCTTTGGCCTCCCATAGTTGCAAAAATTGTATGGTTTAACTTTTACCCTTTAGAAATATGATTTAACATTAGCTAAAGATTGTCAACTAACATTTAGTAAGCGTCTACTTTGTGCCAGGCCTTTAGGGTTCCCTTCTTCAAGATCACAGACTCAAGAGAATGAAATAGAACTTAGAAGGAGAACGTATGCTAGTGCTGTGGGTGATACAGAGAACAACTGTGTGGTTCCTGTCCTCACCGGAGTTATTTCCAAGAGAGAATGATTAAGACGTAAACACCAGAGCAGGGACTTTTATTTTTGTTTTCTGTATCCCAGCATCTAGCACAGTGCCTAGGTGATGGTAGGTGAGAAAGAAATGCTTGTCACATTGGATTAATATGACATATTTGCCTCATAACGAGAACTGGGTTAGTTTACTTGTCATTTTCTAAGCTTAGAGACGGTCTCTATTATATAAAAATGATTTATTCTTTGAAAATTTGGTTGAATTCAATTACATATTGTTTAGTCCTTGTACTTCATTTCATTTAGCTTTGCTAAATCAAATTCCTTGGCTTGAGAAAGATATTTGAGTGAACATCTGGGGGCTCCATCTGGAAATAACATCTAGGAGAATTAGGAGTCCAACAAATAAGAGAGGAAAGGTAAGGGACTAAAAGAATTATCTGTAATTCTTAAATGAGATGACACAGGTAAAGTGCTTTGCAAACCATAAAACACTATATAACTGCTACGTATCATTATTGTTACATGTTTAGAAGCTGTGATTAGTCAAGAGATCTATCATCTATCTCAACCCTGTTACTTATTATTATATGTTTCTTTCCGATAGTGACTCTTTTGTGTCCTTGGAAGTTAGTATAATCATAGTAGATGCCTAATAAATGCTTATTAATTTGTCTTCCTGACTTCATCCTGGAAAATACTTTAGATGAGTGTCATCTTCTTGTTTGTCCTTCTTTCTTGAAGAGGACCATGGCACCAGGAAAGTGATGCTGTGACTTAGAGGTGAATTAGATTTAAGTGAGGGAGGGCTGTGCAAAGTCACCAACTTTCCTCTGCAGCCATCTGGGTCCAGTGGCAAGATAGAAATCAGGATGACTAAAGATGAGGGTCTTAAGGTATCTTGGGAAAGGAAAAAACCTGGAATCTTCCAGTAAGTAAGATTAGAGCATTTCTAGAATAGAGAGGAACATGGTGGCAGATAAGTTCCAGAAGAGGGCACCAGTGAGCCAAATGGAATGGACTTCAGTTCAAGAGGGATAACGGGCTTTTCATGACACTTTAGGAGCAGATCCCCAGATCCCTGGTATATGTATAGCACCATAGTTTACCAATGAATGTCTGGGGCCCCAAACAAACAAAACCCTCCTCTTTGTCTACTGCCATTAGGGATTCTTCTTCTGTTAAAAATCTGGCATGGTATAGTGTAGAAATGCTGGGTTGGGAGTTGGGGGATTTGTATGAGTATCTTCTATCCCTTTCTGTATGTGTGAACTCAGACAAATGAGGACTCTCTGTGCCTAAGTTTCTTCATCTGTAAAATGAATGGTTGGAGTAAATGACACTGAAGACTGAAATTTATATTCCTGGGTATAATAAAAATCCAGTAATCATTTATCAGGCACCTAATATGTGTAGACATTGAGTGAGATATGAAGTGGAGATAAGGCAAAGACCCCTTGCTGCCCTCAAGGGGCTTGCAATATAATTATAACAATAAGATTAAAAAACAGAAAACCTTAAAGATACTGAATAATATATTCATTAGAGAGTTGCCACTGAACTTTGAAGAAGCTAGAGATTCAAAGAGCTGAGGAGAGAGAGCATCCCAGGCATGAGGGATGGCCTTGGCAAAAGCACAGAGAATGGGGATGAAAAGTTGTATGTAGGGACCAGCAAATAACCCAGTTTGGTGGGCTCATAGAGTGCAAGAAGGAGAGAGCAGATTGAAATAAATCTGGTAATGTAGGTTGGAGCTGTATTGTGAGGGGCTTTACATGCCACACAGGATTGTCACTCTAAGGACAGATGATAGAGAAAGCTAGCTAGAAGCTAGATTTCTTTTAACTACAGGAACCATTAGAGCCACTTTCACTGGGGTTATCCTGATAGGGCAGCTACCTTTACATTGGCAATAATCCATAGCACGTTATGGGACCAGAGAAAGCTACCATTAGGACAGAGCTTAGAAATCAAGTTATCTAAACAGGTCATTTGAGAGAGGATGAAACTGGGGCAGAGGTGGTAAAATGCCTAATGTCATAGTAAGTAACAGAGCTAGGGCTTGATTTGCATTCTTGTGACTCCAGGTTTAGTGTTCTTGCAACTGTATCATGCTTCTCTGCCTCTAGGAATACTGAGAATTAAGGATTGGGGTTCTTTACACACACACACACACACACACACACACACACACACATATATTTTGGTATCATGGTTTCCTTTGGCACTCTGGCAAAGTCTATGGAATAGGGTGTGTTGTCCCCATTTGTAATAGCGGGAAATGCCAAATAGAGGTTAGTAAAATAAAGACGTGATTGTTTTTTCCCAGTCAAGTTCACAGATCCCTAAACTCTATCCACAGAGCCCAAGATAAGAACTCCTGATTTAGAGGAAGGCACCTTACAGGTCATTAAAGGGGCAGATAGGAAGTTTGGCGGATAGAAAACAATTCTCAGAGTCAAGGACTGAGTTTGAATCCTGTTTCAGACACTAGCTTTGTGATACTGGACAAGTCACTTAACTTCTCAGCCTCCATTTTCTTTTCTGTAAAATGAAGATAAAAATAGGACTTCACAGAATTGTGAATATTGGATAAGACAACAAAGCATTTTATAAACCTTCACGAACTCTATAAATGCTAGATTTTGCTGTTATTGTCATCACTGAGACTAGCTATTTCATTTTACAGGGAAGGAAAATGAGACCGGAGGGTAGAAGTGACTTGTCCAAAGTCACACAGATAAGACAGCAGAGTTGGGATCTGAACCCAAGTTCTCTGACTTGGAATCCAGTACTCTTTCTGCCACACTTCAGTGTAACAAGTCCTAAATCCTAAATCTTCTTTATGAGACTTTATCAGATATGCCCATAGCTCGCAACACAGTTCCCTTGGTAGCACACTCCAGAGGCAGCTGTGGTAGCTATGGTAACAGTATCTTCATTTCTGGATTGTGCCTGTCTATATATCTTGACTACAGCTCTCCTAGCTCAGCCGGCCTCTGCTCTGTTGTCCTGCCTTGATAAACATCCCTCCCTAAAAGGCTCTTATCAGGTTACACTAATTAGTTTTTCCCTCCAGGTGCCCATAAAAATCTGCTGCATCCCAGCACCTGGAGCCCAGGGGTGAGTGGCCACATCATTAGGTCTGTGTGTCCAGTGGGAATTAATTTTCTCTAGAAAGAGATCCAAACCTCACTGCATGCCATAGCCCAGAGGACTCTGAGATTATTGTTAGTTTTCCTATGTTTGCACACCACAGGGTCCTCACTGTTGAGCAAGAATCCCTGCCCCCACATGGTTTTTCCTTGTACGATATTCAGGGGCATTAAGCCCATAGCAAACACCCAGGCTTCTTGTACCTTTTACTGATTTTACATCTTTGGCAGAAAGTGTTACAGTTTCCATCAGCTTCCATACTCTGCAGGAGGGTCATAGGACCATAGCACTTAGAGCTGGGAAAAGGACCTCAGGGATCATCTAATCCAAGTCTCTCTTTTTGTAGAGAAAGACAGAGACCCAGAAAAGGGAAGGAACTAGCCAGAAGTTACAATGGCACTAAGGAATAGTCAGGATTGAAATCCATATCTTCTGACTCAAAACTCAGGATTATTTCTACTATATCACACGAACACAGTATTCCTAGAATTTTGTTTATCTGTTCTCCTGGCATATAATGACAATTATGACCTACATTTCTGCATCACTTAATATTCCTCTCTATACTCTTACCTGAAAACAAGCCAGTTTAGTAATCATTATCTCTGCTTTATAGAGGACTTGTGAAAAATGCAAGATAAACCTTTAATCACCTTCTTAGTGCCCCATGTAGAGAAGCTGTGGTTTCAGATAATACCTTGGGATCTGTGCAGATCGAAAGTATTTTTACGTAAGAGATGGGAGACTGTTCAATGAGATGGAAAGATAACTGAATTTAGGCAAAGGACCTCAGTTTTAACACCAGTTTCACTATTTACTACTTGGGTGACCTTGGATGAGTACCTTACTGCCTCAGTTTCCTCACCTGTAAAAGAAGCGTGTTGGAGTAAATGTTCTATAAGTTCCTTCTAAATTCTAAGTCTGTGAACCAATGCCTAGTAGAGGTTTCATCTCCTAATAGCCCTCCTTGACCACACACATTCAATCAACAAATGTTTATTAAGCATGTAAAGTATTATGCTAGCAACTGGGCATATTTACAAATAGGAAAAATGAAACAATTCCTGTGTGCAATAAGTTTATAGTTTAAAAAAGGAGATGACAAGTACATGTGCAAATATATTTGGGCCATGCATGGTAATACTGGCTAATAGGGGAGGCTTAGGCTGGTCCTGAATTTGAGAAGTTTGAACTGAAGTAGGGTTAAAGCCAATTGGGTGTGTGTACTGCCTGGCACCAATGAGCCCCTGCGAGCAGGGTGCTACCAGACCACCTAAGGAGGATTGAACTGGCTCTCTATACTCAGTAACTATACAGTAACAGATTGGGTCACAGCTTCCATGCTGGTAAGCAGTGAGATCAGACCCATGAGTAAGACAGGCTTGCTCACAGCCATCCTTCCAGCCTGAACAAGATCATGAGACCTAGTCTCAATAAATAAAATGTACACATATAACGCATACATACACATATGCATATGTAATACACACACATGTACAATGAATATATACATGTCATATATACATATATACGTATGTCATAAATGTAAGTTTAAGACGCATATACATATATAAAGTAGTTACATGTGAGGCATTATGGGAGCAAGAACAATAGCTATTGAGGGGAATCCAGAAAGTTTTCGTGCAGAAGACGGTCTCTCAGCTGCATCTTAAAAAGAAGGGCGCACTGTGACACAGAAGCAGGCAGGGAGCACATTCTAGGCACAAGGGCAAAGGCATAGAGATGGAAGATGAAATGTGATGGAGTGAAGTCAGTTTGACTGGATTGCTGAGTGTGAGAAGGGGAAATAATGTCCTTTGAAGGAGGAATGGTAGGTTGGGGCCAGATTGTATGGGACTTTAAAAAACTAAATTGAGGAATCTTTATTTTCTTCTCAACACAGTAGGAAGCCACTGGAGTTGATTGAGTAGAGAAGTCCTATGGTTTGTGCTTGAGAAAAATCACTTTGTCAGCAGCGTGTATAATGGACAGGAGCAGGGGAGAGACCTGAAGCAGGGAGACCAAGTAGGGCTAAGTGAGAGGTGCTAAGATCCTAATCTTTTTTTTCCAGAGGGGAAGGCAGGGCAATTGGGGTTAAGTGACTTGCCCAAGGTCACATGGCTAGTGTTAGGTGTGTGAGGCCAGTATTGAACTCAAGTATTCCTGACTCCAGGGTCAGTACTCTATTCACTGTGCCACCTAGCTGCCCCATAAGATCCTAATCTAAAGTGCTAGGCATATGAGTGGAGAGAAGTCAGATGCAAGAAATGTTATAAAAGTAGAAACAGCAAAACTTGGCAGGTGATTAGATCTGTAGGGTGAGGGAGAGTAGGGAGACCAGGATAATGATGAAATTATGAATATAAATCAGTAGAGTGTGAAATACATACACACACACACTCAGTCACACACATGCACTCACACTCATACACTCACTCAAACTCACACACATACATACACAGTCACACTCAATCACACTCACACACATATACACTCACACTCATACACGCTCACACATACACAGTCACACTCACTCAATCACACTCACTCACATACTCATATACACTCACTCAAACACACTCATACACACACACACACTCATACATACACAGTCACACTCACACACCAGTAACATTTTTTGAAACTTCTCTTCAGTCCCTTGAGTCCTTCTCAGATACTCAAAATGGCAGAAGGTGGCCCTTGGTTCACAAAGAGTCTGCCAGGTCCTATTAGTCAGTCAATAAACATTAAAGACCTACTGTGTGTCGATCATTGCACTAAGGGTTGGGGATAGAAAGACAGGTCCTGCTCTGAAGGAAATCGTGGTCCAAGGCGGGAGACAAAATCCTAACAACTGTATACAAACAAATACAAACTATATGCAGGATAAATTCCAGACAATCAGTAGAGCGAGGTGCTAGAATTGGTAGCTGGAGTGGAGAAGAGCTCCCTGTAGAAGGTGGGACTTCAGCTGAGACTTTCAGGAAGCAGATGACGAGGGAGAGCATCCCGCAGAAGGAAGAGGCCACTGAGGTGGAGAGATCTTCCAGGGTGAGAAAGGTGCTGGGGCACGACGGTGCAGGCATCTTCCAGGGCAAGAAGGCTGCAGAGGCAGAAAGACCTTTCAGAGGTATTGCAGAATGATGGAGAAAGAAGTCAGGAGAAGCACGGAGGGACACGCCAGATAGAGCTCTGGACTTGGAGTCAGAAAGCCTGAACTTGAATCTTGCCTCAGATCCTTACTAACTTTGTGACCCTTGCTAAGTCAGCTCCTCAATTTTACTTTCCTTAACTATAAAATGGGTATAATAAATAATAATAGGTTCAGTAGATAAATATTTATTAGGGGCCTACTATGTACCAGGCAATTCCTTAAGTGCTAGGGATACAAAGAAGGGCAAAAGGCAGTCCCTTCTCTTGAGGAACTCATAGTCCAGTGAGGGAGAAAACATGCCAGCAACTACATACAAACAAGGTATTTATGGGATGAATTGGAGATAATCATCAAAGGGAAGGAACTGATACTAAAGATAGAGAAAAGTTTCCAATAGAGGGCGGTAAAGAGCTTTGTAAACCTTAAAGCACTATATAATGTTAGGTGGTAGTGGTGGTGATGGTAGTAGTGGTGATGGTAGTAGTAGTAGTAGTAGTAGTAGTAGTAGTAGTAGTAGTAGTGGTGGTGGTGGTGGTGGTGGTGGTGGTGGTAGTATTAATAGTAGTAGTACTTCTTTTTGTATCCCCAGTACTTAGCACAGGGCCTGGCACATAGCAGGCACTTAATACATGTTTGTTGATTGACTAATAGTATTAAAGGGAACTCCAAGATAAGGAATTTTTCCCTCTGCTAATGCAGGTTGGCACTTTCTTTGAATTTATAAGCCATGTAGGTTACCTAGAGGATAGGGGGTCAAACTTGCTGGGGCCTGCAGGCTTCACTTCCAGCATTAAAATATCATTGGAAAATGTTCAACAAAACAAATAAAAATACAATAAAACATAGGTGGTGTCAACTTGTGGTTTTCCAAGTCAGCATGCTGCCCCAAGGATCTATTTCTGTCTGAGTTTGCCACCACTAGCCCCAAGTACTGAGAAGTTCAGTAATTTACCAAGGGTCCTATGTCAGTATGTGGTAGGAGCTACATTTGAACTCAGGTTTCCCTGCCTTTGAGACCAACTTTTTATCTACTTTGCCAGCCTGCCTTTAACTTAAGAATGCTAAATGATGATTCCTCATAGCCAGAGAATATATGATAGTTTTCAGGGTGTCAGTGTGCTTTGTTTCATGTATTCCTCACAATCCTGTGAATTGGGAAGGGCTGGTATCGTTTTCTCCACTTGACCGATAACCTAAGGGACATAGTGCTGACATGACTTGCTAGTTCTTGGCAGAGTGGAGACTAGCACCCATCTTCCACTTCCTGTCCCCTGACTCAGGCTGGTTGCTCCTGCCTGTTCATCCAGCTGCCTCAGCAGGATCAGAGGGAGCAGGAGGATAGGGCCATAACTCAAGTTTGGGCACATGCCCTTCCTGGTTTTAGATGGCCTCACTAGAGCGCAGGATTGACTAACAAACAGTAGATATTTCTGAAAGCAAGATTGAGCAAAGCAAACACTGAATTGTCCTGTTGAACCCCAGGCTTCCTGAATTAGGAACACAATGGAGGGATTCTTCTCATACCTCCCCCTCATGTTCTGTCCAATCATGTGTTTGTAATTGAGCTACCGCTGAATGAGTTGTGACAATCTATGTGATGCTCAGAACATTCCTGGGATGATTGCTTTTTATGGAAACACATTTTTAGAAAAATCTAGTAATATCTTTGTCTTTTATATGTTATATTTAATCTCAGTACTATAAGCATTCCCCTCCCCGGTGGTCTAGAGTAAACTAATGGAGTTTATAAAGTATGAGGGACCTAATGATGCTGGCAGAGGGTGGCCCCATATTATGACACTGCTTCACTATAGGGCATTCATTATCAGGAATTTCCTTAGTAATTGCTGGAAATAGCATCACTCCAGATGAATTGAGGTAGGTCATCATACATAGTGTAAAGCACCCTGATCTTAGCGTCCAAGGACCACAGTTTTTCTCCTAGCATCATGCAGAGTGATACACATGGAGAAAGCATTCATTTAATGTGTGATAGATGAGTGAATTAATGGGTGAACGAAAGAAGGAGTGGAAAGAGTTGATCTCTCAGGGCCTTTCTTAATGAGTCTCACACTGTGATTGTTTGATCCTGACCTTCTCTAAGGACAGATATCTGCTCTGTAAAATGACAGGGTTGAACTTCATGACCTCAGAGGGTCCTTCTGGCTTTAACATGATAGGATTCCATCCATGCGCCTCAGAATTCATCTACAATCCTCACACACTCTTTCTTTGTCATTGCTGTTCAGACATGGGGAATCTTTGCAATACCTCCTATGATGCTTAACTGCTAAGGTATTCCTATATAGTTGCTTAGGCAGTTGTTTGTAGAAATGGCTTTTTTTAAAAGTCAATTTCAATTCCTAAAAGAACCCAATATTAATCCAATACTAATACAAAATTTAGAACATCAGACAGCATGTAAATATTTAGATTTCTAAATTTCAGATTAGTATTTCTTTTAGAAATTAAATTTGATATAAAAAGCCATTTCTATAGAACATTTGACTAAACAATATATGTACAAGGTACATATAGAGTATATGAAAGTCATCTGAAAGGGGAAAGGATTATAAGATGAAGATATTGGATTGAATCATATTTAAGGTCACCTCCAGGTCAAATGTAATAATTCCACAAACGTACTTATATTTTCTAGAACAGCAATCAATTTTCCCCTGAGATAATCAATACAAAAGTTGTTGATTCTAAAAAAAAGTCATATTAACTGGGAACATAATTGACTCAACTGTCTACTTGTCTATTTTAATATAGATCTAGCCGCCATAATAGTAAACCATTGACCAACCATAATGTTTAAAAAAATGGGGCCATTTGAGTCCATTTGATTTACCCTGTAACTTAGGGTTAACAAAATACCCTTTGTGCTTGTTCTAACTCTCATTGGGGGAAATCTTGGTAAAATCCATTAGAACATTTTCTTACCTGAGAAGGGGAAGGGGATCAAGAATAAGAATTTATTAAGTACTTAACTATGTGCCAAGCACTATGGTAAACACTGAAAATACAAAGAAAGACAAAAGCTAGTCCCTACCCCTTAAGAACCAGACATTCCAATGGGGGAGACAGTCTATAAGTAGCTGGATGCCTATAAGGCATCTACAGATTAGTTGGGATATAATCTGAGAGGAGGAAACCCTAACAGCGGAGCCATCTGGAAAGGATTCCTGCAGAAAGTGAGAATTGAACTGAGTCTTTAAGAGGCATTTTGGGCATGGGGAGGATGGCCTGTATACAAACAAAGAGGCAGGGAATGTTAGGAATATGGTCAGCCAGCCAGCATTTATTAAACGTGTGTGTGAAGAACAGCAAATACAGTATGGGCAGCAGCCATAAAGAGTGAGACTCTAAAGATAGGAAGAGGCTAGGTTATAAAGAGCTTTAAAAGCCAATTATAGGATGTAATGGGCAGCTAGATGGCACAATGGATAGAGTTCCAGGCCCAAAGTCAGGAAGACCCCCTCTTCCTAAGTTCAAATCCAGCCTCAGACACTTCCAACCTTTGTGACCCTGGGCAAGTCACTTAACCTTTTTTGCCTCAGTTTCCTCATCTGTAAAATGAGCTGGAAAAGGAAATGGCAAACCACTCCAGCATCTTTGCCAAGGAATCCTAAATGGGGCCATGGAAAGCTGGACAGGACTGAAAAATGACTCAGCAACAATATAGGACTTTCTGTTTTATCCTGGAGGTGTTAGGGAATGATTGGGGCTCCTTGAGCAAGGGGCTGACGTAGACCAACATTTTAGAAAAATCACACTGTCAGGTAAATGAAGGATGAATTGGAGCATGGTGAGCCTTGAGGAAGGAGACCGGTTAAGAGGCTAGTTAGTAGCATTATTACAGGCAAGATATTGTGAAGAGATTAAGATCTAAAAATGGGATTGAATATGTGGTGTGATAGAGAGTGGAGAATCAAGGATGAAAGTTGAAAACTTGGGGTAATGAGAAGTTATTTCAGATTCAGTTGTTTTTCAGTTGTATCTAACTCATTGTGACCCCATTTCGAGTGTTATTGGCAGAGATACTGGAGCAGTTTGCCATTTCCTTCTCCAGCTCATTTTACAGATCAGGAAACTGAGGCAAACAGGGTTAGGTGACTTGCCCACGGTCACACAGCTAGTAAGTGTCTGAGACCCGATTTGAACTCAGGAAAATGAATCACTTCCAGGCCCAGTGCTCTAACAGTAATAGGAAAATTCTGAAGAGGGGAAGGTTTGAAATGAAAAATAAGGAGTTTTGTTTTGGATATGTGGAGTGTGAGATGCCAACAGGATGTCCAGTTTGAGATATCCAAAAGGCAAATTAGGCTGGAGCTCAGGAGAAAGTCTAGAGCTAGACAGATTTGGGAGTGATTTGTGTAGAGGTGGTAACTGAACCCATGAGGGCTGATGAGATTATCAAATGAGACAGTGTAGAAGGAAGAGAAATGTGGATCCAGGACAGAAACACAAGTATATACACTCATTGTGAGCAGCCAATCCCTGTAGTATCAGAAGTTCATTGCTGTTGGGAAGAATCTCAGTTTGATATATAGTATATTAGCTTCCTTTTAAGTCACAGGATAATCACTGCTGCAGTTACTAATGCAGGGAAGAATGCTAGGAGAGAGGGCTTGATTGAGAGTCAAGAAAATGAAGGTTCAAATCTCAGCTCCACCACTTGCTCGTCAGGTGGCTTTTCTTCTGTGAAATTCTATTCCTGAATCTGTAAAATGGGTATAATATTATATATAAAATAGAAGAATAAGAATATGCATCTGAGAGCACTTTGTAATCTATAAAGTACCCTTTGGATTTCAGCTAAAGTTATTAATAGTGGTAATAATAATAGTACCACCCACCATGGTGAATTGCCATGGTTTTATGAATTTTGTTAACAGAAGAGATGGATCCAAGCTGCCAGAAGACAACAGACTTCAAAATGGTTGAAAGTTACACAAAGAGCCTGTTGGACAGTGCTAGCACAAATGTATGAAGCAATAATACATGAATAATTCAGTCTGCTTTTCCAGGGGGAGGGATTCTCTTAAATGAGTCTAATTATTCTCATTCCCAAGTGATCACAGTCTAAAAATTAACCTTGTAAAGTGCAATTTTATGAGTTAAACACATTCCAACAAACATAAAATGAGGTAAAGGGGGTAGTGGGAGGAATAATTTGGGCCTATAAAGTAAAATGTTACTAAGTAGAGTTCAGAATATGATCTATGGAACTGGGAGGGAAACGGACACATATTCAGTTACTCTTTTTTACAGTATTGTAAAACGAGCCTATAGCAGGCAGAGGGCTGTAGGGATTTATAAATCATCTGTCTTTTTTCTTCTACAATTTCAGTTGATTAGCAAATTCTTCCTGTAAAAAGGAATGTTTCCTACGTTTATGTGATTCTTAGCCATATTTCAAAGCCTACCTCCTCCATGGAGCATTCCCTGATTTACCTCCTTCCACCCCAGAAGTTATTCCTTCACATTCTGGACTTTGACACATTTTGTATCTCTTATTAAATTTTCATAGATTATGTATTGTAGTTATATGCACAGCACCTTGTCAGACTCTAAGATTCTTGAGAGCAGTAATCAACGTCTTCTCCATGGAGTGTTTTCCATTGTGTTTTGTACCTCATAGATCTTCAACTAATACTTGAATAGAAGGAATGCATGTGTGGAACAACATAGTACCCATTTCTTAAGACGTTGTACAGATGTCTTCTCTGCATAGTTGTTTTTTGTTTTGTTTTTGCAAGGCAGTGGGAGTCAAGTGTCTCTGGTCAACTAGTAAGAGTCAAGTGTCTGAGGTTGGATTTGAATTCAAGTCCTCTTGACCAGTGCTCCAACCACTGTGCCACCTAGCTGCATAGTTGTTAATAATTCCCAAATCAGTTCTCAATGTAATAGAGAAGAGCATAGTTATCTCTAGAGGTGAAGTTGTCAAATTCTTTTTAAACCTAGTTGTTGTTGTTTTCATTCCATGTGCTATGAGCCAGGGATAGTCACTTCAACCCTTGAGAACTGTGTTGTGTATTCAAGGGCCAAATGTGGTGCATAAAATTAGTCTTTGGAAGTAATTAAACTTTCCCCTAAGTAAATTAGAAAAGATAATTAATTGCAACCAACTGGGATACATTTGTAAACGACAGTTGAGTCTTTAAACAAAATGTGGTTTGACATTTTAGAAGTCAGCACATTGAGAACACCTACCTGACGTATTTGAATTCTCATCTCCTGGTCTGAGGGATATCCCAGGGCACTGAAAGAAACTGCAGATTCGAGAGTTGACCAACTGTTCATAGTTTTTTTTAAAAATCCTGGGGAAGAGGAGAGGGTGTTGCATGAGTAGAAGCAGATGGTCCCAGTCTCCAGAGAGTGTGGAAAAAAGTGGATTCTTGACTCTTTGATAGCTGACCACCATCTCTTGGATGATTTGTCTGGTGGATTATTAAAGGGATGCTTGGTGATTGTTTAAAGAGGGAAGTGTACTATAATGGGAGGAGAGCTGCATCTGTGGTTAGACATTCTGGATGTGAATCATGACTGTGCTGCTGACTAACTGACTTGGGACTAGTCACTTACCAACCATGGGTCTCACTTTCCTCATCGATAAAGCAGAGTCACTTCTAATTCCATACCTACAGTCCTATAGTATTATAAGGTAACATGGGTTCATTAATAAGACATTCTAGATTGATTTCATTTTGGCAGTGCCTGGACAACATGACCTTGTGGATAAAGGGTCAGCCTTGAATGTAGGAAGACTTAGGTTTAAATCTTCCTTCTGGTATCTAACAGTTGTGCAAACCCAGACAAATTGTTTAATCTCTCAAAGTCCCAGGTGACTCTCTTAAGTCATAAGTCACAAGGGAGTTTCTGGTCTGTGTCAGTAGATAGGATCATCATAGCAGGAGTTATTCATACTAGTGAAGTAATAGGTCTGGATGCCTCATGTGCCCTTTCTCCAACCTCCACACTCCTCCTAAAAATTTGGTAGGTCAGAAGATGTCTATTCTGTAGATACAGTCTGGATATTGTTGAGATATTTTCAGAAGTTTCTCAAAATGGAGAAATATACCTACTCGCTTAGCTATAATATCTTTATATGTGTTGGTTTAATTTATAGCAAAAAATGTCCAAATTCGATGTGATTTCAGTTGCTCTAGTAAGGCATTGAGTTATTAGACATTGGACAAGAGCATCACCTTTAGAATGCTGATAGTTAATGTTTATGGTCAATCTAAATATTATGCCTGCCTAGTCCCCCTCTACTCTACCAGCATCCTGATACAAGCAGAAAGGGACTGAAAGCTCCAGGATGGAAGTTCATTTTTCATTTTTCTTAAGTCATCTTTGCCAAAGGTTTCATCTCCCAGTGGTTAGCCTTCTATTAATGAGTTTTTTGATCATGAGCTAGGCTGGTCCTCAGGTAGTAGAAAGGGTCAGGATCCTTGTTAATGTGGTAGAACCTGCCAAAGCTTATCGCTCATGGCAATAGCGTTCAGGAACCCCTGAGGGACCCCCACACCACAGTGAGGCATCAAGATTGTACTTTTATGGAGGTGGGGCTAACAAACAGAAATAGAAAAGTCTGGAGGAGGAGGGGAGTTGTCAGTGGAAAATGAATTCGGTTTTGGTCATCTAGAATTTCCATGCTGGTAAAAATAATGTCCCCCTTTTAAAGGGGAAGGACACCCCATGACGTGGTTGTTTGAATCAGATTGCTAAAAAAAAATTGATCCCATTATCCAATCTCCATATTTTACTCCTAAGTTTGAAATAGAAAATGACCACATCTTTTGAACAATTTAAGAATTTTTAAGAGGAAGTGTGGTGAAGTAAACAAAATCAAGAAGACTTAGACTCAGGTAGTGCTTTGTGACCCAGGGCCAGTTAGTTAACCTTTCAGGGCCCCTCAGGCAACTTTCCAACTCTCTAAGTTGCACATTGGTAGATAGAGTTTGCACACTACAATTTGCCTTTCCAATGAAATCATAGGTCACCCGAAAAGACAGGATTAGGATATAAGAAACAGTTCATGAAGAGAGAGCCCTGGGGTTTTTAGGTATCAATGCAGTGTAAACCTTGCAGTCCCAAAGGCCATTGATGTCAGCTGGCAATAGGGAGTACATGGCATTACCAGGCCCACAGACTTGTAATCAGAAGCACTGGATCAATACAACCTTGCATTAGCAGCAATTAGAGGTGGCCAGGCCTTGAGTAGCATGAGCCTTCTGCCTCCATCTGAGCTGCAGGGCTTCAGATGGGATCATAGAGGTTGCAGATATAATTGGGGTGCTCTAGGTCGCCGAAAGAATGCATTGCCTGGTGCTTACATCCATCGAAGTGGTTGAAGATGGAGCAATTGCCCATAATTGCCATAATGGCAATGAGAGTGGTTAAAACCTACAGGCAGGCCGTCATTTTGCCTCTGGAAACACCCTGTAATCAAGCCGAAAGGCCAAGTCCATTAACCTATTGATAATCCATTCTCAAACCAGTGCCTTTGAACAGCAGGCTTGCAAGATAAAAGATTCAGAAAATTACTCTCTTACTGGACTCTTAACATCTGGCTATCTGCCGCCTTACTTTGAAGAGACATGCCATGCATGGTGTTGAATTCAGAATGGATTAATTGACTCATAGACTTTTAGAGTCTGAAGTAGCCTTATAGATTATCTTGGCCAACCTCCATATTTTACAGACAGAAAACAGAGGCAGGAGAGGGGAAGTGTCATGTCCGACTAGGATACAAACTCAGATCTTTGGGTTCCCCAAAGATCCATTACACTAAACAGCCTTCCTTTACTAGAATGTCACCTTATGTAAATGAGGGACTGTCTGTGTAATTCTGTTCTCTGAGTCCATTTTTAATACAGTAAAATATTAACAATGCAGCATACTGATTAACCAAAAACACAACTTATCCATTGTTTTTCTCGTACTCCTGTGTTTTGGGAAAACAACACCAACCAAAAAAACCAAAATAGAACAAAAAATAAGGTGATATATGCTAATCATTATAATAGCAGTTGACATCCATCTGTGATATATGGTTGTAAAATGTTTTACACACATGGAAATGGAGTCAGGAGAATTTGGGCTCAGATTCTACCATGTGCTGTGATATCTTGGGAAGTCACTTAGAATCTCCAAGTTCATTTTCTTCTTAAACTATAAAATAGGAATAGTAGCATCTACTATAAGGCTGTTGAGAGAATAAAAGGAGATTGTATATGTGAGGAGATTACCATTTAATCCTCATAACCTGGTAGTGAGTGGGTGAGATGCAATTATTATTCCATTTTATAGGTGAGGAAACAGGCATATAGATGTAAATGATTCGCCCAGTTATTGTCTGAGGCTGTATTTGATCTCAGGTCTTCCTAATTCTAGGTCCAGAGCTCTGTCCACTCTGCCCCCAGCTGCCAGAACCAAGACAAAACAGTATCAGGTCTCAATGAACTTAGGTTCCTTGTACCAGGAGGTTTAACAGATACAAATAAATAAGGGAGTATTTAGGAGCACTAACAACTGAGGTGGGAGAAATAAGGGAAGGCCTCGTGGATGAGGTAGCGTCTGAATTTGAACTTGAAGAAGGACATGGTTTTGAAGAGGCAAGAATGAGGTGGGAAGGTAGATCAGTAATGAGGACCAGCTCATGCAACTGGTTGGAGGTGGGGAAAAGAAATGTCAAATCTGCAAAAAACAAAAAAACAAAAAAACCCTACTTAGTTCAGTTTGACTGCAATGTAAAGATTGTTGGGGGGAGGTGGGAAGGCAGGGAACGGAGGAGAGATACAAAATCAAGATGGGAAGGTAGATAGGAACCAGCTTGCGCAGGGCCTCATTCTGTTTGTTTGTTTTTTTAACAGACCAACAATTTTTATTTCAGTGAAATGTTAAGAGAACAAAAACCGTTTCACAGAATGACAACTTTAATGGCCAATTGGCTAAAAAAGATGTGCTTGATATTTATACACATAACAATATGTCACTATGACTTGGATCCCTGTGGGCCCCACTCAGCTTTATGCTAAAATCCAATAGGTATACTCTGGAAATATATCTTATTGTCTTTTTCCAGAACTAGAAGCAATACTTTATCATCCATGCAAGATTAGATCTTATTCACTAGACTGTAGTGGTAATAACAATTGTTAAATATTACATTTTTGTAATGTTTTAAAGGTTAAAAATGACTTCCTCAAAATATCTGTGTGAAGGACAGCATACTTTATCCCCATTTTGGAGATGAGGCCCATAGAGGCGAAGTAAGTTACCCCTAGTCACACTATAAAAATGGAAAAACTGGGATTCAACCTAGGTCTTCTAAGTCTCAGTCTAGAGCCTCTTCAAACCTATATTATTGTGACAGCTTCCTGTATGGTCTGCCACATGCATGATGTCCCCATTATGAATCATCTTTGGTGCCTCAGCTCAGAAAATCTTCTATAGCACCATTTTCATCACATTACTCCCCTGCTCAAACACTGACAATGGCTCCCTATTGCTTGATCAAACAAGTAAAAATTCTTTAGCTCTGCTTTTAAGGCTTTCATAGGTTAGCTTCACCTTAATGATCCTAATCATCTTATTCTTTTCCCTTCCATGTACCCTCTATTCCATTCAGTCCAGAATTCTTCAGCTCCCTCTGCATACTTTTTTCTGTTAAATGTGAAATTATGGGGCAGCGAGGTGGTGCACCGGCCCTGGAGTCAGGAGGACCTGACTTCAAATCTAACCTCAGACATTTAACACTTACTAGCTGTGTAACCTTTGGCAAGTCACTTAACCCCAATTTCCCTGCTCTCCCCCCTCCAAAAAAAGTAAATGTGAAATTATAACTGAACTTATTAACCTCAAAA
The DNA here is from genome assembly GCA_028646575.1 of Pseudocheirus occidentalis. Taxonomy (NCBI): domain Eukaryota; kingdom Metazoa; phylum Chordata; class Mammalia; order Diprotodontia; family Pseudocheiridae; genus Pseudocheirus; species Pseudocheirus occidentalis. The sequence goes on along the minus strand of CM053601.1, from coordinate 135,494,750 downwards.
GGTAAATTCCAGGATTTAGAGTTGGAAGGGATCTTGAAGCATGGAATTTTAGAGGTAGAAGAAACCATGGAGATCAACTAGTCAGGCCCCCTCATTTTCCCTACAAGGAACCAGGCAAATAGAGGCAAAATGGGCATATACATTATAAGTACCAGAGTCAGGATTCGAAACCAGTTCCTCTGATTTCTAAATCCATTGTGCCAAATTCCCATCCACCAGAGATATCCGACTCACACCTCTCCCAGATTTGGACCAAACCAGATTAAGATGGAATTGGGAAATACTTAACAAAATAAACAGTAATAAGACACAGGTAGCATTATGTTTCAAAACTGTGTTAAAATGCAAACTGCAGAGCTCCTCATGTATGGATTAGTTGTCCCTACACTATGCTATAAACCCTCTTCTCCTTCAGTGTAAGTAATAAGTATTCATTAAATGCTTATGGTGTTCAGGACATCGTGATTTGTGCCAGAGAAGATAAAACATTTAGATAAGACTTTGCTTGTGTTCTTATAGATTATTAAAGGCATATTATTATTATCATTATTTAGGGAAATGCACAGAGAACTATGAAGTATCCAAAATTACTTGGATAGTAAGTCAGAGCTGGTTAAATATAAGGAAGATCTTCTTAACAATTAAAGCAGGATTAAGTAAAAAGGGAAGTGCTTTGGGGCAACTGATTTCACTTCTCTGAGATTCAGGCTCCTGTTCTTTTAAGTAAAAGAGTTAACCTAGATAACTGTCAAGGTCCCTTCCAGCTCAGTTTTTCCCCTTGTATGTAAGGAACAAATTCCTAATAGCTAATGCTGCCCCAACATGGAATGGGTCACCTCAAGAGCTAGTGAAACCCTTTGCACTAGAAGCCTTCAGGCAATGCCAGGAAGAGCACCTATCAAGGATGCCACAGAGCAGTCTCCTACTCAGATTCAGTTGGATGGGCTAGTTGGATGCCCCTGGAGAGTCCCTTCTAATTAAAATCCTGTTTTTCTTTGTCCTGTATCTTCCCTCAAGGCACATGTAGTCTAGCTGAGGTCAAAACAAACATCTAAAATGCTTAGAAAACTAGGGGTTAAAAATCCTGGGAGTAACAGCTCAGAGAACATGTGCAGTAATCAAGATTTTACTGAAGGAGGTGACATGAGCTGAACTTTGACAGATGAGTAGGATTTGGTTGAAGAGAGGGCACAGATGAGGTAGACCATTCCTGAGACAATGAATAATATGAACAAAATTAAGAAGACAGGAAAATGTGGGATGTGTTTAGAGGCTGAACAGTGGGTAGAGCAAAACACACATGTATGAGGAATTAAGACTGATAGATTGGTTTAGAACCAGATCATGGAAAGCCTTGGATGCTCATTTAAGGAGACTGGACTTTATTCAGACTCACCAGGAACAGAGGTGCTTAGACCACATCTAGAATGTGTTTTTCAGTTTTGACGTATACATATTAGGAAGGAAATTGATAGACTGGGAAATCCAGAGAAGAGTGGCCAGGATAGTATGTGCACTTGAAACCATTCCATGAAAGAACTGAATGAAGGCAGTGGAGATGGTCAGCCAGGAAAACCATGATGATGATAATGACACAATTATGGTGCTTAACACTTTGCAAGGTTCTTTCCACACATTGTCTCATTTGATTCTCAAATAGCTCAATAATGTTTAGTACTGTGGACAGTATTTCCCCGCCCATTTTACAGATGGCTTAGAATGGTTAGGTGAACTTGACCAATATGACATATAAAAAATGTTAGAGGTTGTGTTTTTACCTGGATGTTTCCTAGGTCCAACTTGAGTGCTGGTTTATACAACACTAAGATTTGGAAGGAGAATGTAGTTGTCTTTAAGTGTTTAAAGAGCCTCATATGGAAAGGAGATTAGACATGTTCTGCTTAGTCCTTACAGGAGAAAACAAAGTTAGAAAGTTAAAAACAAAGTTAAAAATCAGAGCTATCCTACACTAGATTAGACCACTTTCAACCTATGAGCCCCCCATTGGTAGATAGTCTTTCAGGGAAGTTTACTTGTGAGAGACGTTGCAGGGGCATTTTCTAATCAGATGAAGGTTATACCTTTGATTACTTCTGAGGTCCCTTCCAGCTCTGAGATTCTGTGATCTTAGCTAGAGCGCCATGTATACTGTAGAGAAGGCCAAAGAAATTCACCTATCTCAAGTAATTCAAGCCATTATCTTGAAAAAAAATACATAGCTCTTTTCTTTTTTTTTTCTTTTTGTATTTCTGCTGGGAAATGTAATATTAATTGACTCATTTGATCATTCAGCACAAATGGTTCTTTATTGGCCATAGCCCAGAGAATCCATCAAGTCTTTCTGCCATAAGCAGCTCACAAAAGAAGGCATTTTCTCCTACAGTTCCACATATACTGTTTGTATTTGAGATCTTTATTACTCAGTGACTGATCAATTCTCTATCTCTTCCAATGTGCAGATTGAGTGACCAATTTTGTTGGGTCTTTTGAACCCACTGGAATCACCAAAAAGCAATGGTTTTCCAAAGGAAGATAGATAGGAAATGAACACGAGGAGGGGCTCAGTCATGGCTTTTGAAATTATCTTTATGAAGAAATTCTGACAGTACCTCTTTTGTGATTGTACCATTCAAGTGACCTCCATCCCCACACTCCCCAAATCTAGGCAATCCAGTTTGGCTGAACTTCAAATTTGCCTTGCTTATTCCTCTCTCCATTCCTTAGCTCATAGGATCATAATAGATCCTGAGCTGAAAGGAATCTCAGAGGTTATCTAGCCTACCTCTTTCATTTTATATATGAGGAAACTGAGACATAGAGAGGGTAAATGCCTTATTCAGATGTCAGAGGTAGGATTTCAGACCAGGTTCCCTGCCTCCAAATCAGTTGCTCTTCCTACTGTACCACACTTCTCAGGAAGGGACAAAATAAGGTGGGCTCATCCAGGATATGAATTTGAGACCAAAGTGCTTTAGACCTTCAACCTAGGACACCCTGGACCCACCCTCCTCATGTAACTCTTCCCCGAATTTCAAGACCCTTATCAAACATCTTTTAAATTTTCCCCAAGAAAAAGGAGAAAACATAGTGTAGAAGTTAATGAAACTCCACAAAACTTTCCACAATTTCTTTGGTTGCTCACTATTCCTTTATGGAACTCTCACAGCACTTACCAGTTATCTTTTTCACTTGGTCTTTAGCCCAGGATGGTTGTACGGTCGTTTGGAGACTTTGTTGAGACTGCCCCTTCACAAATGCCTTGCTCCATTGACTCATTCTGGCCTGGAACTGGGCATCCATTCTTGAAAGCAGTGTCAACAGAGCATGAGAAATGGCAGGCCTTAGCAAGATGATAAGGCTTTGAGTCCAGTCTTCTAAGTGGAGTGTGGCTATTATTCAAGGACCAGCCTAATTCAGTGCCAAGAACTCATCACTGAAGGTGCTGCTGCTGCTACCGTCGCCTCTCCTGCTCCTCTGCCTCTTCCCCCTCCTCCTTTTTCCTTTCTCCTAATCCCATCCCCTAATAGCTCAATATTATATAGCACTTTACTAATTACTAACCACTTTCAATATCTGTCCAGCCTTTGAGATATGTAGCATAAGTGTTATTATTCCCATTTCACAGATTAAGTAACAGATTAAAAGTGTATTTTTCTACTTTCCATTACCCAATGGAGTCTTTCAGTACTTATAGGATCATAGATCATAGGACTAGAACCGGGTGAAACTTTAGAGTTCACGGAGGCCATCTCCCTTGTTTTATAGACAAGGAGACTGGGAGCTAGACTGGGAAGTGACATCCCCAAGGTAGGTCACAGAGCTAGCTAGTGGCAGAGCCAGAGATTTGAACCTAGGTCTTTTGCAGCCCTGTTTGCACTATTTCTCATTACTCTCAATATTTTGCAAAGTATTAAGTGTGAAACATATTTGCTGAATGAGTGTAATTAGCTTCCTTTGAATAATAGTGGCACCTTTGAGGCAGGAGTGACTTTTCATGAGCTCAGGAACTGGCCCTCAGTCCTAGGCAGGCCATGGAATGTATTTCTAAAAGGCTAAAATGACAAAACCATGGGACAGTTTCTATTAAAAGAACTCCTAACCCATTCTTTGTGACTATGCTGAATGGAACATTAGGCATCTATTCTGAGCTTACTGGCATTTTGTAAATAATTGCAATTCTTTCTAGACACAATTTCAAGTTAACAATTCAGAACCATTTCATACCAACCACAAGCATATGGTGGGATATGTTTTAACATCAGAGAATGTTCTATATAGATACATGTATATGTATGTGAATATATACATATGTGTGTGTTTATGTGTGTATATATATATAATATATGGAGAGAGAGACAAAGACAGAGGGAGAGAGAGAGAGAGCGAAGGAAAGAGAAGGAGGGAGGGAGAGGGAGAGAGTGGAGAGAGAGAGAGAGAGAAGATGGTTAGATAGATAAACATACTTATAGGGAGAGGGAGGGAAGGTTGGATGGTTTGTTTAGACTTATAATTGCATCATTCTGTCAATTTATGAAGTATTTATTTTGAGATAAGCTCCATGCTCAGTGAAAAGGAAATATAGAAAAAGGCAAAAGCATGGTCCCTTCTCTCAAGGAGCTCACATGCAAATAACTGTACATACAAGATATATGTGGGTGTAATGGACTATGATCTCAGAGGGAGTGCACTGGGGGAGGTACAGAGGGAGAGATATGGATCAGAACAGGCTTGTTGCAGAAGATGGAATTTGGAACAACTCCTGAATGAGTACACGAAAGCCAAGAGGCAGAGGTGAGGAGGGAGTGCATTCTCTCCATGGGGGCAGCCAGTGGTAAACTACTAGGTCTGGAGTGTGGTAGTCAAAGAACAGCAAGTTCCCTGAATCATAACATACTTAAAGGGGATTGAAGTTTTAGAACCCCAGAAAGGTAGGGAGGGCAAGACTGTAAAGGGTCTTAAATGCCAAATGATGCATTTATATTTGATCCAGGAGGTAATAGGGAGCCACAGGTGTTGAGACTCTCTCCAATAATGTCAATGAACTTGTTGTCTGTAAATTGTAGTTCTAGAGAGCTATCTGGAGGCCTTGTGGGACTACTCCACAGTCACCCTGGCAGAGTGCATTGAAGACAGAACCTGAACCTGGATATTCCTAATTTCAAGGCCATATTGAGTGTATTAACCTTCTCTTTTTCCCTTAGCATCTTCCTTCCTCTCCCTTTTTCCTCCTCTCCTACCCCATCTCTTTTCCTCTTTCTCCTTTGTAATCTCCTTAGAGATTTCCCTAAGGCACTTAGAGATACCTTCAAATAGCAACACTGGAACTTAGCTCTTTCTGACTTCATGATCTAACCTCTATCCACTAGGGCTCTTAAGTTATATATTTAGGGGTACAACCATCGCTCTGAGCATATTCAGTCTTGTTCTCTTGAACCTGTTAAACCAATTTAGTGCCTTGGGCAGAGTACTAGATTTGGGGTTAGAGGGTCTGGGTCCAAGTCCTGGCTGTTATTTACTGGCTTTGTAGCTTTGGGCAGATCTTTTCAGTTTTCTGGGCTTGTCACTAGTTGCCCTGTATACCTTATGGGATTTCTATGATAATCTGCTGAGATGTATGTAAAGCACTTTGTAACAGTCTGTACTCTATCATATAGAGATCATAATACTTATAACAGAAACATATTTCAGAGATCATATAGTTTAACACTTGACACTGCCCCCTATGTAACACTGGAAGAAATTAAAGTTCATACAGGGGAAATAACTCACCCAAGGTCACACAGGCTGCAAATAGAGTCAGGAGTCAAAGACTGGTCTTCTCACTCTATAGTTAGTATCCTTCCCAGGGCACCAAGTTGGTTTTACAGGTATCAAGATTTTAATTATATTAATTCAAGGTATTAATTCATTCAGAGTAATAATTGAGCATCTGGAAATATACACAGTGCTGCGTCTCAGGTAGATGTGAGCTTTTGGTGGTGACAATAATGATAACGACATCTATTTTTTTTTTTTTGCGTTTTTGTAGGGCAGTTAGGGTTAAGTGACTTGCCCAAGGTCACACGGCTAGATTTTTTTGTGTGTGTGTGTGTTAAGTGTCTGAGGCCGGATTTGAACTCAGGTACTCCTGACTCCAGGGCCGGTGCTCTATTCACTGTGCCACCTAGCCACCCAATAACGACATCTATTAAGACTTGCTTTGGCAGCCTTAGGAAAGCACATCCCAACACAGAATTGTTCTTTTTTACAAGACAACTTACTGAATCAGTTATTATCTCTTATCTCTTAGGAATGAAGGCTTCATGTGCTCAAGCCCTCTCATTTTACAGATGAGGAAACTAAGTTTCAGAGAGGAAGGCATTATGTATTATGTATGTTCCAAAGTGCCTAGCATAGCACCGAGCACATTGTTAAGAGCTGATTGGTGTTAGGGTACCACCCTTCTGGAAACCCATTGAACTGTAAGCACACATTAGCCTGCTCATCTTGTCTGCACAAAAAGTCATCTTCAGTTTGATGAAGGTTGGACATTGCAGTAATTATTTTGACAGTCTTAACTTAGTTCATTTACCTTAGTGAGGTAGCTTGGACTAATATTCAGTCTTGGCTAAAACGGGACAAGGAAGCTACTTGAACACTTGCCTTAATAGAGAACTCAGCTTTGGTAAAGCTTAAAATGCCCCCTAAGGCTTTTGGGGTACCCTGCTCCTTCATTTGTTGTCTGCCTTCTTCCCTCTCCCTAATTTTGCTCATGCTTCTTTTTCCCCGACTCCCACCACACATGGAATGGACTCCCCACCTACAGCTTCCATCTGTTGAAGTCCCTTCCTTCAAGGCCTAGATCAGGCACTGCCTCTTCCATAAGCCTTCTTTCAGTCTCAAGGTAAACGTCATCCCTCCCTTCTCCAGTTTCTCATGGTGCTTTGCCCAGATACCTCTTTTGCTCTTAATTCACTCAGTTTATATCGTAGCTATCTGGTCATACAGCTTTCCTTTCAATTATAAGCCGCTTTAGGGCAGCGAGACTTGTGTTGTAGCTACTGTTATAGCCGTGTGACCTAAAAGTTGTTGATGATATGTTGAATGAGTGAAAAAGAGTAGGGGATTGGTAGTGAGAACTATTAGATTCCATAGTGTCCAGTATTTGTACTGAACATAGTTATATCTTTATGACAAATATAAATCCTTCACTGGTAGAGGGAGCCGGTGTCTCTTGAGAACTGTAAAGTCAAATATCTTTCCATGAAGTATAATGGTAGTCTGTCATATGTATTACTCATCAACTTAGAAAATATATTTATAATCATCTCATTTGACCCCCACAATAACCTTGTAGGGCAGGGCAGGTATTATTCCCATTTTACAGATGAAGAAATCGAAGTTAAAGGACTTGCCCAAGGTCATGTGGTTTGTTAGTGGCAAAGCCAGGCCTGAAATTCCGGTCCTCTTACTCCAAAGGCATCCAGAGATCATTCTACTATATCATATGCCCTTTCTAATGCAGGCAACTGAACCCGAGTAGATTGTTGGAGGCAGTGTGGAGAAGTACCAAGAACCCTGGACTAGATGGCATAAACAAAAGTTTAAGTTCCAGTTTGTGCCACTCACTGGCTGTGTGATCTCAGACAAACCACATCATTTCCTTATCTACATAATCTTAGATTTAGAAGGAATATGAACAGAGTCATTTAGTCAAACCAAAACATCCCTTTAACAACATTGCCAAAAAGTAATCGTCTAACTATATTTCAAAACCACCAGTGAGGAAACCTTGGCTTCCCCATCCATAAAATGGGGGAGTAAGAGCAGATGGTATCTAATTCTGAATATGGCGGCAGGATCTATGACCTTACCCAAGTCTTCTCCTCTCCCAGGCCCCATTTCCCTTCCTGTCAAATTAGTATCTTGCTTAGTAAATTAGTAGTTTCCTTCCCCCTCTCAGATCCACCTTTCAATACCTCAAAAACTGATAACCTTTGAAAAAGTCCTTTGAAAAGTAACAGACTGGGGTGCTAGGTGACACAGTGAATAGAGCACAGGTCCTAGCAGTGGTTCGCAATCTTCCTAATGCTGGGACCCTTTAATACTCGTATGTGGGCATATCTGCATGTGGGCAGACTCACCTGGAGACAGATAGAGAATCGGTGTCTCGATTCCTAAGACCATCGGAAAAATGTTTTCTGATGATCTTAGGCGACCCCTGTGAAAGGGTCGTTCGACCCACAGGCTGAGAACTGCTGTCCTAGAGTCAAGAGAACCTGACTTCAAATCAGGCCTCAGACACTTAACACTTACTAGCTGTGTGACCTTAGGGATGTCACTTAACCCCAACTGCCCTGCCCTTCCCCCCTCCAAAAAGGAAAAAAAAAAGAAAGTAACAGACTTTTTTGGACAGTGTTCTGCAGATTCCAGGGGCTATTTATTTGCTGTTTTCTCCCTTTCTGATGGTCCTGGGTTTACAGAATAGCCCAAGGTCACCCGTGGCTTCCAGATGGTATGTCTATCCCTTAACCCAGTTTTTCCCCAGACATTGTTGACATCAAGCCCGCCAACATGGAGGACCTGACTGAAGTGATCACGGCCTCAGAGTTCCATCCCCACCACTGTAACCTCTTCGTCTACAGCAGCAGTAAAGGATCCCTGAGATTGTGCGACATGAGAGCATCGGCCCTCTGTGACAAGCACTCCAAGCGTAAGTGCCTGCCCCTCGCCCCATTGCTCCAGTGGTCTTTGTCCTCTTGCCCGCAGGGATGGTGACGAGGGTCTCAGAGGTCCCAGGGATGGCATGATCTTAGTCTGGGAAAACTTCACAGCTACAGCACAGATGCCAAACCATAATTAGATCTTCCTTATGGGCAGAAGGGAGTTTGCAGACACCTTTGTTCCTTGTGTTGCCCCTGAGACCGACATCTAGACCTAGTACATGGCTGTAGCACAGATGTCTGTACTGTGAGGATGGGTAGGGCCAAGACTTTGCCAGTTACCTTGTATCCATGGAAACACATAGTCATTATTATCTAACATTCATCGAGTATTGTAGTTCAAACTGACTTGAGACTTGAACTCAGACCCCTCCCCTGTCCCCTAACCCTAATGACATGCACAGTACTAACTAGCACTTCTCATTGCTCACAGCAATGGCAGGGGGACCCTCCAAGGCACTTCAAACTCTTGAAACAACGGCCACAACAATAACGGCATCACTAGCAGAACCTCACATTTCTAAGGGCAGCAGAATGATCGAATGGAAACACCATGAAATTCAATTCAGAAAATTTGGCTTTAGGTCCCAGCCCAGACTTTTACCTAAGTGATGTCCATGGGGATTAGAAGGGAATGGCAGTGCACTGAGACTGTGAGATTCAAGTCATCTCACCTGTAAAAGTGGAAGAAGAGGAATACCATAGTGTACAGTATATACCATAGTGAATGGTGGAAAATTACTGAGCTATCCCGAGTGAGGAAGTTTCCTCTTCAGGCATTCCCTTTACATAGGAAAGCATGGCTCCAGTCTAAAAAAGTGGGGATAATAATATATAACCCTCCAAATAAGGTTTATATCAGAAAAGATTCATAATACTACATGAATGAATAAATAGTATCTTAAAAGTCACATAGAGACTTGTGATTTAATTGGTGCAAGCAACTCCCCGTGGGGAAATTAACACAAATCATCACCTTTTCTTAGCTTACATCCTTACAGAGTTGTCTGGGGACACCACAGAGGTTAGGGAATTTTCCCACGGTCACCCAATAGTCTTTGTCAAAGGCAGGACTTGAATCCAGATCTTCTTGGCTTTGAATCCAGCTATTTTATCTACCATACCGTCCCTCCAATTCTGCATAAATATAAGCTATTATATTATAATAAATAAAAGATAAATTATAATACTATATTTCAATAGTTATATAATAATTAAGGATAATAATGATTACAATAGCTCATACAGTACTTTCCTTCACAGAAACTATTTGTGAAAGGTAATGTAATTGTTATACTGATATAGCTAGGGCATCTAGAGAGTATAGTGGAGAGAGTATTGGGCTTGGAGGCAGGAAGACTTGAGTTCAGATCTTGTCTCAGACACATATTAGCTGCATGACCCTGGCAAAGTCACTTAACTCATCTATAAAATGAGTACAATAATAGTACCTACCCTCCTGGGTTGTTGTGAGATAATATTTGTAAAGTGCTTTGGAAACTATAAAATGCTGGCAATTGTGATATTAAGGAGGACATTGCCCATAAAAAGAGACAGAGCTAGGAAATGGAATGTCATGTATAAGGAGTGCATAAGGTCTTTGACTGGAACATGGAGGGGAAAAGGGGAGTAATCTATAATAAATTGGGAAAAGAAGAGTGGAATCATATTGTGAAGGACTTTAAATACTAAAAGGGAAGTTGGTGTTTTATCTATCAGGTAATCAGGAACCACTGTAGTTTTTTGAGCAGGGAATGAGATTGTCAGACTTGGGCACTCTTCAGTACAGTGCTTTGTATGAGTGTCAAGGCCTCGGTAACACTAGCTGGTCTGCACTGAGCCATATCTTTACTAACCAGCTGCTTGTGAGAATCACTGAACATCACCAGCCCAACTGCCCCTCTGCTACATAGGGCCTGTGAAGTAGGGATAGGGGAACCTCAATGGGTGAAACTGTAGGGGTGAGGGAAGTTTTGAGGGTTTTTTTCCCATTTGGTTGTTGTTGTTTTTTACCCTTTATAGTTTAAGAAATGGACAGGAAAGGACAATGAAGAGAAATTCATAGTATAGTCAAGTGCAATCAGCCCATTAGAGTTCAGATAAGGGGGTATATGCAAATTTAAATTGTTTTCAATCAGTATCTTCGAAGGAGGTTGTGCAAGTGCTATCTTTATGTCAGTCAACTTGTCCTGCTCAAGACCACCCTTGTCTGTGTATTTTGGCCCTTCTGGCTTAGAGTGAATGTCATTGGTAACTTTTTCTCTTTGAAGCAGCACCCCTGAGGGTCTTCCTCTCCTAGCTTGATTTTTTTTCTACAACGAAAGGGGCTGTCCCTTAACTCATTTCTTAAAGAGGCCTATTCACTGAATGGTTGTTACCTTACTGTAAGTGAGTACCTGAAAAAGCCTTAGTCTAGAAGGACCAGGGTCTACTATTGCGTGCTGGGTCATCTCCAGTCCTCCTGATGAATATCTGGCTGCTGGACCCAGATGGCTCTGGAAGAGAACGTCACCTCGCACAGCCCTCCCTCCCTCAAATCAAATCAAAGTCAACTGCAAGTCATGTCATCTTTTCCTCTTTGAAAACGAAGGACAAACACAATGCATGTAAGATAACTTTAGATTATGTACGTGTGCCTTCGTTAAAATCTTCTAACAGTAACCACATCATGGCATGGAAGGGTACTTTGGTTTTTCAAAAATCTGTGTCAATAGAGCATAAACTCTAGAAAACACTACCACCAAGAAGAAGTATTCACAGAAATAACAATAAAAGTAGCTAGCATTTAGATAGCACTTTGAGCAGTTAGTGGTGCAGTAAATAGAGTGCCAGGCCTAGAGTCAGATTAGGGGACATTGGGCTGCCTACTTAACATTGTTAGGCCATCTTGTCCAACCTCCTTATTTTCCAGATGAGGAAACTGAGGGTCAGAAAGAGGAAGAAATTTACACACAATCACACAGCAAGTTGGTGGTGAAAGAACCAGGACTAAATAAAGTACTTCTCAGATCCTTGACTGTGGCTCTTCCTACTGCACATCTTTGCCTCGTCTCCAAAGCCAGGCCTTTTCCCCTCTGACTCAGAGCCAACTTTTGATCACAACTGACTGGGACTGGAGGTAGAATTCTTGGCTCTCTTGCTAGGAAGAAAAAGCATTTTATGCCTGGAGGGAAAGCAGGGCCTGATGGATATTGATTAAACCCCATTTTCCAGACCCATGAGTTAGAAAATAGCCATTTAATGTAACAAGGCTACTTGGACCTGGAGTCAGGCTCTTTGAGCTCGACAAGCACTGCTAAGGTCAGTGTATAGAATCTAGTTGACACAATAGGGAGCAGGATTGAACATGCTGGCTCAGCTGAACCCACCAAGAGGCATGTGCTGTGATAAGCAGAGAAGCTACGGGACCACGAATAAAGTGTAGGCTAAAAATAGAAAAGCAAAAAGTCATTCTGAAGTCATAGAATCCCACAGAATTTCAGGTGCAAAGGACTTGACTTGCCATCTGCTCTAAACTATGTCCCCCAAAGCATCACCACTGCAGTGCAGCCCATGATTGGTTGAGCTCCTCATTTTGGCTTGAGCCAGATATCTCCAGATGCTATCCTATCCTTCAAGGTATGGTTCAAGTCCTTCCTCTTCTATGAACTTGGAATCAAGGCAAATGGAATGTTGTGTGATTGTAGGCTAGTCACATTCTAAGCCTCCATTTCCCATTCTGAAATGGGCGTATTAAAACTTGCCCTGATCATCTCACAAAATCATTGTGAATCTCAGTGGAGACATTTGATGTGAAAATATTTTGGCAAAAGTATAAAGTATTTTGTTACTACTTGGTTGGCACCATTTTCTATTAGTCAGTGATCATACTGAGCACTTATAACATTCAGGGAATTATGAAGAGTATAAAGATGTTTAAAATGTATCCCCTATTCTTGTTTTTTTGTTTTGTTTTGTTTTGGAGGGCAGTTGGAGTTAAGTGACTTGCCCAAGGTCACACGGCTAGTTTTCTTTGTGTTAAGTGTCTGAGGGCGGATTTGAACTCAGGTCCTCCTGACTCTAGGGCCGGTGCTCTAGTCACTGTGCCACCTAGCCACCCCTATATCCCCTATTCTTAAAACATCTTGGTGATGAGGAAAGAGACTTGGATTCTGAAGACTTTGATTTCATTTCTGAATTCTGACACTTTTAGCTTTATGACTGTTAATCCCATCATTTCCTTGGGCCTCAGATTATCTGTAAGGTAGAAATAATTATACTCACATTACCAACATCACAGGTCCTGAGAAAAGCATTTTAAAAACTGGAAAATGCCTGTTATAAAAATGTGAATTTTTAATCTTTCCTCTAGTTGGAAGGACAAAGGTGCTGATGTTTCCATTTGTTCTTAAGTTAGGAGGTCCCTTTGTCGAAAGGCTTCCCTGAGATCATTGACAGCCTCTCCTTCCCCCCATTCTTATTTTTGGTTTCTTAGGGAGTGTTTGGTTCTGATGGAATCCTAATAAAGCTGCCCCCAGCCCCGATATTCTAACTTCACTATAGGCCTGGCCCCACTGAAGAGCAGACCCACTGTACCTACCTAACCCCCCTGCCAATATCCTAACTTCTTCATATATGCCTCACTGCTCACTGGAACAACAGGTATGTCCCCGAACTCTTAGTTCCCACAGGAATAGTAGGTGTGTACATGTGATAAGAACCCAGCAACTGCCTCTACCTGGTCACTGCCCCCAGACCCATTCGTACAGAAACTGTTGTGTTCTTGTATTCAATCACAATCGCATCATACATCTAGACCAGACAGGACCACAATAGCTAGGCGCTTGGAGGACAGAATGACCAGAATGTTTAACCACTGAACCATAGATGGGACCCCTCCTCCATTACCTAATCCCTTAACAAACTCCTCCTGCCTTTTTAATATTAATGATATTCCTGTATTGTAATTACATCTTTATCCTAAAAACCCATCTTACTTTGTCTAAAGTTTCTGGTTCCTCTTGGAACTTAACTTGCTTCAAGAGAGGCATCAGTCTCAATAAATTCCTATACTTGGATTAGAAGTGGTCTGATTCTGAATTCTTTGAGACAGTTCCACCACAACACAACGTGAAACCACAACAGTTTTGAGGTGGGCAGAACCCCCACCTCACCAGTTTTTGGCATCCCTGGGTTTAAACCACAACAGTTCTACACTTCTCTTTTCACTCATATCCACTGAGCAGCCGGCCATTAATGCTCAAAGTCTTCCCAAAACCACATTTTTCATTGGTTTTGCTGATCACTGCAGTAAGGTAGCTTAATGGATAGGACTCTGGGCTTGGAGTTAGGGAATAACTGGCATTTCCTAGCTGTGTCAGCCAGGGAGAATTCATTAACCTCCCTCAGCTTCAATTTCTTCATCTTTGAGCATGAGAATAATGATAACATCTAACTTGTGATTGTTGCTGGAGATCAAATGACGTATATGAGGTTCTTTCTAAATCTTAAAAGGTGTTCATTGTTGCTCTTTATTGCATCATCATCATCGTCGTCATCATCATCTTTTGAGCATTCTCTCTGTCTTTCCCAGAATAACCTCAATAAAAACAAAATCTAGCAGGAACTGATTTGCTTATTTGTTTGAAATGGAGCAGGTAGGATATCACTAGAATAACTGAGTATCTTCTAAGCACACTGAATCAGCTGATAGATGATTTGGAGGGAGGAGGTAAATTATTAGGGGAAGGCAGAGCATAGTCACTGAAAAACTAGGAGGGAGAGTCACCTCCAAGTCAGAGACTTCAAAAGAGATGAGTCTGACAATTACCACAGGATGTCACTGTGCAAGTAAGAAAGCCAAGTGTCAGTTGAGGAGATGAGAAATAGAGGAATCATTCTCCTCACTAATTAATGGTTTTGGTTAATAGACCCATTGATCAACCCTATCTTAGATGTTGCATGTTGGCTTGACCTTGTGGTTTTTAAAGGGACACCTGAACAGACACTACACAGTTCCCCATTAGGAAATGTTTTCAGCTTGCCTAGAAGTGATTTATGATATTGCTTTGGGTCAACAGTCTGAAAAACAGCCATTTTTCCACTTCTTTTCCATAAAATGCTGTTGTAGGGCAGACATACTCTGGTCCTCTCTCTGGGAGACAAGCTATTACATCTTCCCTTCAGAGTTCCAGCAGAAGCTGAGGGGTTTGGGGCTTCTTCTCTACTGCCATTAGTTTAAACCCCTATTAGCTGTGTTTCCCCATTCATCCATCCTTCATTCTTGAAGAGAACCAATGACATTGTGAGGGTGATGTCTTGATTTGTGTGTGAATTGAATAGGAGTGGGACAGAGCAAAATCATAAGGCTCACTCTCTCCTCCAGTCATGGAAGACCAGTGGCACATCTTGTTAGAGGACAGTGACTAGTGCCCCACGTTCCATTTAACCACATCGATTCACTTTTACAAGGCATTTACTTCAAAGATACTTCAAAAATAAATATACAGACATTTTCCCAGCACCTCTGGGGCACACACGCTGCTTCATTCTTAGTCTGTGTAAGGATAGATCAGGAGAAATTACTTAGTTCCTGCATAGTATTGATCTTACCAAGTTTATATCTAGAAAGCAATAGGAAAACAAAAGAGAACCACTGAAGGTTTTGGAAAAGACAAATCCCATGATTATGGTGGTGCCTAGAGAAGGTTACTCAGATAGGCTTCCTTACTTGTTAGCCCTATACCAGGGTCAGGAAGCCTATACTTGCCCTCTGGTGGCATGCTTATATTACCCCAGAAGTGGGCTTTGTTCTTTTAGCAGAAAATGTTTTCCATCTTTTTATTATTGTTGTTCTGAATGATCTATCTTAATGCAAGAAAGACTTGCATTAAATTGAAGAGCTAAGA
Source organism: Pseudocheirus occidentalis (assembly GCA_028646575.1). Lineage (NCBI taxonomy): Eukaryota > Metazoa > Chordata > Mammalia > Diprotodontia > Pseudocheiridae > Pseudocheirus > Pseudocheirus occidentalis. The sequence goes on along the minus strand of CM053601.1, from coordinate 135,479,161 downwards.
GAGAAAAGGAAAGTGGAGTGGGAAGGGGATGGAAAAAAAGGTGAAGCAATAGGGATCTGAGAGAATTGTAGTGGGTTGAAGAGGTGGATTGTGAATTGAAATGCTTCACTTCTTGGGCCAGAGTCACCATTTATTAATGATACGTGACTTTAGACAATTCTCAAATTAGAATGTTGGTTGTGACAAAATCTGACATCACCACCCCCCATTCCCACCCCAAGCTTTAAAATGTCAAGATTCTACATAAGTTTGGGGCAGCTAGGTGGCGCAGTCAATAGAGCACTGGCCTTGGAGTCAGAAGGACCTGAGTTCAAATGGGACCTCAGACACTACCCAAAAATGTGACCTTGGGCAAGTCACTTAACCCCAATTGCCCTCCAAAAAATTAAAAAAAAAAGATTCTACATAAGTTCCTTGATATAAAGTGAAATACTGCTATATTTAGTACTTCCATCCAAGAGAATTTAAAAGGGGATGCTTTGGTTTCCTGAGGAGTTACCTGAGTCCCTAGTATGGCTAGATAAAAGGTGATTTCTGATATAAACCTGTACCACCTCCTGGGATCAAAAGTCAATCAGTAGGTATTTATTAAGTACCCACTATGCATCAGACACTATGATGGGCATTGGGGATACAAGTTCAAAGAATGAAACAGTCTTTCATCCCATGGAGCTTGCCTTCTCATGAGGGAAAACAAGAAAATATGTATAAATATACACAGAATTAATTCAGATCATACATGTGAAGTAGATAGGAAAAGACAGCACTGGCCATTGAGGGAAGGGGGACAGTCAGGAAGATGATAACTTGACCTGAGTCTGGGAGGAAGACAAGCATTCTGGGAGGGATGCCATGAGTCATGCATTTTCCATATATTCTACAGGTGTACCTCTACAGGTGAAAGAGTATTATCTTTCAGATAGCATTGTATAGTGGATAGGGCACTGGACTTGGCATCAGAAAAACCTGTATTAAAATCCTGCCTCAGATACTTACTAGCGGTGTGACCTTAGGCAAGTCACTTAAGCTACTCTCTTAGTTTTCTCAACTATAAAATGAGAAGGTTAGACTCAGTGGCCTCTGAAATCCCTTTTAGCCATGATTCTATTTGTCTGAAATTGACCTGCTCAAACTTTGCTTACCTGGTTGATCCTTCTGATTTTTCTCTCTTCTCTCCTCTTTTCTTCTCCTGGAGGTCAGAACAGAAGAAAGGAGACTGGGTCTGAGATTACCTAAACCTAAAGCCAAAGTCCCATAAATACCTCCATTTTGTCATCGTAAGATGAATAGCTGATACCCAAAGGTCTTCCAGCTCGAAAACCCATGATGCTATGATGGCTCCTGGAATGTGGTCTGTTCCTTATGCAGGAGACATTTGCATTCTGTTTGAATTTGAGCTAGGAGCTAGGACCAGCTCTAATTCCATACTCAGCATAACACTTTACGCTTGATGGGCATGGTGAATCTAAGTGGACAGCCAAGGCAACTACATTGCTATGCCTATGAAATTGCTTACTTCTCTTTTCCCTTTAATTGTCCATAAACAGGTGGTACTTGAAGAAAATCTCATTCCTCCCATATGCTCACAGACAGTGCGTAAAAGCTGGTTTGCCTCAAGGTTGCTATTTTTAAAATTATCATCTTGGTTGTTGGAAAAAAAATGATCTGTATTCTTTTTCTCCATTGGTGACCTTTATATTTCTTTGAAAAACATGAATAGAAGTTCTTAGAGCTGACCTTAAGGACACACACACACACACACACACACACACACACACACACACCCCTCTGAGAATTAGTGAGCACTCCTTAGGAACCAGACTCTTCCCAAAAGGAGACAGTTAGTTTAGTATAATGGAAAGAACCCTGGCTGTTCCATGTCGTGTAGAAGCCCATCTAGGAAGAGCTTTACCATTAGAGACAACAGGCCAGAAGAGAAGGTCTTGTTGATGTTTATTAACTGGGTCTACCTTGGATGAGTCTCTTAAGGAGAATTTCTAATCTGTAACAAGAAAAATTAGCACCAGATGACTTCTGTGGTCCCATCAGCTTTCTGTCTATGATCCAGTGATCCTATGAGTGGTAGAAGCAGCATCCCAAAAAGATGGTTATGGCTGAAGAGTAGTAGCTTCATTAGAACACTGTTTTCATGCCTTCATCTATACTGGTAGTCCACAGTGAACTGTCTCTTAGCAGCAACTAAGCATCTAGAAAGAAGTACAGGGTGAATCCTGTGCCATTCTGAAAACCTGCACTCCCTCAGTCATCCTGTCTCAAAATCCAGTCTGTTCCTCATGGGACCCAGGGAGCAAGCCAGAATCTTGTACTCTCTGTAACTGATAAAGATTATTCTGCCATTCAAACAAAGAGTTGCCAGACACACAAAAAAGCCCGTGACAGATGGTCCTGGGCTGGTTTTGCTAATTAATATTGACCTTTCAGTATGAATGACAGCTATTGTGGGTTGGCAGAGAAGGAAGGAAACCTTGTCTTTCCATGTAAGGATGTTGCCTTAAATTCCTATGTCCATCCTCACACAGGTAGTTTTCATTCCATGACTATAACAAAAGAGATTAGAATCGAAGGGAAGGCAGTACGAGAGAAAGGGCACGATGAGGAAGGGATATTTTTGTAATTAAGTGGGGATTTGGAACCAGCTCATTTGAACATTGACTCTCTAGGAACCACCCTGGACTCTGATGGAAGCAGCCTCTGCCTCACTTCCTGGTCACCAGCTGCAAACCCTGCCAGCTAGAATATAACTGTACACTGCCCCTCCCCTGTTCCAGTTCCTCTTTGTTGCTTTCTTCCACTTCCAGCATTTGCTCCCCAGCCCGCATAGCAAAGAACTTGGTATACAGTAAGTGGTTAATAATTGCTCTATTGAAGGTTGAAGCTCTTCAGGGAACCTTAGCACATAGAATGTCAGGAGTCAAAGGGTCTTTAAACTTCGCATCATCTAATTCCTTCATTTTGTAGATGGAGATATTGAGGCTAATGAGAAGTTACAGGATTGTCTAGTGGCATTCAGCTAATAAGGGAAGGGGTGTAGGACTTGAATTCAAGTTTGGTGCTGCTTGTAGAATAACTTCACTTAGCACAGGGTCTTTGATAATGTTGAACAAGAAATGCAATTCAGTATTTAAAGGAAGAGCATTTCAACAGGCAGAGGTGTGGGAGGGGTACAAAGGATGGCACAAAGAGGTCACATTCTAATAGGAGAGCCAGCGTGCAAACAGCTATGGACAAACAATATCACAGGGAAAAGCTGGAGACTGATGATGCAGGAAGCCTGAGGAAGGATAAGAAAACTCCAGCCTCACTGGCACAGGGTCAGTATCAAGGCTGCTGGCCCTTGGGAAGGCAGGCAGGCAGAAAGAAGTGAATTTAGGCCTGAAAACCCCTGTACACCCTGTGGGCCTCTCTGCCAAAGGCCTTGATTTCTGAGGCGGTAGAGACAGAGACTCTTTTACAAGTCACATCGTGACCTTGGGCAAATCGCCTTTCCTCTCCAGGGTTCAGTTTTACTACCTGGTAAAATTAAAGGGTTGCCAGTGCATATCCACCTATGGTAAAGAGCTGTCCTGACTAATCAGGTGACCTTAAAAATTTATTAAAGTGTGTGTGCTCATGCACAAATTCTATTTTGGCAATGTTTTTAAAAAAATTTTTTTTACAATATGGACTACATAAAACTATTTTATGTACGAACTAACAAGAGACATTTGTTTTCTATAATTTGAACTGACTTTAAAAAGCATTGTGGCAAATTTATTCAAGTCCCAGACCATGCAATGTTAACAGATACATATGTGATGAGGCATGCAAAACAATTGCATTATTAAATAAATATTTTAACAGTAAACACACATAGATAGGTAAAATGCTAGGGTTTGATCTCTAAGGGGCCTTCCAGCTTTAAATCCTCTCTCAGTCTTGACTTACTACAAAGTAAGTTCCTCTATGTTAGGGTAATGGGATTTTATGGATTTACAAATAGGTGCAGGTAGAAAAAGTTGTATTAAAAAAGTATGACTTCTTGTCACTCTTCCATGTGATCTTCTTCCAGGAGTGTGCTTAAGTGACAGTAATAGATTTATTGTCACATTCTTGGAGCTCTTTCTGCACAAAAGTACTGAAAGACTGATAGGGTAGTTATTATTAGCCCCATTTTACAGTTGAGGAAACTGAGGCTCAGAGAGACTATTCAGTGATTTGTCTAGGATCACAAGGTAGAATTAGAACCAGAGCCTGGACCTCAGACTATTGGTAAAAGCCTTGGCTTCTTGTTCTTTGCTCTTGAACAAATCCTTAACAAATCCCTTCAAATTTCGGAACCTCATCATTTTGGAATGGTTTCCAAGGTTTCTTCCATGACCTGATTCCTAACTCTGATTTCCATCAATTAGTCAATATTAAGTGCAGTGTGTCAGGTGTTATACAAGGGTCTAGGCATACAAAGAGAAAAAATAAAGCAAAACCAACCCCTGTGCTCAAGGAGGTTTTATTCCATCGAGATAATAGGACTGTACAAAATAGAAATGAGATATGTGTGAGGAGGTGGGGGTCAGGAAAGGTTTCATTCGTCTCAGTGACCCTTGGGCCAAGTAGCTTGAAGGTAAATAGAAAGTCTTTAAAGTACAAGTGAGGAGGCCTTGAGTTCTACTACTATTACATTGACCTGAGTTGTGCTACTCTGCAAAGTTCCATGGAAGAACCTCTGGTAGGGGCTCTTCTGCTCTCTGATAATGGCCAGGAGACATTTAGCTGTAAACCACAGCAGTGTTTTGGGCCATTTGAGGAAAAGCACTAGCAGGGTGGTCACTACAGGAGCAGGGAAAAGATACAGTTGCCATTGAGAGGGTAGCAGTAGATGACCAGAGGGTAAGGCATGGGGTTTGGGGAGGACATTAGTCAGTATTGCTTAAGTAGTACGACTGTTCTAGAGCAGAATTAATTATTGTTACTTAGGGGTTGGTTCTTAGTTCTAGGAAGTAAACACAGCGGCAGTTAGTAGTAAAGAGGGGATTTGAACCCAGGCTTGATACCCAAGATATGAAGAAACAGATGACACTGCCTCTGCTCTCACGAAGCATACAGTTTAATACAGCGGTTCTCAACCTGTGGGTCATGTCCCCTTTGGAGGTCAAATGACCCTTTCACAGGGGTTGCCTAAGACCATTGGAAAACACATATTTCCTATGGTCTCAGGAACTAAGACACTGCTCCTCTATCCGTCTCCAGGCAGGTCCACCCACATTAAAGGGTCACAGTATTAGGAAGGTTGAGAACCACTGGTCTAATAGGATAAGACAACAAACACAATGTTATATGTATGATAAATAAATTAAGGGAGAGCAAAGGAAGGTTTCCTGTAAGAGGTGGCATTTACATTGGACTTCAAAAGAAAGGGAAGGAATTCAACAGACAAGGAGGTAGGAGGTTCAGGCATACAGAATACTCTGAGCAGCCCATTAGTGGGATTTTATTCAAAAAACATCAGGGGCTCAGTATAGCTGGAATGTAGGTTATACTTAGGGGAGTAGTGGGAGATGAGGCTGGAAATATAAGTAGGAGCTTGATTGAGGAAACCTTAAGCTACAGTCATCCAGAAATTCATCTTGACCCCCTGGAGCCCATTTCCTATAATCTTTTCTTTTTTCCCCATTCTTTAATCATAACCATTGCTAAAGATGTATGAGGACCATTTCACACCCACCCAGGGAGTGGAGCAAGACTCTTACTCTCCAGCCCTCAGAGATGATGGTGCTATAAAATGCCTAATGAGAATAAGGAACTGTTGCCAAGGAAATAGAGAGTGTCATGCACTCCTTAATTATGCAAAAATCATTCAAATTTAATCAGAGGAAGAGTCCTGCTGATTCATATCCCAACAACTTTCAAATAATTAGAGGGAAAAAATCATACAATTGAATCAGTCACAAATGATATACGATTCTTAAAGGTGTTTCTTTAAACTCTTGGCAGCAAACAATTACTGCAAAATTCTCTTTGTTATTTAATCAATTATTTCAGAGACCTTGTTATCTTTTAAAATACCCGGACTGGGGGAGGAGGGGGTTGAGGGGGCTCAAAAAAGAATGCTCTTTCGTTGTCTTTTGGGAAGTGATTTTTTTTTTACCAAACATTTCACAGAAATATATTATAGAATATAAATATATATGCATATATATATTTATTTATATTTCCCCCTAAACATAACTTTATAACCATTTCAAAAAGCAACCTGGAAAGAAAACTAGTCTTGGAAACAAGAGATCTGGGTTGGAATCTTAGCTCTGACTCTGAGGTTGCAAATCTTTTACCTTACATATGAAGAAGCTAAAGTAAGACCAGAGAGGTTGGACAACTTCTGTAAGGTTGTTTTGATAGAAAGTAGAAGAGCCTGGTTTCAAACCTAGGTCCTCTGGTCTAGAGAGGTCCCTTTGTACTGGTGCCATGCTGCTTTGTGAACCTGACCAAGTTACTTTAACCTTGCTGGGCCTCAGTTTCCCCATTTGTAAAATGAAGCTCAATGAGATGATGTCATTGACTATATTGATAAAGCACTATATACACATCAGTGATTATTGTTATAATGTTCTTTAACAGTTCTTTCATCCAATCCAGGGGTTTTTAACCTGAGGACCATGAACTTAGCTTTCTAAAAATTTTGACGTTTTAAATGTACAACATTTTGATAACTGTATGACTGTATTTCAATATAACTGGCTTCATCTATAATCCTATGTATTTTATTTTCAGCATTTAAAAACATTGTTTGGAAAAGGAGCCCATAGTTTTTACTAGATGAGCAAAGGGGAGGCAGCCTAGGAATCAAAAAAGGTTAAGAATCTATGGTCTCTTCTTTTGATGCTATGGCACCTTTAATTTGATTTTCAGTCCTTAAAATGAAGAAATATTTCGACACAGACATATATTTCAGTTTTAACACAAGTCAGTCTTGTGACCTATTTCCATTGATCCTTAGCTATGGATTTGACTCTTCTCATGGCCTACAGAATCATTTATTTTCTTTTATGCCCATCGACTCCCAATATAAAGTATGACCTGGGTTTGAATCTTTGGCTTTGCTGTTTACCACCTCGGTGACTGTGGCCAAGTCACTTAATCAGTCCAGTGGGCTGCCAGAAGTTGAAAGTCTTGGCCTAGCTGACCTCTAGGTCTTATGCCCCATTCCCAGCAGAACCTGACTTAGAACAATGGCATCTAAATTGAACAGATACAGATATTATGTCATGTATAAGGCATGATGGTAGGCCCTGCTTAAATAGATATCTTTAATGGTTTAGAAAGAAATAACAGTGGTGTGATTCGTAGTCACCGTCGACAAGTAGACAAGTAGGTGAGTTTTAAATGCTCTCCTAAACCTGAGGCAAGGATGCTTTTATCGTTCCGTCATTTCAGTCGTGTCCGACTCTTTGTGATGCCATGTGATGTTTTCTTAGCACAGGTACTGCAATGGTTTGTATTACCTTCTCCTGTTCATTTTACTTTTTTGTCCGGAGTTAATACAGTTAGTAAGTGTCTGTGGCTGGATTTGAACTTGGGTCTTCCAGACTCCGGTCCTAGTGCTCAACCCATTGTGCTTCCTAGCTGCCCCAAGGTCCCTTGGTGCAATGCTTTTTTTGTTTTTTTCAAATGTCCCAGAAATATATAGACATGCCTATGTAGATAATTTTGGATAAAGTTGGGTTGGGGAAAAATTCAGCCAAAACAATTTTTTTCACTCCTAAAGACTTGAAAGAATTACAAATGAACATGGAAATGTAAATATATATGTATATATACATGCATATGCAAATATATGTATATATACACATATGTGTGTATATGTTTAAATCTTAATCTTTGGTTCAGAGGAGCTTCTAGTCTAATGGAGGGCAGAGGGTGAAGGGTGGAAACAACAGCGAGTTTAGTAAGTATAATATAAAGTGAAGTATATAGTACAAAATGCCCAGCGCCATCCTATGTATGGGGGGCAGATACAGAGGGATACGGCTAGTTGTGAGAGGCCAGAGAATTTGAGGGAACATTGAGATGTCCATTAAAGTCCTTAAGTAAGAGAGGAGGGGTTGGCTTGGAAAGAAAGGCTGTCAGCTAGGTCCTGAGCCCTTCAAGAGAATAGTGAGTATGAAGTGGGAGGCCAGAGATAACTGCTACTAGGATATGGACAGGGTGAACCAGACAGATGGAGCGAGCCTCAGAGGAGGAGAGCATGCTGGTGATGGCGGCAGATGGAGGGGCCAGAAGTGGCTGTGGGGGGCAAGGGCTATGCCAGGTTTTTTATCCTAGATTCCTGTCTGGGGAGACATAGGAAAGAAGTGCACCCAGTACTAGACGGGTGGCCAGTGCTGCGTTCTTTTTGGAGAGAGCTAGGTTTTCCTGGAGAGAGTGTGGAAAGAAGACTTCTGAAGATTCAGGGAAGCCAATGACGGTGTTTTTTCTTATAACCGAGACCTCTCCTTCTTCTGGTCTGAGAGATGTTTTTCTTCCTGTGCTCTGATTGCGTTTTAATTGGTATAATCTTTATCATTATTTCTTTTATCTCCTTCCTTACTAGACATAAGCTTCTAGAATGCAGCAAAATGCAGGGTAGTTCAGTGGAAAGAGTAATTGTCTCTATTGTCTTGCCGCAGGGAACACCTAGGTTCCAGTCTCTCCTTTGATGTCTGCTAGTTGTGTGACCACGGGCTATTCACTTAATTTCTCTGAGCCTCAGAGTTCTCTTCTGTAAAATGGGAATAATAAAGTACCTACCAAAAGATGGAAGGAATGAAAAAGGATGAGGTTTAATATGAATGCAAGCTTGTTAATTATGGAGCAGATGCTCTGCAGTGGAGTTGGTGAGCAGATCTGGAGTAAGACATTTTGCTTTGGGGAAAGGAGAGGATTGAGGGTGATAGGAATGAGGGAGTCACAACCTGAGTTTGGGGAGCAGGGTTTATTTGTCTGTAGCTGAGGGTAAAGTATCACAGGGATGGGGGAAATAAGAGGGGCTGGAAGTAGCCTGTGCTGCCATCGAGCTGGTCCAGAAGTCTAATGAATAGAAAGGTGGTTTGTCCAGTCAGCTTCCCAGCCACAGACAGGGCCTGGCTCTGTTGTGTTTATGAACTAAATTTAGCCTTTACTCCAAGCTTCATTATAGAGAAAAGCCAAAGGAAGCATATGAGCCATGGAGCCTGAGATCTTCAGGTAAAAGGAAATTCCCTGCCAGTTTGTAGCCCCTTCTCTTCCCTCCCCCCTTCCCCAGACTTCCTCTTTTCTCATTTTAACCCACAGGTGACCCTCACAGTACAGTCTTCCTTCTTTTCCCTCTGTTGGGATTTAAGAGATTCTTTACCCACCCTGTGGAGTCAGGTGTCTAGGTGACCTAGAGGTGGCCAGGTGACGCACAATGTAGGGCCTGGAGTTAGGAAGACCTGAGTTCAAATGTGGCCTTAGAAACTTATTAGCTGTATTATCTTGGGAAAGTCACTTAACTGCTGCCTCCCTGTAATGGTAATGGAATTTGTAGATGCCCCTGAATTGACTTGGCTTTTGGGTTGAGTGTTAAGACCCAGAGCTTGTGAATCCCACTTGTGGGATGGACTTGTTGATGTTAAGAGAGGGGGCTGAACTGGGAGGAGCCATGAATGGAAAGAAAAGCTCAAGCCCAGAGAGGGCCAGAAGAAGTACTTTTGGGAGAGCAGTATCTAGTATCATAGAGCCTGAGTTGCTGAGAGGAAGATTGCAGAGAGCCCATTGGAGCTGCCCAGGACTTTTGAGGACTGCCACCTGAAGCTGCCTAGAACTGAGGAGGCATGGCTGTGATGCTGGTATTTTGTCTGTCTGCTTTGATGTTGTTTTACCAGATTCACCTAATGGTGGACAGTGCTGCTGTTGTAGAGGTCCTGGAACCTGGCTGTTGGTTCAGAAGCCCTGAAGGAGGATTTTCTTGTTGTATGTTCACAGAAATCCTGGAAGGGGCCTTGCTGATGCTTTCAGGGGCTCTGGCACTGTTCTACAGGCAGAGTGTGACTTGATGAGAACTCTGAAAGGAATGACACAACCCAAAAGCCAAGTCAGTTCAGGGACATCTCTGAATTCCATTACCATTACACTGCCTCAGTTTTCCCTAATGTAAAATAAAGATAATATAATAGCGCCTACCTCTCAGCGCTGTCCTGATGATAAAATGAGGTAATTATGGTATTTTCTTTATAAGTCTTAAAGCACTATGTTCATTCTAGGCATTGTTGATCATGTGCTTACCTGACTAGAATTTCAAACAAACCCTACAGTTGTAGGATTGTGGACAATCTCACAATTCTCATAGTCAAAGAATCTTAGAGTTAGGGTCTATCAAGCAGTACCTACTGTGTGCCAAGCATTATTCAATGGGCCAGTGATGCAAAGACAAATCTGAAATGATCCCTGGCCTCAAGGATTCACAGTCTAGCTGAGGGGCGAGACAGCATTTAGACATGCACAAAATTGATACAAGGAGAGAAAAAAGAAAGATTTAATTAAAAAAAAATAAAGCAATGGAAGTAGGTTTAGACCAAAATATAACAAGCTACCAGGTCATTTAGTGGGGAAGGCACCATCAGGAGGAGAATCTAGAAAAGCTTAGAGTTCATGGTTATCATGGCATGTACTGGATCATATTTATGTAACGCTTTGGGATTTGCAAATCCCTTTCCTGACCCAGTCCTGGAGTTAGGGAGGGAATACAAGTATCTCTCCTCATTTGACAGATAAGGAAACCATAGCCCTGAGAGGAGAAGGTGCTTGCCTGCTGTCACACAGCCAGGGAGTATCTGGGCAAGACACTCTGACTTCAAACCCAGTGTACTTTTCCTTGTACCAGGGCCTACTTTCAAGCTTCTCATTTTTCAAAACAACAATAATAACAAATCCTGAAGGTCACAGTCCTCCCAGGGGGAAAATAACTCGTCCAAAGTTGCCCAGTGATATTAGGTCAAAGACCCAGGTTCCCTGATGCCAGTCCACACTCTTCGACTGCTTCTATTCATCTTAACCCCAGCCCTGGTGTTCAAGTTCCAGTTCTTAGGTCTCACCTCCCCCTGTATTCTGCACCCTAAGTGCTCATGGCCTAGGACACAAGGGAAAAATGATTTAAGAGCATGTGCTGTGATGGGTTTTCCTCCTATAGAGGGAGAACTAAAATGTTCTCCATCTGCCAAATGTGATGGACTTTAAAAGCCAACTCCCTGACGGTCTTGAAATTCAGAAGTGAGTTGAAAACTCTTCATAGCTATAAATAAGAAAACCTTGTCGGGTCCTTCTCCCCATCCTTGAGCAGGGCCTTCACATCATAATTAGGAGGATGGAATTTCTGCCATTTGTAATACACAGTTTGGACAGATCCAAGGGAAGAGGTGTGAGAGATGATAATTGGGTGGCGCTCATCAGTCTCCTATTGAAAACCTGACAAGATAATTACCGAGATCTGCCCCGACGAACATCTCAGGGAATTTTGAAAGAGCTATTTAAGAGCATTTGTTTAAATGTCTGGCAAAAGATGAGAAGTTGTTCTCTTTGAAGTAGCTCGTTTTCTTCTGTGCCGTATTTAGCAGGGTGCGCTCAGCCACACTAGGTCTCCCCCATCCTTAGTCTTGTCATTTCCAACCTTCTCCAAGTCCCAAGGCTTTGGGACTTGGGTTCATGAGACCTAGATTCAAATCCTGACCGACCCCTCCCCTCGCCTTATTAACTGGATGAATCCTTATCTTAGAGCCTCTGTTTCTTCAGGTATAAAATGAAGATCATTCCTCCACTACCGGCCTTAAAACTTGTTGTTGTTCTGTCTTATCTCTATAACGGCTGCCTCCCTGGATGAGTGTCAGGAGGAAGGGCACTGTGAGTAAAGATAAAAGATTGTAGATGGAGTCAAATCCCCTCTCTCAAATTTGTCAGCAGATCAGTAGTTCGAGGTGGCCAGGTGGTGCAATGGGTAGTGCTGGACCTGGAATCAGGAAGCTCAGAGTTTAAATCCTGCCCCAGACACTGACTAGCTGAGTGGCCCTGGTAAAGTCACCAGCCTCTTCAGTTTCCTCTTCTGTAAAATGGAGATGATCATTACACCTTCCTCCCAAGGTTATAATGAGGTTAAGCGTGATGTTTGTAAAGCACCATGCAAATCGTCAAGCTCTGTATAAATACTAGCTATATTATCCTTCTCATTACTCTGTGAGTAATGTATTGGATGTCTGTTAGGTACCCAGCACTGCCAGAAGTCATTCATAGTTAGTGTGTCTACTCCAGAGCCCAGAACCCCATCTTATTCATCTTGACATCTCGTCCAGCTCCTGGCCCAGGATCCTATGTGTAATACTTTGTGGAAGCTGTTATTATACAATTCTAAATTGTCTGGGCTTTAATTAAAAAAAAAATTCTCAAACGTTATCAATTTAGGAGGTTTCATTCCTGTAAGGAGATTAATTTTTTTTTTGTCCCTTTCTTAAATGAATGAAAGAAACAAGCATTTATTAAGTGCTTTCTGTGTGCAAAGCACTGTGCTAAGGATGGGGAATATAAGAAGAAAAATAAACCAGTTTCTGCTCTAAAGGAGCTCACATTCTAACTGGGGAGACACAGATAAGAGCTTTGAGCTAAAAGTCTGAAGAATGGCCCTGGTGGTCATTAGAATACAGTGCCAAAGCAGAAGGTAATGCCTTTTTTTCAGTATTATCTCCATCCATAACACCATATCTGTTTCTGATGCTGAGTCATTTGGTGGTGCCAAGGATTTTGGTGGTGAGAGCTCATCTCTAGACTTTCAGTAGCTGTGGCTGCTAAGGAGGTGCCCAGCACCTCCAGGGACAGTAGTCATGTCTTATCTCCACAACAACTGCTTCCCTGGAGGAGTGTTAGGAGGAAGGGTATGGTGAACAAAGATGTAAGAAAGGTCAAGAGCCTGGGGGATTTAATCCACTGCTCTTCCTGGGGCTCCTGGATTGTGTTGTATGTATAATGGAAGGAGTGCTGAACTGGACTTTGGAAACCCTGAATTTGGGTCCCACATTTTCCCCATCTGTCAGATGAAGAGCTTGGCCTAGATGACCCTCCAAGGTCCCTTCTAGCTCTTAGATGCTGTGTTAACCTGCCTGTCCTTCTCAAGGAGGGAATCCAAAGAGGTCATTCAAAGGAGACTCATAAGCTATGTACAGGAGGATAATACCCTCTAGATAATGCCCTCTAGTGAAAGACCTCTAATGGTGGGAAACTCATTACTCCTTGAGTCAACCCTTTCCATTTTTGGATAAATCCCTTAGGAAGCTTTTATACGATGGTAAGATCTAGGTCATTGATAAAGACCATAGGGAATAGACTTTTCAATTCAATACATTTATTCAACTCCTATAGTGAACAGGGTACTGTTCCAGACGCTGATAGAGATACAACTTGGAGAGAAAACACAGTTCTTGATATCATTGGGGTTACAGCATAATAGGGGAGAAAGAAAGAAAAAAGGAAGGAAGGAAGAGAAGAAAGAAGATAATTAAAATGTATGGTAAGGCATGGGGGTGATCAGGGGAATCCCCAATTTGCTGGACAGGGTCAGCTCCTACAAATCTGGACAGGCATTTTGATCCTTTGATGAGGAACATATACTTTGCCTCAGTGTCACAGGGAGCTCCTGTTTGGTCTGCTATGTTATCCCAGCAATGCACATGCTGTTCAACAAGGAGCCAGAGAACCTGACCCCCTCCAGAAGAGATACCCCCACCTAGAAAATCAGAAGTCCCCCAAATCATTCTCACTATGACAATATTCCACAATTGCTGAGCAAAGAGAGTGAAAGCAGAGTATGTTGGCAGATCTGAAGAGTGACAGATAATAACTTTGCTTAGCATTTTAATTCTGAGCTCAATAACACTCTGAACTCTCAGAACAATTGAAATATCATTGACACCAGGAATCTGGGAAGGCTTCCTGGAGAAGGTGATATTTGAATAAAATATGTCCCCTGCCAAACTCATGGAGCTTACTTTCTAAGGTCATTGTTCCTTATTTCTTTGCTTCTGCAGTTTTCGAGGAACCAGAAGACCCCAGTAATAGATCCTTCTTCTCTGAAATCATCTCCTCGGTGTCAGATGTCAAATTCAGCCACAGTGGCCGGTTCATGCTCACCAGGGATTACCTCACGGTCAAAGTTTGGGATCTGAATATGGAAACAAAGCCTATAGAAACATACCAGGTAGGAGGCTGCCATTTCTTCCATTCAAAAACTCCCATACGGCCAAAGGTGCCCTTAGTGTCTGATGCTCCACCGTGGATCCCAGGGGTGTCAGAGGCATGGTGGTGCCGGAGAAAGAACTCTAAATCTGGAGTTGGAGAACCTGGTTTCTCTGCTGGTTGAACATATCTTTGATCAAATTCCTTTCATTTCACTCAACCTCATTTCCTCATCTAATGAAATGAAGAGGTTAGATCTCTAATGTCTCTCCCAGCTTTAAATTCTGTGATACTATGAGTCTAGGGGATTGGATGGCTCCAATGGACAGAATTAGGACCACTGAAAGGAAATCCCAGGGCATCAGGGTTCAGCTCAGTATGAGAAGCCATCATTTAGAATTGACTAGTGATAGAATGGCTGATATTGTCAGGAAGTGATCTCTCCATCACTGGAGTCTTTTTGGCAGGATCTGTGGATGTGGTAGAGAGGACCACATGTGGCCTTGAGGCTGCAGGTTCCCCACCCCTGGTTTAGGGGAAGGCTCCATGAGGCTGTGGAATTTGTCCTGGGCTTTCAAAGGAGGCATTCTCAAAGTGTTACGTGCTTGAGTCCTCATCTCCAGGTCACCTGTGACAAACCCCTTCCTCCTTCTGGGCCTCAGTTTCCTTACATATAAAATGATGAGGTTGGGCCCCTTCTTGGTCGTGACACATGAATGGGATAGGATTTGGATGTAGGCAGAGGTGGGGAAGAAAGTTATTACAGATTTAGAGAGCAGCAGAAGGTGAAGAAGGGAAATAAGAATGGTGAATATTCCATTGACTAGAATGTGATGCCACAATTCATTTCAATAAACCCCCATCCAATGCTTACACTCCTAGGAACTGGGAGAAGTGCCCCTAGAGCTCCTGGTCTGGTGAGGTGCAGTCTGCACACATGCAATAACTGTCACGTAATGTAGAACATGATTGAGTCTATAAGAGACGCGAGTGCTGTTTGAGGTCTGAAGAGGAGATGGTCATTCCTGGCCTGTGTCTCAGGGAATCTTACAGAGAGGGGCAGACGTTGACCTGGACCTTGAAGAAGGGGTGGGATTTTAACAGGCAGACATGGTGTGCATGTGGGGGGCGAGGAATGAGTACATTTCAGGTGTAAGGAATGAGGGAAGGGGGAATAAGCATGATGCAGACCCTATTGTGTGCCAAGCCCCATGCTAACTGTTTACAGACATCATCTCCCTCCATCCCCACAAATAGGTGCCAGATAGGTGCTGCTGTCATCACTACAGTTGAGGTAACCGAGGCAAATGGAGGTTAAGTGACTTGGTCGGGGTCACACACAGATAGTCAGTGTCTGAGGCCTGGCTTGAACTCAGATCTTCCTGACTTAAGGCCCAGAGCTCTCTCCACTGTACTATCCAGCTGCCTTGGAACAGCACAACCTAAGACGGAGGTGTAGGAAATTCCAGGGTACAGAAGAGATGTAAGGGGTGCATAGTCCAACTTTGTCTGGGGTGCAGTGAACGTGACTGGAAATAAACTGAAAATGTAGGGCATCAAGAGATTTTGAGGAGCCTTGAATGCCGAAGCGGAGGGGAGCCATTGAAGGGTTCTAAGCAATGGAGAAGCCTTGATCAGAGGTAGAAGTAGCCTGGCTACTGTATGTGCTTTGTGGGTTTGAAAGTTTCAGTTTGAAGTTTCGGAAAATAAGAAGTAATAATAATGCTCTAAGGCATCCAAAGTGCTTTGAATATACTAGCCTATTTGAACTTCCCAACAACCCCATTTGGTTTCTATTATGGCCATTTTAAAGATGAGAACACTTAGGCTGATAGACCTTAAGATAGGTCTATCACCTATCACACAGCTGATAAAATTCTGAGGCAGAATCTTACTCAGGCCTTCCTCACTCCAAGTCCAGCGCTCCATGCACCATGACTCCTGGCTGCCTGAGATTCATTAGGCAGCAGTCTGTTCATTCCTCAGGATCGATAGGGAGCAGGACTGAGAACATTCCCTTTTGACATGCCTCTGATGGGGGAGACCACTTGTACATAAACAGACCCAGACAAGGTGCATACAGAGTGAACAGAAGAACAGAGTAGAAGCTTAGGGGAGGAATGTTTTGGGGGTTCAAAGGAAAAAGAAACATCTCTTGGGAGAGGAGGAATCAGAGGAGGCAGAGAGCGCTGAGCCTCACCAAGGGTTTGCCCTCACAGTAGTGGGGAGAGTGTCTTGACTGGCCAGTCCCTGCAGGATGTTCTATTCCCTATAAAGATGGAGATCCAGGTGGTACATGTGCCCTCTCTAGAAAGGAGTGTTTACCATTGTAATTATGGAGTAACGAGGTGTCTTTCCAGAGACAGATGCTCTAGAAAGCAGGATTTTTCTGAAAGGAAGGCCAGAGATAGAATTGCTTCTTATAAACCATGATTTTGTGTTCATCTTTTGAAAAAGTCCTTTTTGCAATCATGGTGCTATTAGTGATATAACATTTCAAGGACTGGTGTGGGTACTCTGTCATTGATAAAGTTTGCAGCTCCTCCTAGGGGAGTTTTTGGAATAGCTAGGGATGAGAAAATGACACCCACCTAGATACAGGCAGCAAGTTAGCACAGTGGATAGAGTTCTGGGTCTGGAGTCTGGAAGACATGAGTTCAAATCTGGCCTCAGATACTTACTGTCTGTGTGTGACCCTGAGCATTTCACTTAACTCCTATTTGCCTCAGTTTCCTCATCTGTAAAGTGAGGAAAGTAATCGCACCTACATAGCAGGATTGTTATGAAAATAAAATGATATAGTAATTGCAAAGCATTTAGCATGATGCCTGGATCATAGTAAATGCTATATAAGCATTAGCTATTACAGGCTTATTCTCTTTTTTTGGTTTTTTTTTGGGGGGGGTGCTTTTTTTGGGAGGGCAATGGGAGTTAAGTGACTTGCCAAAGGTCACACGGCTAGTTTTTGTGTCAAGTGTTTGAGGCCAAATTTGATCTCAAGTCCTCCTGACTCCAGGGCCGGTGCTCTGTTCACTGCACCACCCAGCCACCCCTACAGGCTTATTCTCAACATGTCTTCCACACTTCTCTAGACTTGACACAGAATCTCAGAGTTGGCAGGGACCTCTGAGGTCACCCAATCCAACTTCACCTTTAATTCTGCAAACATGTATTTATTTTACTTGGGTTCTAGTCAGTGCTTTTATTTTATTTTTGTATTTATTTACTTGTTTATTTACTTTTGGTTTTATTTTATTTTTTAACTTTTGATTAATTTATTTTTAGTTTTCAACATTCAGTTCCATAAGCTTTTTTTTTGAGTGGTGAAGGCAGGGCATTTGGGATTAACTGACTTGCTCAAGTTCACATGGCTAGTACATTTTAAGTGTCTGAGTCTGGATTTAGACTCAGGTTGTCCTGACTCCAGGGCTGTTAACTGCACCACCTAGCTGCCCCTTCCATAAGCTTTTGAGTTTTAAATTTTCTAAGCCTCTCTCTCCTCCCTCTCCCCAAGACAACGTGCAATCTGATAAAGGCTCTGCATATACATTCATATCAAACGTATTTTCACATTACTCATGTTGTAGAGAAGAATGAGAATCCATGGGATAAACCACAAGAAAGGAGAAACAAAACAAAACAAAAAGAGTCTGCTTCGATCTGCATTCAGACTTTGTAGTTCTTTCTCTGGATGTGGATAGCACTTTCCATCATGAGTTTTTTGGTCAGCAAACATTTATTAAACATCTATAGAGTGTCAGGCCCTGTGGTGTTAGAGATACAAGAATAAAAATAAAATATTCCTGCCCTCAGCTTGAAGGGAAAACTCCTCCCTAGTATTCCTGACCAGGGGTAGTGGGATGCTAGGCACACAGTCTATCCCTGGGTGTACACACACACACACACACACACACACACACACACACACACACACACACACACAGTCCTTCCAGATCATTAGATGTATCACATAGAATCTGATCCGATAGCACTTTTCACTTACAATGTTTTTTTTTTAAATTACATATTTTATCTCATCTGATCCTTAAAACAGACCATGATGTCAGCAGGGTAGGTATCATTATACTGGTTTTATGGATGAGGAAATCAAGGTTCAGTAAGGTTACAATGACACCCCTAAGCAATGGCAGGGCTTAATAAGCAAGAAATCTTCAATTTCTCTCAAGTTCAAACTGGGTTCCACAGAGCCTGGCATAATGAAAAAAACTAGAATTAAAACTATGGCTGGCAGCACTACTGCTGACTCACTGTGAGATGGTGGGCAAGTCATTTCCTATCTTTTGAGCATCTGTTTTCTCTTCTGTAAAATGGAGTTGGACTTGACCACCGGGGGCAGGGGGACTCTGAGGTCTACCATCCTGTGACTGTGACCCTTAATCTTGGGTTCTTTCCACTATCCCACACTGCCTATGATATCCTCTATTCATTCATTGCGTGCCAAGTAATTTGACTTTCAGCTCTGTTATCCTGGCCACATATTTTTGGAGAGGGATAAGCTAGTGTGATATACTATGTCTTAGGCTAATGCCCCATCCACATAGAAATAGGACAGGAAGATGTAATTTATTTCCATGGTCATTTCATTAGATATGTAATTAACTACTAATCTATTTGCTGACTTGTAATTAATCAATTTACAAATGCCTTTCTATCAGACTAGATTTCCATGTAGGGTGTTGGCATAAGTGAACACAATGATGCTTTCTCATGTAAGTCTTCTGTGCACAGAAACAGGAATCAAGTTCAAGAACCAGATGGTATTGTGATAAAGTGCTACCATTGCCTTCACGGGATTGTAGAATCACAGAAAGTTTAAAAATCTTAGAGTTATAGAGTCTTAAGATCTTAGAAATTCAGAATCATAAAATCACAGAGGCAAAGACTTAGAAAGTCATAGAAAACTCTAGAATCCAACACTCTTTCCATTGTGGCATACTCTGATGAACTGAGTTTTAGCCCGAGAGAGATCAGAAGGACTTGCTTATTAGTAAGCCCTGCCAGAATCATAGAATTATTCAATTGTAGCATCTTAGACTCAAAGACTTTTAGACGTATGAACTCTTGAAGACAGAAAGATGTCAGCATGCACATGTATACAAATAAGTGCAATACAGGTTAGAATATAATGAATGAAGAAGTATAGCCTTGGGCGAGTCACTGGTTCTGTAGGACTCAGTTTCTTCATCTGTAATATGAGGGATTGGGCCAGATAAGCCTCTGAAGTCCCTGGTTCTAGATCCAGAACTCCAAACTCACAGCTATGAACAATTTGAAGAGGGACAAATCCCCTCCACCTGAGGCTCCCTTCTTTGACTCAGTTTGTCTCATCTATAAAATGGAGCAAATGATACCTGCACTACCTATCCAGCGGAGTCATTGTAAAGGAAAGCACTTGGATAAGAAATCACTCTCCAAATGTTAGGTATGGCAATGGGGGGGGGGGTGATGAACAATAACAACTTATCTACATTCCACTAGAGAATAACCAGCTTCGTTTTCTCTTAACAGGTTCACGATTACCTTAGGAGCAAGCTGTGTTCCCTGTATGAAAATGACTGCATTTTTGACAAGTTTGAATGTGCCTGGAATGGATCTGATAGGTAACTCTGACTTTATCATGTGATTCATTTGACCCAGAATGGAAGCCTCTGTAGGACCCTCTCTCTATATCAGCTGAGACCACCTCTCTGGAACCTTTATTACCAAGGTTCTAGCTGCTTCTATTCTGTCCTTGTTGCTGATGACTTTGAGTGAAAGTTTAAGATACCAGATCTTTCCTCAGAGATTTCCATTATCCCTGATGACCTGATCACACATTCCAGACTCCTGAGTTAGGTCATAACTGAGTTTTTAATGATCTTCACCAGAACCTCAGTAGTACAATGTGAATGCTACAGCAAGCTATTAGAACAGTGACCAAACAAGGTCTTTGATGACATTCATCATTCTCATTGTGTGTTAAACAAAACAAACAAACCACCCACAAATCAGGTAGTCAGGTCATAGGAGAGCGGACTGAACAGGGGCTAATGGACGAGTCATCTGTTGAGTCCTTACTATGCAGAAGGCATAGACACTAACATCCACAAGATGAAAGAACGCGTTTCACTAAGCTATATTGTAAATCCTGTTTGTTTATTAGCTTTATGTGTGACTCTGTCCTCTGATTGTAAATGTTACATGGTGAGATGGACTGAGTTTCTATTGCTAACTGTTAAGGAGTGTGCATGGGTGAATGTGCATTGCGTGTGCGTGTGTGTATTGTGTGTGTGTTTTAGGCATGCTAGAGAAAATTCAAACATCATCTTCACTGATGAGCAGACTAATAATGCTTACCTAGTTCACTGAACAATGAAATAACTATGTGGATAAGGAGGGACCAGTGGGTGATATAACTCATTGTTCACTTTAAGGCAGTTGTGGTGGTTATGATGGCACTATTCTGGTGCGTGATGTCCCTCTCATTATGACACCAGTCTGGTGAGGGACTGGCAAATGGGTACAATTCAGAACATCAGGAATGTTCCCTCACCATCAGGTCCATGTTTGACCTGATGCCCAAAGCGGCTCTGCCCAGACACACACCCGGCAGCTGTTAGTACTGGGCTGCAGGGAGGAGGAAAAAGAGCCTTTCAAGTTGCCAGCAGATTGCTCCCACATGTTGCTAGTTATCATTTCTTGTGGTGCCCAACTGCCTTAGCAAGCTGAAGTTGTTTAATGTAGTGAATGGAGGCAGTAGATTTGAAAAACACAAGTTTTTGCTTTGTGACTGACTTCCTAGCTCTGAGGCCTTGGGAAAGTCCCCCAAGACTGTGGTTTCCTCATTTACAAAAGAACGGCTTCTATGTGAAAAGCACTCTTTGAATTGTAGGTTTTTATAGAAATGTGGGTTTTTAGTGTCACCTGTCTGAATAGCATTGTTACTCTGGGCTTTTGTATGGACTTTGTAACTAGCAGTACATCCCTCAAAGGATACTGTCTGTATATCTATCAGTGATATTGGCCTTCTTTCTTTATGGAGAAAGTTTTATGATCCCTGACCTGGGAGCTTTCAAGGGACTGGGTAGTTTTGAATCAAGGAGACTCCTCTCTCACCTAGCAATGGAAATTTGCCTCCTCAAGTCAGTCATATGATTCAATGGGGTCCAGTTTCATAAGATCTCTTGCTCTGAATGGAGCCAGGTGAAAGAGGGGTGATTTTTAATTGTCCCCCATTCCAAACAGTGTCAGGATAAACCAGATATCCTTTGATAATTATGATATTGCTAAGGATAGCTAGGGGCAACCAGATGGATGGACAGAATGCCAGCCCTGGAGTCAGACTCATCTTCCTGAGTTAAAAATTCAGCCTCAGACACTTATTAGATTTGTAACCCCGGGCAAGTCACTTAAACTTATTTGCCTCAGTTTCTTTGTCTGTAAAATAACTGGAGAAGGAAAAAAGGCAAACCGCTCTAGTATCTTTGCCAAGAAAATCCCAGATGGGGTCATGAAGTCAGTCACAACTGAGCAACAGCTACAACAAGGTTAGCTAAAGTATACAGATGTCTAACAAGTCAAGAGAAACCTGTGATGTAACCCAGCTCTGCATTTTGGGCAAATATCTACACCTCTCTGGGTCTCAGATTAAATGGTTTCTATCATCCCTTCCAGCTCTGCTCTTCTTTGCTTCTGTTGTCTGTTGAGATATGTCCCTGTCGACCCAATAGATGGTGGGACTTTGCTTGTTTCTATGTGCTTTGGAGGGTTGGAGACCCTCAGAAGAGGGTCTTTATCATGTCAAAGGAAAGTTAAAAGTCTGCAATGAACTTGGACTCCCAGATTATTTGATTTAAAAAAAATTATTGATGTTTTCTATTTCTTACATCACCATAGTATCCTATGTCTCTTTCCTCTTCCCTGAGATCCATAGTGTATATAGTATATCAGACAGAGAGGGAGAAAGGTCAACATAACACATTGATAATGTGCAGAAAGTCTGAAAACTCTTGCAGTGTGTAACACTTCTGGATTTCCCACCTCTACAAAGGGGTGTAAGTTGAGGATGTCTTCTGACGTCTCTTCATTTGATTATTTGAGGCATGGTGAGTTAAAACCATACCTTCATTCAAGAATATAGAAGCTTCAATGTGGGGAACCCCCATCCATGACCATAGACATTAGAACTGAGTAAGCCAATAGAGCATGTTGTGGTTATTTTTGCTGGGCTGAGTGGTCCATCCCTACTTAAAGGATGGGGAGTTTGGTTAAGGTGAGTGTTCCCTCCACTATAACTCCAAAATTCTTTGCTATACAACCAGCCTGATAATGAACCTTCATGAATGTAACCAATCCTTGGATGGCAAAACTTGTCATTTGCCAGTTTGAGCTTCACTGACATAGTCACCAAGAAACCATACCAGGAGGTCTTGAAGATGGAATTTCTTGAAAGTCATTAATAACAGGTTATCAGAAAGTCATGTTTATGTAACACTTTAGTAATAGCTAGTGGCTAACATTTATCTAGCATTTTTAAAGTTTATGAAACTCCTTCCTAAAAAGATCATGAACAAAGGCTTAGAGAAATAGGACGCATTTGCAAGGAGCTTTGCCTCTGGAGTTAGAAGACCATTGTTCTAGCCCTTAACTAATTTGGTGATCTTGGCCAAAACTCTTAATCGCTCCATAGAACTTTTTCTTTATTATAGAATGAAGAGTGTGCATTAGAAAGCTTTTGAAGTACTTTACATCTCTCCTCTGAAGATCCTCAGTCTATCTCAGGGTCATGTAGCTGGGGAGCTAGAATTGCCAGAAGTGGGAAAAAACAGTGTATTACTAAATCCTTCCAAGCTCATCTTCAGGTCATTTAGACAAGGAAAATTCCATCATCCTCTTTTACTGTGAGGGACCTTCCTCATTGTTAAGAGAACTCCAATACATGCAGCCTACCCATAGCGGGACTTGTAGCAAAGAAACCAACTCTTCCCCTTTGGTATCAGCTTGTAAACTAGTTAACTCTAGCCCAGCTCAGAACTTGGTGTTAAATGGCAGGATAGACCCCAACATCCTCAGCCTCCCCAAACCACTCCAACCAGCTTGTCTTTTGTGAGATTTTTTCTTCCAGGAAGTAAGTGGGAAAAATAGCTTGATATCCGAGCCTTAATAGAAGGATTATTAACTGCGTGGGTTTAAAATGATTTTAATCATCTTGCTCCAATCACCTCTTGACAGATCTGAGGAATTAGCTTTGTGTGAAATCAACTGGTCTCCATTAAGCTTGCAACATTTCCTTAAAAAAAAAAGCATCACTCCATTCATCCCACTCCCTGAGTGTGGGAGGCTAGGTTAGGTTGTTTTTGGAATGATGACAGAAACCATCACTTCCCACAGAAACATATCAGAATGGAAGAAAATGAAATGCTAAGCATAGTATTTGGTACCTTTTGACTATGTCCTCTAAAAGAGAAATGAAATAAGTACTTTGTGTTTAGTATTATTTTTTTTTAACTCTGCTCATAGCTTTATTAGGATTTAGCATTGGAAGGGATATACCCATAGAATCATAACTGTGGGGCTGGAAGGTACCTACGAGTTCATCCAATCCAGCCCCTTCATTCTCACAAATAAAGACAGGTGGGTGACTTGCCCGATGATCGTCTAGTCCAAATGTCTTATTTTATAGATGTCTCACAGTGAGCCTCTGAGCAGGACTCAGCCCCAGTTGCCAGGCTCCATACCAATGCTTTAACATTGTTAACTCTTATGAATCACAGATGAACTTAACCTCAAGTAGGTGACATTGTATTTTGTCCAGACCATGTTCTTACAGGGTCAGGATCGAGACTTTCAGCTGATTTGTCCCCTTTAAGTGACAGAATGGGAAGGGCTTGGCTATGTTGTCCCTGTTCAGAGAACATAGTGATCAATGACCCACAGCTTACATAGCCTAACTATCTTTTCTGGCATTTTCAGCCCCGTTCCCAACCTTGGTTCTCTGTATCTTTCCCAGTTCTGTTCTTAGCTGTTTACTTCAATATCCTAACCTCAAACTTCTATATCCAAGCCATCAGCCTTGATGGCCTCTGAGTTCTTGGCATGGTACCTCTCCCTCTGATTCTCCTGGGCTGATTTCTATATTCATGATTCCTAATTCCGTTTTCCATCTCCGTACTTTGTCCTGTTCCCCAGAGAAGGAACATAAGTCCTTCCTCTCCACTCATTCGGCCATCATTCTAGTTCAGAATCTCCTTGTTCCTTGACCATAAATGGCAGTACTTGTAGTCTCCTATTTCATCTTCCCACCTCAAGTCTGCCCTTTCTCCACACAGCTACCAAATTAATATTTGCATTTTACAGAAGCTTTAGTGCCTACCCATTGCCTCCAGGACAAGACACAGACTTCTCTGGGTGACATTTAAAACTCTTTATCAGTTTTGTTCCAACCTATGTTTGCAGACTAATTTCACATTGTTCTCCTTCGTGTACTCCCATAGGCTATTCTCCATTTCTGATACTCTTGTCTCCTACCTCTCTAACTAGAATATAGCCCCTACTCACCCCTGCATCATCAAATGCTTAGCTTCGTTCAAAGTTTGGTTTAAGTCTTATCTTCTCACTGAGGTCTTTCCTTACCCCTCACCAATTGTTGGTTGTTGGTCCTTCTCCGAATCAGCTTTTGTGTACTTTGTATAGGCTTTATCTCTATTTTATCTGTATCCATATTATTCCTCCCTGGAAAATGCAGGCTTCTTAAAGGTAGCAAGTATTTGACATTTTTCTGTTGTATTCCCAGAGCTAAGTCAGTGCCTGCAATGTAATAGGTGTTTAATGAAAACTTGTTGAATTAAGGCAAGAGTAGTTTCCTGCTTCAATATGTCTCTCCGTATTCTTTGGCAGAGGCTTACCCAATGGCCAGAAATGGAATTGCCCATGCAACTACCTCATCTACTCAGTCTAGTTCCATGCTTTGGATGTCACCCACTTTTAGCCAGGGTTAGAGCATCCATGGGTGCATGGGGCCACAGCACATAGTGATGACCTCTGAAGTACCTTCCAACTCACTGATTTTTCCTTTATGTTTTCTGAGGTCAGCCTCAGTCACCTTACCTCTTTTAAAGAGGGAAAGTGAGCCCCAAGTGAAATTTTTATCCTTCTATTAAAATCCAAACTACAGCATCCATCTAATCATCATACTCTTTTGACTGGATAAAAATAATAGAAATTCTACTTTAAAATAATGCTTATTAATCTCTATTATTATAATAATAATGCTTATTAATCTCAACTAATCTCTGTGATTAATTTATTAATCTCTAAATTAATGCTATTAATCTCTAATCTCCCTTGTCATGTTCCTCAAGACTAAGGGAGATAAAAATATGTATGACCCTGTTCCTGTTACGTGTACTTCATAGTGTTACACATAACATGTCATGAGAAATTCATTATATTCCCTGAGAAATTTACACTCTGATACCATATAGCGGCATGGATATGACTATTTGATCTTTATCTTATTAGAAACATTATTTCTGGAGTGAATAGAAACAGTCTCATTCTTGTCTCTGGCCTTTGCCTTGATCGGGTCACATCTGGAGTGTTGGATTGATTATACCCATATTGGAGTATTGTAGTAAGTTCTGAATGCCTCTTTTAATGAATGGCATTGACAGATCAAACTTGAACTTCATGGAAGTAACCATGGGTTAGTCTAGACCAACATCACTCCAGCAGGTTCTGCTGAATGAGAAAGACTTTCAGTATGCTTCCAGCTGTCATGGACCCGACTCATTTATGCCTCTTCTCATTATAGCCCTCCCTCCAGTAAAAATTTGGCAATCCCTGAAGATCCTACTGAGTATACAAGTCCATCCCTAGGAACAGATCTTAATACCTTCGCTAATTTGTACATTGAATTAGAAACAATTTTTTGAGATATACAGGCCCTATACAGGTACATTAACTTATAAAATCCAAGTTTAGAGTAGTTTGCAATAGGTCACATGCAGACATAATGCAAGACATCATAAATCAGGATCAAATAGAGCAGAACAAATATAGAAGTCATAACATCACTTATTGAATTATTATGCAAAATGTGTATTGTAATATATACTCCACCCCTGGGCATCCATCATTTGTCTACTTGAATATTTTCTTCACCTATTATCCTTGCAGCATTATATTGGTGATTGCTTGGATAGTCTTGCCAATTCTGCATTGATCTGTTGTCCATTCTGCACTCTCAGTATCCTCAGATCCAAGGCTCTTTGTTTCCAGTCTGAGCTTCTTGATTGCCCAGGCTGATTTATGGCTGCTCCATCCCTTAGTGGGACAGGTTCTAAAAGTGGTCTCACTTCCCTTGGTATGACCATAGCTGGAATATTAGGCAAGAAAGGAGCTGCTTCTTAATTCATCATTCCAAATCTGGGATCAAAGTCTAGGTCATCACATGTTTTCTTTTTACTATGTCTAAACTTAATGATGATGCTTTTTTTTCTTGGTGGGGAAGGGGAAGGGAATGGATCTGTGATTTCCTTGGTAGAGAGGAAGTTCCCCCTTACTAATGCAGATCAAAAGTCTTAACAATTAGCTGGGGGACTAAGGGGTTAAATAACTGGCTCAGTGTCCTCTAGCCAATATATATCAGAGGTGGGATTTGAACTCCAGTCTTCCTGACTTTAAAAACAACTCTATTCACTGTGATATGCCATCTCTCATCATTAGAAAAATACCTAACATCTGCCGCTGAAGCTCTCTCCTTCAGTGTCTCATCCTAGTTTCTAGAAGGTTACCTTGACAGAGCACTAGCTCCAACACGGTCGTTGTAGCTGGAAAGGCTTTGAGTAGGGCCCAGTGATAGACGGTTACCTGAACTCTCAGCCTACTTAATCTTAGAGCCACTCATTGCCAGAAGAATGCCAACCAAGCAATAAATTGTTTTTAGCCATGATAACCCTTGAGAATTGTCTAAGAGTCATTTGAGAATTGGAAGCGACCTCAGCAGCCATCTAGGCCAATACATAGAAGAAAGGAATCTATACTTGTTGTTTGTCCTTTGCTTTTGAAGAGGACCAGTGATGTCTCAGGGTAATTTTTTGACTTAAGCGTGAATTAGATTTGAGTGAGACAGAGTTGCACAGTCATCAGCCTCATTCTGTCTTCTTGAGTCCTCAAAGTCCAGTGGCAGGACAGAAGTCAAGATGACTGGTGATGGCTGAGATGCAGTGGATGACTTTGGCATCTTCAGTGTCTGACCAAACTCTAAGTATTCCATGGTGCTAATTCAGTTGCCCTCATGGCCATTGGAACCAATAGTTCTCATCTACCCATTCTGTCAGGGGAAGTCTTCACAATGCTTGGGGTAGACATCCCCTTAATTTGCCGACAGGTGTGAGGCCCATCAGTTACTTTCAGCCTGGTTTAACCCATCTGTCAAGATGCCACTGTGCCTGGTTTAGCCCATCTGCCAAGATGCCACTGTGCATGCTGCAGCTTCTTAGAGCCACAGATGAGGCAGGTGAAGCAGGTAGACACCAAAGGTGGATGGGTAGCCCTGAAAAGGGCCCTGCAGCCCTCACACCAGAGGTGCTCGTCCTCCTTGGACACCCATATACTATAATATACCTGACAAAAGTGGTCATCTGTAGAGAGACTTTGCTTACCATCAGTGGACAGAATATATGAAACATCGCAATGGCAGATCACGCTGAGTATTGAGTAAGAATTACATATTTAAAGTACGTGTCAGGTTATAAGGCATTTTAATATTGTAGCAGCAGTCGTAATAATTCTGGCTTATGTTTGTATAGGGGCTTAGAGTTTGTAGAAACCTTTTCATGTGCATTGTCTCATTTAATCATCGCTACATCCCCATCAGAGGAACTCTTAGTCAAAATGATTAATTAGAAGTATAATGAAACATTATAGGAGTAGTCACAAGGA
Source organism: Pseudocheirus occidentalis (assembly GCA_028646575.1). Taxonomy (NCBI): domain Eukaryota; kingdom Metazoa; phylum Chordata; class Mammalia; order Diprotodontia; family Pseudocheiridae; genus Pseudocheirus; species Pseudocheirus occidentalis. The sequence goes on along the minus strand of CM053601.1, from coordinate 135,451,012 downwards.
GGCACAGACTTATAGAATCTGGGAGCTAGAAGAGACTGGAGAGGATGCTTTGTCCAGATGTTAAATGTGATGGCTGAATAGAGAGTGGTGAGAGGGAAGCATCTTCCCGTTTGCCTTTCAGGTAGAGTTCAAAGTTCAGAGCCTGCAATGGAAGACCCACCCCCAGCTGGCACCTCTCTCTTTGGCACTTTCTCCTGCACTCACATAATAATGTGTAATCTAGCCTTTTCTGGTGTTTCATTCCTGTACTGGAATGTGAGCCTCATGAGGCCAGGGATTCATATGAACTTTGTCTTATATAAACTTCATGCCCCAATATGAGGTTCTGCGTCCAGTTGTGTTTAATAAATATCAGATTGTTGACACTGAACAGAGTCAGTGTGGTACTATAGGAATGTTTGATCTAAAGTGAGGAGAGACCTGGGTTCAGATCCTGGCTTTCAAGGTTACACGTTACGTAACTGCTCACTCAAGTCATAGGGTCATAATGGGCCCTGAGCAGTAGGTTGTATATCCTAGTGCTGCTAAACCAGATTAAGAGGTAATTGAGAAATGTCTAACAAAAATAATACGATGTAGATAATGCTAATTTGTGGTTTTCTAACTAAGGGATCTGTTACTATTTGAGTTTGTTATACCACTGATCTAGTCCAACTTCCTAATTTTACAGATGAGGAAACTGAGGCTCAGACAGAGCCTCTGACTCCAAATCCATTGTTATATCCATTGTACTATTGCTGCCTTCCTCTGTCTCACCTCTTGCGCCCTTAGTTTCTTCATCTGTAAAATGGGTATTTTTATATAATAAAATGTATTACCTTGCCTTGTATGATTATTTTGAAGAAATTACTAGAGAAATGTTAATCCTTGATACAAAAGCATGAATGAATTTGGCTAATGTGGTTCCTTGCCACCTGAAATCTCACTTCTAATAGAAAGTGAACACTCCTTTTATCCATTCATTTCCAGACACCATCATCACACTGTTCAAGATGACTTTTGGCCCCCAATAAGGAGTTAATCCAGGCCCAATGCAGAGATTGCTTAGTAAATTAATATGTGCTTGCTCTGATTAGCCCAAGACTGATGTTTGGGAACTCCAGGGAAGAGGAACTAATGCTGTCAGACAGAACTGATCTCATTTGCAGAAGGGCACATTAATCATTGTGTACGGGGACAAGAGAAGGGTGCAGGATGCACCCAGCAAAGCCTTTCGGCAGGCTTAATCAACTCTGTCACCCTCACACATAGAACCACCAAAGCCCAACTAGGTACATATAAAGAGGGAGAAGATGCTTTGTTTTTGCCCCTGTACCTTTTACATTATATTTGGAATTAAAAGCCAGGTGATTTTTGTCTTTCCATCTAATTTCCAAAATTGCAATAATCTTAGAACTGGAAGGAACTTCACAGACTTTGTAATCCACTCTATTGTTGAACACAAATCTTCTCTACCATCTCCTTGATGTATACAATTGATCCCACTGCTGATGGGCATTGAAGCTTATCTGTTGTATTTGCAACCTGGGATGGTTTACCTCTCCTTAGGTGGCCTGGTGACTGCCCTCTCCGCTCCGCCCCCCCAGTCCTATAGACTCACCATGTGGGTGCCGGACTTCTTATAGCCACCACATTGGCTTGAGCCCTGCTGCTCCTTAGAACCCCCAACCTCACCCTCTCCAGGATTATAGGCTTGAACTGCCATTCGAAGCTTTCCATAAGGGATTATGACAGAACAAGGAAACAGTGCCTGCATTCTTCCCAGAGAAAACTGTCTTCAAACCTAGGTAGAGATTCAGATAAAAAAAGCATTCTCAGATATGAAGAACCAGATTTCAGTTAATTCTGAATCATAAGACTATTCATAAGTTTTGATCCTAGAAAGGACTTTAGTGATTAATACCCTCCTCTTCTAGAGGAGCACATTGAGACTCCAGAGACTGAGTGCCGTGTGACTGGGTGTTACTGCTCAGTCATTTCGGTCATGTCCAACTCTTTGTGACCCCATTTGGGGTTTTCTTGGCAAAGATACTGCAATGATTTGCCATGTCCTTCTCCAGCTCACTTTACATTATTCAGGCCTGTCTCCCCATGGACATCCAAGGTGTCAGAGAATGAGTTTTTTAGACCCTACTCTGGCAATTCTCACAGATTGTATTGGTGCAGGGAGTGTCCATTCTTTGGAAATCATGGCTCTCCCAAAGGATCAAAATAGGCCAACAGGTAATCAGTAAAGGTAAGAGAGGCAGCCAAGGCAAGGTGAAAAGATGACTGGACTAGAATTAGGAGCTGCCAACTCTGCCACTTAGGAACTAGGTAATTCGAGTTAGCCCCTCAACCTCTGTGGGCCTCACTTTCTACATTTGCGTGGACTCAATGACCTCCAAATTCGGATACTGTGTTGTCTAATGTCTACTCTAGTTCTAATTTGTGTCCTGAGGTACCTTCTAGGTATGCCATTGGGGGGGAAGAGTGCATTCATATTTATTTTAAAATAAAATTTATTTATATCTTTTGTTTTTATGTCCCCTCCTTTCTCAGATAACAATCCCTTATGACAAAGAATAGAATGGAAGAGGGCAAACTGTTTAGCAAGATTAATATCACTTTGAAAAAGACTAACATTATTTGCAGTGTTCTATATACCCATAGTGGGGCAGTTAGGTGGTGCAGTGGGCAGAGTACTGGGCTTGGAGTCAGGAAGATCAGAGCTCAAATCCGGCTTTAGACACTAACTAGCTGTAGGAGTGATCCTGGCAAGTCACTTAACCCCTATTTGCCTCCGTTCTTCATCTATAAAATGGGATGCGCCAAAGGAGGAAATGGCAATCAACTTTGGTATCTTTGCCAAGAAAACCCCATGAACTGGGGCAGCAAATACCCATAGCCCTTCACTTCTGCAAGGAAGGTGTAGTAGCGCCTTTTCCTAGTCCTCCTTTGAAGAGGTGGAAAGTCAACTGGTGTGGATTGTTGAACACACAGAGGTGTACAAATGTCTTAATGTGGTCAGTCTTAAGCTATTAGTTTTTAAAACTAAAAGCTTAAAAGTCACAAAGCTAATGACTTAAAGCCTCACTAAGACTTTCAGGATAGTGGATATCATCTCTGTGAATTACTGTCATTTTAATCCCATGCATTGTTAATTAACAGTTGCATTTATTCTAAGCTCCTATAGAATAGGAACCATTTCCTGTTGTATCTTCCAGCTTGATACATACATTAATCTTCTTGAATGAATGAATGCCAAAAACAGTGAAAAAATATTAATCATGAAAGTCATATAAATGAGAGCATTATGACTTGACATTGGCACAGTCACAAATTGGGCAAACTTCATAAGAGGAAGATGGTGAACCCCACATTGGTTCTAGGGATCTCTAGATGTAGTTCTAGGTAGGTTTAATAATTGTCTGCATTGGTCATTTTCTGACCAGTTTGGAGGTGAGAGAGTTCAAGAAGAGTATCCGTTAGATCTATAACCCAGTATTTCACAGAATCACAGACTTTCAGAGATAAAAGGGACTTTTTCAGAAGGGAAAATCCCCACTGTGATACTCTTTTAATTGTATATGAATACAGTTTGGGATCTCTGATGCTGTGGAACCCACAGGTGATAAAACTCTTACCTAACCCCAAAGTTCTTAACTCAGGGTCTATGAACTTTTAAAAATATTTTGATTATTATTTTAATATATTGGTTTCCTTTGTAAAATCCTACATGTGTTATTTTGTGTTTGTAAAAGACATTAGTCTGAGAAGGGGTCTGTAGGCTTCCCTAAACTTCCAAAGGGATCCTTGGCAATAAAAAGATTGAGAGCCTTCTTTGCAGTGTTTTAGTCTTAGGGAGCTGCCTACAGGACTGAGAGCTTAAATTGCTTGGCCCAGGGTCACACAGCCAGAATGTATCAGAAGAGGGACTTGGACCCAGATCCTCCTGGCTCTAAAGGCTCTAGCTATAATGCCACACTGCCTCCCTGTCATTTGTGTACTTCACACTGATTGCTGGTAAAGTCATTTGAAGATCCCCATTATATTTCTGGGGCAGCTAGGTGATACAGCGGAAAGAGCATTGGGCTTGGAATCAGGAAGACTTATCTTGGTGACTTCAAGTACAGCCTCTGATACGTAGTAGCTGTGTGGCCCAGGGTAAGTCACTTAACCCTATTTGCCTTAGTTTCCTTATCTGTAAAGTGAACTGGAGAAGAAGATAGCAAGCCATCTTTGCCAAGAAAACCTCAAAGTGGGGTCATGAAGATTTGGACATGACTGAACAACAACAGGGTTAAATATGTAGTGATTACAGATAGAGAAGGAGCCCCATCCTTTTGGGCCAGGGAAGCATCCTCATGTTGACCAGACCAAACCTAGGGCCTGTGCAATCAAAACTCTGGCCAGTCCCCCAACTAAACTATCTTCCTTCTCCCTACACAGTGTCATCATGACCGGTGCCTACAATAATTTCTTCAGAATGTTTGACCGGAACACCAAGCGTGATGTCACCCTGGAGGCCTCTAGGGAGAGCAGCAAGCCCAGGGCCATCCTCAAGCCCCGCCGTGTCTGTGTGGGTGGCAAGCGCCGGAAAGACGACATCAGCGTGGACAGCTTGGACTTTACCAAGAAGATACTTCACACGGCCTGGCATCCCGCCGAGAACATCATTGCCATCGCAGCGACAAACAATCTTTACATATTCCAGGATAAAGTGAACTCAGAGATGCACTAGGTTTATCAATAATCCTCTGTATTTATCAACCAGCCTTTTGCAGATGGTACGAGATGACCGTCAGAGAGAGAAACAGAGCAAAGAAAAGTGGTCGTGGTGGTGGAATTTGTCCTTCTCTGTCCCAGCTGCCCACCGCCACCTCACCTTTCCACCCCCCCAGAATTCCCCAAGATGATGGTGATGATGATGGCCATTTAATAAAGCAGACACCCAGAATTCACTGTAATTAGGGGGCAAAAGGCACTCCAGCAAGGCGACAGGCTTGTCAGTTTTTTAACAATTAGGGTCCATTATACACTCTCTTCTAGGTCTTTAGTGTTTACCACATTATTAGAGCTTTTTTACATCCACAAGTTAAGTTTCCACTTCAAGCTTCTCTCTGCACTTTGGTTTCTATACAGATTTAGCATGAGCGATGGAGAAACATTGCTCCATCACCACGGCTCTGGAGACAGCTGGTGAACCTGAGACTAGCTCTTATGGTTGGCCTGGAAAGAACCCAGGTTCAAACCCTAGCCTTGCTATTTATTTTCTCTGTGACCTTGGGCAAGTCACTTCTCTCTCTCTCTCTCTCTCTCTCTCTCTCTCTCTCTCTCTCTCTCTCTCACTCTCTCACTCTCTCTCTCTTAGGGCAGGGGGCTCAGTTTCTTTCTCTGTAAAATGGGAGGAAATTTGCCAGAATGATCTCTAAGGCCCTTTCCAGGTCTCATTGTTTCAGGACTAACATTCATTCTCTCTTTCTCCCACCTGCCTCCCTCACATCAGAATGCAACTCCAACGTATTTGCCAAGTTCAGTTTTACTTTCCCCTCCTTAAAGAATCCAGGTTTATTTCAGTTTCTGGAGGGGAAAACAAAATATGGTGACTCATGTGACTGTTAACAGTGCCTGAGACCCGGCTTTAAGGCGACTTTTTCATCTCTACAGGACATTTTTATGTATCCTGGGAGAGACAAAGGCAAATTTAATTTGGTTTGTGTCCTACAGATCTCAGAAGGTAGGAGGTGGTCTGTTAAAAGCATTGTCTTTCATGGCTGGTACAAGGAATAGTGGGAAGAACCCTGGACTGGGAGGGGGATGACCTGGGTTGGATACTGCCTCTGTTGTATGTTATCTTGGGCAAATCATCCCATCTCCCTGAGAGTTAGTTTTTCCAGTGTGCAAAATGGCGTGGTTAGACATGATGATCCCTAGGGGCTCTTCCTTCTGTAAATGGGATCATAGGATTTTAGAATTGGAAGGGTTCTTGAGGATCATCTAGTTTCCATTTTCCGGAAGAAGACAATGAGGCCCAAGAAAGGGAAGCACTTTGCTCGATGCGACCACATGCAGGTAGTCAGTGGTGGAGCTGGCATTCTCACTCAGGTCCTCTGTCTCGGAAGCCAATGCTCACTCATTGCCCCCACACCACGCTGCCTACGATCCCAAGTTTGCTCCGCCATGTTTAAGGGTTATGAGCTTTGCCCTCTGTGCATGTGCAGCATCACCCGATGGATCAAATCCTTGGATAATTGAGCTGCTTCTAAACTTAAAAATTTAAAAAAAAATTAAAATCTATTTTTTGGGGGGAGGGGAATAATGAACACAACTAGGCCAAGAAAACAAATGGCAGATTTCTTCTCCTCTAAGGGTATTTTACTGCACATATGGAGTTGAGAGCTCTAACTCTCCCAAAGTCAGCAAACACATTTGCAAACTGTGGTTGAGACAGATCACTGATTTCATGAGCCCATCTGTGTCTTAAAGCAAAATTCATCAGTCCCTTGAGAAAGTCCGCATTCACCATTTCCCCATCAGCAAACAGAAAGTGAAATGATCCTGCGGCATTTTGTATTTTGATTTAAAAAGCAGAGAAACATGACCACAGATTACCAACAGGATCCAACTTTTTTTATAACAATGTCTTGACATGACCCAGGAAATATTGTCCAACTGAAGTTTTCTCGACCAATAACTATTTTTGTGTATTTAAAAGCACAAACGCATGTGCACCCACTTCCAGCCATACTATACAGACACTATAAAATGTGTAAGTTACTTTTTTTTTAAAGAATCAAAGGGAATGAGGAATGTTTGTTTATAAATCACTGTATGCTCTAAATGACTTGGACAGTATTATATGTACATATTTATTCTAATTAAATTTAACAATCAGAGGTTTGGGGTTGGTTTTGGTTTTGGTTTCCTTGTAAAAAGGTTTAAGAATGTGGTAAATTGTATAAGAAATCTTGTTAGATCTAAACTAAAGCTTTGAGGGTCTCACACAATTATTTGGACATTTTTCCATTTACCCATTTCCCCTTTTGGCTCAAATGGCTAACAGCTCTTAACTTGCATTTACTAAAAATACTGTCAAACCATATACTTAACTTTCAACATCTTCAAAGTATGAGTCTATAGATAAGGTATTATAAAGCAGGTCTTAACACAACAGTTATCATTTGGATTTCTTGTACCTTAATTCCGTTTTTTAAATTTAGGTACAAAAAAAGCTCTTCTTTGAAGGAAAATGTGTCTCTGGAACTCTGGGAAATTCCTAATTTCCAGACAGAAGCATGCTCTCATCATGAGTCAAGTGCAAAAAGTGTTATAGGAGGGAAAAGAACTAGAGAAAAAAAAATTAAGGACCAGTATGTTATTCATAAACTTTGCATTCTTACTGTGATTCAATTTTCTGGTCTTCTTGAATGTATGAGAGGTAACATTGTCATTGTGAGGGTTTTTTTGTTTATTTTCTGGTTGGTTTTTTTTTCCATTGTTTTTTAACAACAACTTTCTTTGGGGATTAAGCTTTCGGTGGTGTAGAGTGATGGTGGTAAAGTTGGTCAAGCTGATTGTTTTGAAAGCTGTAGTTCATGGCTGCATTCTTTCTTTGTGTTTCACAAACTAGCTAACTGTTGTTGGATAAAAATATAAATATGTTAATACCAGCTTTTTCCAATAAAAGGACAACAAAAATGACAGATGCAAAAGGCTCTAAAGTGTTCTTTCTGTCTGAAGACTCTCTGGGAAGAGCTAAGGATTCAGTTCAGTTTCATTCATCCAGCATCTGTTCTATGTGCTAGATACCGGAAAAAAAAAATAGAGCCTGCCCTCAAGGAGCTTGTATTCATTTGTCTGATTTAACCTAGAAACCAGAATTAATTAGTATACTATCTGGAGTTTTCTGGAGAGGTTTCCAGTGGCGTGGGGGGGGGGGGGAAGATTGCCTAAGAATCTGGGAAACAAGTCCCCAGTATACTAGAGCAAGCCTTACTGCACCGAGAGGCCAGTGTTATCACAAGCAGGAAGTTAGTATCTGATCTATTCTGCTGAAAAAGCCACAGCTGCTGCCAATGATCCCAACATGGGCACCAGCCTTTCTTCCTTTCTGAGAAGGCCTAAAAGGTGGGAATTGCCTCAGGCTTCTGGGCTAGTTTGATGCTGTTTGTTATTAGGTGGTTAAACCTCTGGCAGAGGAGGATGGTTCTGGGGAATCCAGTTACCCAGATGACTGTGTGTGTGTGCGCGTGCGCATGCGTGTGGTTGAAACAGCCTCAAAAAGCCTCAAAAAATAAGCTACACTACAAGTCACTTGGAAATTTGTACATGGAACGGATTGTACAAATATTATACACAAAAGGCTTGGCAAGTGATCATACTTGGCTACAAAGTCAGTGATGATGGGATCTTTCATACAATACCTTCTGAACCCTTCACTATTCTGAAACCCACAGTTTCAAGGAGCCTTGAGATCAGAGGCCAAGGGATGCTGACAGCCAGGATTCTGACTTGGAGCTGGCTAAGATCTTTCTGAATATAATAGCATTAAACCAGGACTGGGGAAGATGCAAAGTTTAGACATCCACAGTCAGTCAGGGAGTGGGGCGAACACAGGAGGATTAGCCTCAAGGCAAATATTGCATACAAGGTTATATAAATAATAAGTTCCTCAGAGAGACAAAAAAAAGTGAAGTGTGAAGTCTGGGCTGGGAGGGATTATTACTGAACTGAGAAGATCAAAGGTTTAAGGAAGACGTATTAGAGCTGGATTGTGAAGAATGCGTAGCTGATTGTGATGGAGAGGGGGAAGGGTATAGCAGACAGAATGGTTAGAGAGACAGAGGGAGAAGCAGAGAAGCAAGGCCTGTTCTGTTGACAGAGAGTAGTATTTATTCAGGCTTTGTCCTAAAATTTGTCATACTCAGTGAATGAATGTACCTATGAGTTTAGAATGAGAAGATACCCAGTTTCTCTAATGGTAGCCATCATGGAAGAAAATCATCCTGAATGGGCAGCAGCTGTGTTAATGGTGGCCCTGGACGTTTAGTGATCCCTAACCCTTACTCTGTACCGTCAGTAACCAACCATTTGGAAGGTCATGTTGACCTTGTTGCTTTTAATTGGTTTCATGTTTTTCCACCTATATGCATTTTACCTGCTGTTCTAGGTAAACAATCATGAAAATTAAAATTGCTCCCATATGTGCAGGGATTTATGGTTACCAAATATTTTCTAGCTTAGTAGGAAAAGCACTGGATTAGGAATCAGAGGACTTCGGTTCAAATCCCTGCTCTGACATTTATCAGTTGTGGTATCTTGGGTAAGTCACACCTCCTTTCCAGACCTCTATTTCTTTAACTGTAAAATGAGAGCATCTCTAAGACTTCTTCTTATTCAAAATCCTTGTAAATCAAGCTGTGTTTAATATAACATATTTACATCTATCAGCTATTACTGTCATCATTAGACCACATGCAAGGCAAGGAAACAAGCATTTATTAAATGCTTGCTAGGGAGAGAAATTATTTTTTTTTTGCATTTCTAAAAGCAAAGAAGGGTTTATTTGAGCAGTATGCAGTAAGCAAAAGTGTTGGTAATTTGCCACAGGGAGGAACAGAGTTCTCTTGGATTTTAGTGCCCTCGGATAAAACACCACTTGTCCTGGGCTACTTATAGTTCTGCTTGTCCACAATATTGGTCCAGACCATGGCTGCTTTCACAGTATGCAAATCAAAGCTACAACAAAGACTCTGAGAGACTATGTGCCATAATTGTTCGTGTGTGGAGAGAAATTATTATCAATACAATGTGGCAATTAAAAGGGTTTGAGAGACAGAATTTCAGGGTAATTTAATCACTTTATTAGTAATGCCAGCACATTTATTAATAAAGGGACAGTCATTTGGCTTTTTCTCTTAGACCAAAGACAATCATGGCAGCAGGCTCAAGTTGGTATACTCTTCAAAGAGTAGGCATTGCCTAGGGTAGGAATCAACCCTGATTGGTTAACAATGAGAGAATGAATATTACAATGATGTACCGAGAGTGACATCATGTCACCTTTGGGCAGAGACTATATCTATATAACCAGACCACCCTCAGCCTTGTGCAATTTAGACAAAAGGGTCTGTCTCCACCCAAGCTTGACTGAATGGAATTTAATTCAGACCTGAGATTCCTTGTAAGTTTGAATAGGGTTAGAGGAAAAGGTTAACTCCACCTTCAGAGATTGAGATCTTGAAAATAGAAAAAGGGGGAACTCTGAATCTCCCCAAGTCATTAGTTATTGATAATAATTTCTCTCCATAGCAAACACTTAATAAATGCTTGTTTCCTTACCTTGCATGTGGTCTAATGATGACAGCAATAGCTGATAGATGTAAATATGTTATATTAAGCACAGCTTGATTTACAAGTTTCGAGATCTCCATCACCATGAGGCTGCCCAAAGCCCAAATTAGGATTCTATATCTCACATATGATGAGATTGTTCAGATTCTTCTGTTTGCAGATGACTTTGTTCTGATTCCCTAAAACTACAGGGTCCTAGATGCAGCCAAAATGAGAAGAAAAGCAGAAAACTGGTGAAAAACATTTTTATACCAAGTTTCCTTTAAAAGAAAACCACAGGGACCTACATCACCTCCTTAGGGGGAATCTATAACCATTCAAAAGAGATCAGCCTAAGAATCCACAAAAAAAAAAAACCAATGGACAAAGATCTCAGTAATCTAGACTGTGACATTCAGCTGGACAGATAGCCTATCACAGGTCTGGGCCAATGATATATATGTTCTGGGCAGGTGCTGAAGGTGGTCCACAAGCTGTGTCCAGAACTGATAAAAGATTGGACTGCATTTGGTAAAGTATGCAGTGATTTCAATGTTCTTAATGTGCTCTATCTCACTCACCCCACTCTTCCCACATACCACTACCACCACCAAAAGCCAATAGCTTTGTAGTATCGGCATTTTTTAGTGATACAAATCATGGGTCTTCTTGTAAGACAGGAGTGAAAATGGAGATAGTTGGGAAGGTATCTGATAGATACATGATGAGGAGGAGGGGATAAGGGGGACCGCTCAGTGAATGGTACCTTTTTTAAAAAAAATTTCAGCAAAGCAATGTTCTTAGCTGAGGGGGTGAGGGAAGGGGAGCCATGTGAAATCTGAGAAGTAATTAAAAGGTTTGGAAATGCTATTGTGGTAAGAGGAATAGTAAATTAGTTGGGGAGGTGTTGGAAGGTTGTCTTGTCCAAGAAGGGCCTAGGTAGTATAACATAAATTTGTAGTGGATCCAGTAAAGCCCACTTTGTGGTCTTCTCCAGTTCAATTCAACAGCATGCACATAGGAGCAAAAGCAATAGTTGGGGGGTAGGGAGCAGTCCGAGGTTGGGATTTGGCAGGGCATGATCATCAATCCGTGATATGAGGACAAGGGACTCAAGGTAGAGAACAATGTGGATTTAGACTGGTTCACTGAACAGTCAAGATGGGGAAGGGAGAATAATGTATATAGTATAGGGGCTGATGGTCTACGAAAGGATTGAGGAGTCGAGGGATTGTTCTCAGTGAAGATGAACAGGATTTGGAATTGTAAGGAGAGGGAAAGATGGGATGATAAAAGGTTATAATCAGACAAAGGCATTTCCAAATTCATGACTGTGGATATGAACCATGTGTGGGTGATGGCAAGATCAAGAGTGTGACAATCTCCGAGTATGGCCAAGGTAAATTGGAGGAATAGAGTGGGAAATGAGTAAGGTGATGACTGGGAAGGTGTAGGGTATTTGAGGAAGGATCTATTCAATATGTATTAGAAGCTCACAATCATGATGCAGGATTTGAAAATAAGTCCTTTGGCTCCACCAGGAAAAATAAGGCCCCAAAGAAAGAAACATCAGAAACTGCACAAAATGAGCTCTGCCCCCTACTTTCCCCATATAGGTACCACCTCTTTATGGGTATAAAGAGCCCATCTCAAATGTCACCTTCTCCATGAAACTTTCCCTGTCCCATAACATCTACTATATTATAAGCTCCCATAAGACCAAAGACTGTCTTTCATCCTCATGTTGTACATATTCCTTTGCTGTACACATCTGGTGTTTAATGTTTGTTGAATTGATTACCAAATTCTGAACTCCTTATCAGAAGAATAAAAAGATCTCCAGTTTGCTCAAAGATTTGCCTCCAGAGTTGACTGTACTTGTCATCCAAGATGAAAATGAGAACAGAGGTTTTATTTTATTTTAATTTTTTTCATCTTGATAGTTTCATGTGGGCAAAGCTCATTTTCTGAGAAATAAAGAGATCTCTATGTTCTCTGCAATATTTTTTTGGCTACAGTTTCTGATGTTTTAAATTGCACATTCATTACATGATTGAGAACACATTGGTTTGGCCAGAGTGACCTGGAGGAAAAATTGTTGCTCAATGAGAGAAGCTAAGTAGTTTGAAGGAAGCAGGATAACCTATTTTTCTCGGCCTCATGTTTCTCATCTGTAAAATGGGGATAATTGAACTAGACTTTAGGGTCCTCCCAGCTCTAGCATTCTTTCAGACCACTTCTTTGCCATGCAATGTTCTCTGATTCTGCTCTAAGCTTTACTGCAACTTTCTACTGGCTCCCTTTAATCATGTGTTTTTGGTCTGAAGACAAATGCAATTATAGTGTCAAAATAGTATTTATCCGGGTGTACGATGAATCTGCATAGATAATGCACAAGAAATCTCATTAACTAGCTTAACATGAGAAGACTTTGAGAAATTGTTGGTTGCTCTTAATGTAATCTACCAGTTCTGTCGACAGGGACATTTTCAGAAATAATTGAACTTGACATCATCCTCATTCAAAAGAACTGAGTCATGAGCGTTAGGACTTCTTAAGGGGAAAAAAAGTCATTTGGACAACAGGAAGAAACATGGGGCTCGTTTTAAAAGATAAAAGGAATTCAGATAAAAGGAATTCAGGGTGTAAAGCATTCAGAGGGACTGGGATGATTATAAAGTCTTCTTTTCACCTGGAGCTTGTGTATATTATGGCCTCAGAGACTTTGAATATTATTATTAGTAATAATGATGGCAGTTCCCAGTTCTATGGTGGTCTCCCATATGAACCCTGTGGGGTGTGTAATGCAAGCATTATTATGCACATTTTTCAAATGAGAGAACTAGAGTATAGAGATTAAGCTGCATTTCCTTATATGTCAAATCTGTTAAATTGGTTGACGAGGAGGAGGGCGAGCAGATATGATGAGAGCCATCAGACACAGATCTCTAAGGTGTTCTTCCCTGAGTAAACAATTGGAACTGACTGCATAATAAACTTGCCCCCATACTGTAATCCAGACCTGGGGAGGAGCTGTAGCCAGCTCAAGATGGCTGATCTTTACATTTTAAATGTGAGCATAGATACCTTGGAAATCCGCAAACACTACATATTGGGTTTGGCTTATTGTTTTGTGTCTGGATTTGAGAAAGTATTTGAGAGAATATTCACAATGCAGATTAAATTTACAAGTAAATTGTGGGTACATTTTTCAGAGAACCAGTTGAACATTTCATGGACCTCCCAAGGTCATGTCTGCTCTAGAGGTTTGGTCCTGGGGATTTCATCGTTGGATCATTTTGGGTCCAAGGTTCAACTTCACAGTGTATTTAAAATAAAAGCTTTAAAAAAAATCTTTCTATGATCATTGGGCAGTCACCCTCCTCTGCCAACTTTACTAGACAAGCTCAGTTCAGATCCTTTGAACACTTATTATTGGTGTGACCATAAGGAAGTCATTCAATTTCAGCCTCAATTCTGGGTCTGTAAAGTGGAAATTCTTTATATCCTTGACATGTTCAGGGTCTCCTGCAGACTCTGGGCCCAGAGTTTCTGGAAAACATGGCAACTCAAGAAGACAAGTTCAGGGGACTCGTTCAGAGGACAATGGATAATACTTGTCCTCCTTGCTCTGAGAGGGTTGTGATGAAGAAAACACTCAGTGGTGAGGAGATTGGAGCCATTGTCATTTCCTCTCCCCAGAAAGGATTTCATTTACACTTGTAGGATTTATTTACCAACTGGTACCAGCATAAATTTGATTAAACAAATATTCATTAATCTTATTAATTATTAACTTATGATTATACAGTACCAGTAATTATTAAATCATGATATACAACTATTAATAATTTATTATATATTAGTATGAATATATACATTGCCTATTATATAATTTATTCATTAGCATCATTAATTCATATTCAATATTTATTTATAATAAATATTATTTATGTGTGAGGCACCAAATTTGATACTGGGGATATGAAGATGAATAATGGTATAATCTTTGTTCCCAGGAAAATTATAGTCTTGGAGGGCCCAGGGGGATATGGATATGACATGGAAAAAGATAAATATAATGTAAAGTAGATTTTACTTCAATAATAGCTCATGTTCATAGATTTAAGTTTAAGGTTTTCACGGGCTTTTATGTACATTATCTCTGATCCATACAACCCTGTGAGATGGATGCTGTTATTAATCCTATTATACAGATGTATAAACTGAGGCACAGGGAAATAATATGACTTGTCCAAGGCCATGTAGTTAGTAAATGTCTAAGGTAGGATTCAAACCCAGGTTTTCCAGGCTCCAAACCCTGGACTCTAGGTAATATATCATGCTTCTAGACAAAGTACTCTAGGAAAATCCAAGGCAAGAAAAAATGTATTTCATTAAGGGGAGCACAGGAGGCTTCATGAAGAAGGTGGGACATAAGCTAAAGGGAAGGAAAAGGTGGAAGAGTAGAAGGAGGCCATTCCAAGCATGGGGAAAGGCAGGAGAATGTACAGAGAGGCAAGAGAGAGGGAAATTCAGGCAACAGTTCCTAATCCAGCTTGGGCTAGAGCTGGATGGGACATTGGGTGTCACTTAGTCCAAGGGAAACTGAGGAATAGATAGGCTAAGAGACTTGCCCAAGGTCACACTGTATGCCCCACTAGTTCTCTACCCAGGGTATGATCATAGCTGTTGTAATGGGAGACAGTATGGTGGTTTTAAAGGGTGTTGGACTCCAAACCAGGAAGATCCAGGTTCAAATACTGCCCCTAATGCTTACTACCTGTATGATTGTAGGCAAGTCAATTAGCTTGTTCAAGCCTCAGATTCCCCATTTGCAAGATGGAAATAAAACCTTGTTACCTATATGAAAGTTGTGAGGCTCAAATGACTTAATACAGGACAAGTACTTCACATACTTTAAACCACCATGCGAATAGGAGTTTATGATTAGGGTAGGGTTTCCTGGAGACTTCACCCTCCTAGCTTTGTGAATTCCCCCCCCCCCCACTTAATACATATAGGCTACTTCTCTGTAGTTTATTATCATAGAAAGTTGTCTGGACATTAAACAGTTAAGTGACTTGCCAAAAGCAGGGAGAGGACTCAAGCTCAGCTCGTCTTGGCTCTATCCACTATACCTCTCAATGTTCCTGCTTGTTATACGAAAGCTGAATTCCTCCGTTAGTCAGAAGAAGTTAGGTGCCATAGTGGATGATGCTATGAACCTGAAGTCAGGAAGACCAGCTGTGTGACCCAGGGCAAGATGCTTAACCTCTGTTTCAGTTACCTCATCTGTGAAATGGGGGTAATAATAGCACCTACAATTATAAGGATTAAATGGATAATACTTGTAGAGCACTTTGCAAACCTTAAAGTGCTGTATAATATTAGCCACGATAGTTAGAAAGGGTCAGGTCTTTTGTTTACTTTTAGGTTACAAGATTCAGTTCCAGAATCACTTGAGTTTCAGATTTTTCTCTCCTTCCTCCCCACTCCCCACCCCTGCCATGGTGGCATACAGTCATGTATAGGCCACCAATTCTTTCTACTCCACCATTCTGCCTTGGAAAAGTCAAGTAGTCAAAGGGCTTTAGCTTTGTTTAAGATAGAACAGGGTTGAATGAACAGTTCTTTAAGGATGCGATCGATGACCTGAATACAGTCACTTCTGTTATAATGTTTGTTTCAAAAGCGCAAATTTGTTCCAACATGACTGATTCAATAGGGAACATTTTTTAGCAGAACTCAAATTTCAAGTTGTCTCCTGCCTGACTTCTTATGCACAAAACAGCAGAACTTTCCAATACCCTGCAAGCCGTGACTTTTCTAATGCCCCCTTCCATAAGCAAGCTTCAGGTCTTCGTTAAGGTGAGGTGTCGGTAAGCTAGGACAGTATTTCTCAGCAGTATGAGCTGTGGGAGTCCATAGCCACCTTGCTTGAGACTTTGCTAGCCCCACCTGGGGGAAAAAGGGCACAAGCTAAGCAGCCTTGAACTCTGCCACTATTTACTGTGTTATTCATACCTTTCCTAACCATTTGACATGTAGAAAACTGTGCTACCTTTTAAAATTAAGTCCCTACTTTTTTGTGTGCCACTGAAAAAGTTTTTGAGTGTTATGCTCCTTCCTACCCCACTTTTCCCATAAACCTTGTGGTTTTTATCATTGTGTGACTTTGCATAGCTAAGTGGCTTTTGGGAAGGTGTACCTTTGTGTTGGTAACAGAATTAGCTGTATTTGGAGGGAGAGGGGAAGAAATCATAACAAAGAATCTAGGATGGCCTGACTATAGTTGGCATTTCTGAAGCCTAAGTTATATTATTGCTAAATCGTGGCAGTTTTGAAATACCAAAGAAGTATTTACAAGGAAAAGAGTAATTTCAGAGATATCAACATGTGATTACAGATAATTAGAAGTATATGTAGGACCAAGACAACCGTGCAAAAGGAACAGCAAAGGGGGTTGCATAATTCAAAGGAGACTTAGAGATACTGACAAGTTGTTATACGCATTGCATATATTGAAATTCATTTATTCAAATGTAAATAGTTGTCAAGCAAGTTTAATGTTATTGATATTTAATCTTATTTATAATACATCATTTTAAAGTCTGTAAAAGAAATTTACCCAGATGGAACTGAGCAGCTGTATCACATGATTTTCATAGATTTTTTTGGGAAGCAGTGTGGTTGTGGTACAGTGGAAGGGTGCTGGGATTAGGGTCAGAGGACCTGGGTTCAAATCCTGTCACCTAGACAAGATTGTTTAACCTCTCAGTTTTCTTTATTGTAAAATCATGTAGTATAATCTTTCATCTTGCAGATGAGAAAATCTAAATCCTATGATTTAGAGCTGGAAACCTAAGAGGCCATCTGGTTCAGTTCTTTCATTTTACAAATAAAATAAGGCAACTGAGACCCACAGAGGTAAAATTAATTACCCAAGGTCACACACACTTGGCAGAGATGATTTTCCATTTCTCTTAGTATGGCAACAACGCATCCTTCTCTTATCACTTACCAACCATATTCTGGCTTAATCAAGCCCTCATTCCCACCTTCATCTCCCTTCTAATAGCTCCCCATAATTTTCTGCTTTCCAGTTCCATCCTTAGTTTTTTCCCCAAAGTCTAGAAGGCTTTTTTTTTTTGCACATATGTCCCATGCCACCCCAGTTTTGAAATCTGTCTATTCTGAAACAGAGGTTATTTGTTTTTTTGTTTTTTTTCCCCCAGAAATCAAGAAAAGAAGAAGCCTTCCATTTTTCTAAGAGTGGAGGGAGAGTGATTGGCCTTCTACCTACACATTCCTTTTACTCACTAACTTTCTGAGTCACTGCTCCCCTCTCAGGAGAGAAACAGGAAGGTTCTAACAAAAGGGATAACACTTTTCCATCAGTTTATCAGATAGGAATCACTCTCCCACAATCCACAGGGAAACAAACTGTTCCTTACCAGTTAGTGGAGAGGAGGAGGTTAAAGGTGTTTGGGAGAGGTGATAGTTACAGATGGAGGAGGAGAGAAAGGAAAGAGGAGAGAATGAGAAATTAGCTTTGGGGACAAAACTATGTGGTAGGGAACAGAATCAGATCTTCCTTTCCCCACCTTCCTCTTTCTCAAATTCTACCCAGACAACACCCACCCCCCAACCCCAGGAGCCAATTTGCCTATGGTTGTATGCCAAAGATATACTTTTGCATTAGAAAAGGCTTAAAGACAATGAATCTAGATCCTTTGTTATACAGAAGAAGAAAATGAGATCAAGAAAGTTGAAATGACTCATTTAACATTATATTGGAATTCGAACCCGGATCTGATTCTAGATCCAAACACCTTCAACAAGGCCCAAAGGACCAAGAAATAAATGGACAAAACAAATGGCCTTTGTAGAATGGTCACCCTCCCTGGGATGATTCCATTAAGAAGGAATGTTAGGACATCTTCCATGAGCAGAAAACAAATTGGGTGGTTAACCAATTTTCTGTTTCAAGGAAGCTTTGAAGAAGATTTGTTGATAAATGGGAAGACAATGGTCCTTCTGGCTAAATATTAAAATCAAAAGTAAATGGTCTATTAGTGAAAGGAAAACAAGATGGAATTACTTTGATGTAGCGGAAACACCTGTATACTTCCTCAATTACTTCTCTCAAGCATCCCCGGAAAAGAAAAGGAGAATGACCATTGAATATTTGTTTTAATTGAACCTTCTCTAGGTTTGGAAGTTATACTTTCTTGCAGGTTAACAAATCTCTGGAAGATTTCCAGGACTGTCTCCTAGCAACCACAGAAGCTTTTGGAACCTGGGGGGAGAATGCCAAGCTTCAGTGATTCATGTCTAACAGTGACAGTCCTTTCCTAGAATGGGAAGCATCTTCACCAAGCAATTTTCTTAACTTTAATGTTATCTAAATGACAAGGTTTGGCCCAAGCCGCCAAGAAATATGCTAGGGTGGAGAGAGTGCTGGCCTGAAAGACAGAAGGGCTGGGCTGAAGTTTAGCTTTGCTGCTAGCCAGCCCCATCATTTCAGGGAAGTCACCTCCCTTCTCTCAGGCCTGTTTGGCCATCCATAAACTGATGAGGTTGAATGAGATGAACTCTAGACACCCTTCTAGAAAGGCATCATGGAATTGAGGATGGAGCCATGGACTTCAATTCTGCCTCTGATACTAACTAGTTGTGTTACCCTAGGGGTTTCAGTTTCATTGTCTGTAAAATGGGAATAATCATAGCACCTCTCTCTTACAACTGTTGTGAAGACACATGAGACAGTACAGATAAAGAATGATTTGCAAAAAAAAAGGAAAAAAGAGTCATTTGCAAATCATCAAGGGCTATATAAAAATGGTCAGCTAGTGGTATTCTACTTTGGGGATTTTGTCTTTTATATTTTCACATCTTCCTTTTGAAAAGTCGTGCCTTCATGATGTCATTGGTCCTTGTCAAGAACAAAGAACCACTAAAGTAGAGAGAAAAGGGAGAAGGAATAGACTTATTTTGCTTGTGGTTTTCCTGCCTTGGAGAATAATCTTGAGACTAGAAAGGTTAGATCAAATCACTAACAGCAAGCTAGGAGAAGGCAGAATGGAATCCAGGAATGGGACAGCCATTATCCTGATTGGCTGGAACTTAGTTCAGAGCTAAATTATAGTAATTTTATGGCACAATAATATTCCATTATCTTCCAACCACTATTCCAGAGGACCAATGATAAAGCATGTACTCAACACCTGGCAAAAAGTAGATGGACTTGATGTAGAATATGACACATTTTTGGACATGGGCAAAATGGGGCTTTATTTCACCAACCTGTGTGTATTTATTATAAGGGTTTCATTTTTCTTTTATTTTTTTCTTCTTTTATTCCAAGGGAAGGGAGGAGGAAGTAGGAGAAAGAAAGAAAAAACAAATGAGTGCTTATCAAGAACCAATAAAATTAATTTTAAAAAGAAAATTATAAGGATGGTTAGGTGGCCCTGGAGTCAAGAGGACCTGGGTTCAAATCTGGCCTCAGACACTTGACACACTTACTAGCTGTGTGACCTTGGGCAAGTCACTTAATCTCCCTCCCCTCTCCAAAAAGCAAAAGAAAAAAGAAAATTATACTAATCATAAGTTGGATTTGTATAGTGTTTTAAGATTTAAACAATAAGTTAGTGGCATAACCATGATTAAAATCTCTACACATAAAAAACTGCTGCTAACATTGGCAGTTGACCCCTTTGACACTTCCAATAGGGTCCTAATCTCCCAAACTATTTTGATCTGTAAAAGATACTTGAACAAAACCTCCCATATATAATTTACTTATTTATAAACTGTATATATGTTTACTAAGTTAATAATTATATTATAAAACATACAAATAGAAAAATTAAAACAATGAGATAAAGATTTTATTCTAGAGTCAAAAAAAACGCCAATAGGGAATTTAGGAGGCTGCTGATAGTCCAAGTGAGAGGTGATAAAGACCTGAATTCTCCAATAATGGCCTCTGGGTTGAGTCTTAGACCTTTTTCTAAAGCCTTTACAGAGGCTCAGAACAGCTTTACCTAGGAATTAGCAAGATAAATAGCCTCTTAGGGTGTGATCAACAGAGTAGGCCTCAATGAATGACTTTTTTGAAATGAAACTTCTTAGAAAGGTACATTCAGGCTACCCTGCTCTAGACTAGAAGACAGAATGCGGCCCTTGGAACCAGGAGACCCTAGGTTCAAGTCTGCTCTCTGACACATGGCAGGGTGACCCCGGAAAAGTACTTAATCTTTCAATTGTCGAATCTAGGCAATTCTCATAGACTATAAGCTCTAATTGATAAGTGTGGATTGTTAGGAGTTTCCTTATTGGGAGTTCTCTACTCCAAAGAAAACACACATCTTGTAAAAAGTACATTTCTATTAGTCTAAAGGTTCCACTGAGGGCAGGAGTTACAGCTTACTTATTTCTGTACTTCCCATTGCTTATAACACAGGGCCCCGTGAACACAACATGTGCTCTTAAAAAGAATTGAATTGTGGGAGTGGGTGACAGGGGAGGAATTGCAAGAATCTAGTATTTAAAGCTATACAATTAAATGCAACTGGGAAATAATACATACAGAGACAGGGGCAGGGAGGAGCTCCCTGCCCTGCTGGAAAGCTAGAGAGG
>CM053601.1:135371464-135429551 GCA_028646575.1 Pseudocheirus occidentalis | reverse complement strand
ATTGTGGGAGGGGTCTTACAGTGGCATCAATGTTCTGGGCTGGGGGGTAGGGACAAAAAGGGGAGAAAATTTGTAACTCAAAACCTTGTGGAAATGAATGATATAACCAAGAAAATAAATTAAAATTAAAAAGAAAAAAAAAAAGAATTGAATTGAGCACGGTCTATTTGGGTCACCCACCTGTGACATTCTGTGTTCTAACATCTTTCCTAGCTCAGACATTCTATGTACCAAGACCCATTCTTGCTCAGTCTATGTTTTAAGGTTCCTTCCAGTATATAATATATGTTCTAAGGTCTTTTCCAGTTCAGATATTCTCTGTTTTAAAGTCTCTTTTAGATCAGACGTTCTACGTTCTAAGGTTCCTTCTAGCTCATATTCTGTGTTCCAAGGTCTTTTCTAGCTCAGACATGTTAAAGGTCCTTTCCAGCTCACATGTTCTATGTTCAGGGGTCTCTTCCAGGTGAGCCATTCTATGTTTAAGGGCTTTTCCAACTGCTAACACCATATTCCTTTTGATCTCAGGGCCTTCTTGTCCTACCACTCCAAACGTGAGCACTTTTCTAAAGCTCTGGTAGCCACCATTGCTTTCCTCCTTCTCCTTTAAACTCAGAGTCTTTTTCAGACCTGAGCAGATAAAACACCTTTCTGACAGTGACCCACACTGGGAGCTCCATTTCAGTCATTCTCACTGGAGCAAAGTCAGTTTTCAGACACATTGGACGGACAGGACTAAACAGATTTCCTGGACCCCAGCGGGAAAGGTTTCCAGGGCTCTCTCTGTTTTCACTGAACTAACTGCTGTTAAATGCCTAGAAATCCTGAACTGGTCTCTGCCAATATTATATTAAGAATGGGGTGTCTCTGTGCATGTCTGTGAAAGAGACCAAGTGCAGGCTTTGAGTGCCACCTGATGGAGCAGAGGGTCATTATTCTGCTCTCCTAAAAATAGGATAAAAGGCTCCAGAGGCCCAGAGGGAGCAAGCTCACCAGGTCTTTGTCTATTCTAGTAATTAAAAGTAATTGCTGGGGTCAGCTAGGTGGCGCAGTGAATAGAGCACCGGCCCTGGATTCAGGAGGACCTGAGTTCAAATTTGACCTCAGACACTGTAACACAAAAACTAGCAGTGTGACCTTGGGCAAGTCACTTAACCCCAACTGCCCTCTAAAAAAAAAAAGTAAAAAAAAAGTAATTGCTGGTCTTTGAAGCTAAGAAAGTGGTTGGAAAGGGACAGTCGAGAGAAGGAAGTCAGACTCCATTGGCCTTTATGCAGTCCTTTGATGTCTCTGCAGCATGTGGCACTGTCAACTGTCATCACCTTAGAAATTCTCAACTCTGTGAATTGTTAAACTTGTTCTTTGATTCTTCTTCTGCCTGCTGGATCATTCGGACTCAGTCACCTGGTTAGGATTATCCATGTATCCATCACCCCCTAACTATGTTCTTAGAATCTCTCCTCCCCTCCCCTCCCCTCCCCTCCTCTCCTCTCCCCTCCCCTCCCCTCCCCTCCCCTCCTCTCCTCTCCCCTCCCCTCCCCTCCTCTCCTTTCCCCTCCCCTCTCCTCCCCTCCCTTCCCCTCTCCTCCCCTCCCCTCCTCTCCTCTCCCCTCCCCTCTCCTCCCCTCCCCTCCCCTCCCCTCCCCTTTCCTCTCCACTCCTCTCCTCCTCTCTCTCTCCCCCCCACATTCCCTCCCTCTCCCTCTCTCTCTCTGTCTCTCTCTGTCTCCCTACCTCTCTCCTTGTCTATCTCTCTCTTTCTCATGTTTTGTATGATTGATTGCATGATCATCTATGTCAAATTGCTTACCATCTCAGGGAGAAGGGAGGCGAAGGAGATGGGGGTGGATAGAAATTTGGAATTCAATTTTTAAAAAATGAATGTTACAATTTTTAATTGAGGGGAGGTAAAAAAATACTTTGAAAAAAAAAAGACTGCAAATTACAGAGAATATGCTCATCTGAAATGATGAGGGGACTTCCTTCCTGGAAGCTCCTGGGATATATGGAAATACAGGTCCCATAAAGCAAAAACCCCAGGCCCTCCTTATCTCATAGAATAGTGATCAAAGTGTTTTGTAAACTTTAAGGTGTAGGGAAATGTGAGTGTTTTAATGTTAAAGTTGATGCTAAGCTGAGGACCCTTTGCAGTTTCTGGATTTCTTCCGAACTTTTCTGAAATCAGTAGGCCTCAGGTACAAGTTGTGTTTGGGAAGCTAAGTGGCATAGTGGCTAGAGTCCTGAGCCTAGAATCAGGAAGGTTCATCTTTGTGAATTCAAATCCAGCCTCAGACACTTACTAGCTGTGTGACCCTAGGCAAGTCACTTAACCCTGTTTGTCTCAGTTTTCTCATCTGTAAAGTGAGCTGGAGAAGGAAATGGCAAATCTCTCCAGTATCTTTGCCAAGAAAACCCCAAATAGGGTCCTGAAGAGTCAGACACGAGTGGAAAAACAACTGAAACAAATTGGGAACTGCATGTCCACGGTGATCTTCCCCCTCCTATGTCCATGTCTTTTATCCTAAGTTTCTCCAGACCAAACTGGTGTCTGATGCAATCATAGGATCAGAGAATAATATTAGGGCTGGATAAAACATTCTAGACCCTTCCTTCCACCACCAACCCCACTGTCTCATTTTACAAAGAGCCTAAAGGTGATGAGTGGAAGGTCACATAGTGTAGGAATGGGAGACCCTGAATTCAAGACCCTCCGGCAATCTGACTGCCAATCTGATGCTCTTTCTCTGACACCTTGCCTGGATCAAGAAACCACATGATCCTTTAAATAATAAAATCATTGAGGCTCTTAGCCTAGAGCACTACAAATCTGAGAGGAATATGATAGTTATCTGAGGGCTTTCATGTGGAAAAGAGATTAAGTTTATTCTGCCTGGCTCCCATTAATTCAACAAGCATTAATTCTGGCCTCTCCCTCTGGGGAACTGGGTAGAAGACTGCCTACCCACTTCCACCCCATTTGTTTGGGACCTGTGATTGGATCTGTTCAAGTAACTCCCATTGAAGCCAACTGATCTGTTACTTACAGTCTTCATTGACTGGGAGCAGAGAGGTTGTGAAATATCAATGTCTATGTTAGTATCAGATGCGGGACCATCCAAGGCTAGTCTTTTCTACACCATGGCACAGTCTTGTGTGGACAGAAGTTATAAGAAAGCAATCTAATATAGGAAAGGACATCATATGCTTAGAAGTAGCAATGTAATGGGTGTTTAGTAGGGGAGTGAACTTCTCAAGACAGGGGGAGGGGGTGTTTAAGTGGAGCCTGGGCAGCTCTGGTTGAGAGGCGTGGCAGAGGAGAGTCTGGCACTGCATCATGCCTGGCATATAGTTGGCACTTAATAAATGCTTATTGATTGATCATTGAAAGGTGACTTCTAAGGCATTCACCCTGGTGATGGGATCGAGTAGGCACAGCTTTGAACAAGGCATATACCCTAACCATTCAATGAATGGAGCCTGCTTACTTAAAACAGACCTTCTATGGCCCTTAAAGATGAGAGTCAGTGGGAGGGTTTTCCTAAGAGGGGTCTCCTTTGGAGCAAGGATTAACATGGGCAGAGAAGTACCAAACTTTCCCTTTGGCAGAGAAAAACTGGGCTGTGAGCTGAAGAGAGAAAGAATGCAGGGGGAAAGGCAGCTCCCTTGTGCAGGAGCATGTGATAAATGAGTTAAACTGCCACCCCAGCAAAGCTCATGTGTAGCATGGGAAGGGGTGTGTGTGTGTGTGTGTACGTGTGTGTGTAGGGGGTGGGGCGAAGAGAGGACATAGGCTATAGGTAGAGTATGTGAAAAAGAAAATGGTAGAATTTCTGGGGGAGGTGAATCCATGGAGGTTTTCTTTATCTCCCTCACTAAGATATTAGTCTTTAGAATTCTTATCAATACCTCTATTCTATGAAACCAAAAGACAGAATGGGAGAACACTCACCCTGAAGCCAAGAGGCCTGTGTTTTGAGTTCCTCTTCCACTACTGAGTAGCCCATGAATGAGGGCAAGTCAGTTAACCTGAACCTTCAGTTTCTTCACCTGTAAAATGGATGGAATGAACTACCTTCCTTACACTCTAATTGTGAGGGAAGTACTTCAGAAATGTGTAAAGCATGAGCTAGGATTTTTAAAAGGTGGAATGAAAAATATCTTCTAAGGTCCCTTCTAGTGCTGAGTCTAAGGTTCATCATTGTCTGACAACCCAAGATCCTAAGGCTGGCATCATTTGTGTTGAATAACTCAACATAAAAGGTCACAGTTGGCTCCATAACTCTTTAAGGCTTACCCAGTGAAATAGGCAAGTATTGTCACCTCCGTTTCACAAATGAGAAACCTGAGGCTCAGAAAATGGAACCAATTTGCTCGAACTAGTTAGTGGGATAAACACTGAAATTGGAATAAGAAGGCCTGGGCTTGGATTCCAAATTCTGTTTCTACCAATGTGGCTTGGGTCAAAGCACTTATTAATCAATCTGAGTCTCAATATTTCTCATCAACAATATAAGAGGGGGGAGACAAAGATAGTCTGGATCCTTGATTTTTGGCCTTTCTCATGCCATGGACAATTGAAAGAAATGCTAAATTTCAGGTAAAGATAGGTGAAAATAAAGATGCATTTTTCCCATCCAAGTTCATGGATCCCTGCCCAAACAAGGGTCCCTACATTATGAGCTCCCTATTGAGATGATCCTATGGTCCTTTTTGGGGATTTCTATGATCCTATGACTTTTGGAGGCTAGGTTGAGTCAAAAAGTGGACTAAGCAAAACCGTTTTCAAAGATCACACTCCACTCAATTATCTATGGATAATTGAATAAATGCAAGATGGAACAAGCCACTTACATCCACAGAACTTTCTATTCTATGTGTATGAAAAGTCCCTCAATATCCAGCAAAGTAGCTATTTCTTTTATGCTCAACACTCCTTAGAAATGGAAGGGTTAGATAGCATTTGGAGATGTAACATTTGTAATAACTGGGCCTCAATTTGGGTTGTAACAGGAAGACAAAGAGCTAAGGCCCAGGTATGGGACAAGAGAAAGCTGGCAGGTGGATAAAACAGAAAGGTCAGTGACAACAGGAGATGCTGTAGTAGTGAACTGTGGTCACAATTCAAAGGTCAAGCAGGGAGACTTTCATTTGCTTTCGACTTGATTTTCATCAGCTGAGAATTCTCTGCTGCACAACACAGAGGAAACAGAGACGCATTCGTTGGCTGATTTGCTACTAAGGGAGAGAGAGACAAAGTTAATCACATTCCAGAATTTATAAATGCCATTATGAATTGGGAGCTAAGGTGACCCACATCTCCTTGAGAACACCTATGTAAATGCTCTGAGACACAGGGCAGTTTTCTCATTTTCTCCTCATGGGTAAGCCAAGTGTATTAGATTAAGATTTGGGAGTTCAAGGACACAGGCTTGAATTTTGGTTCTGTGTGACTGGACAAGTCACTTAGACTCTTGTGACCTCGGTCAGTTAATGCATTTAAGCATTCACTAGAGTTCCTGCTGTTTAATGAGTTTCCATTCTAATGAGGAGAAACAACACGCAAGCAACTACATACAAACGAGAGATATACAGGATAACTTGGAGACAGATAATCAACAGAGGAAAGGAAGGTCAAGAAGAGACTTCTCGCAGGAGCTAGAATTTTAGCTGGGGCTTGAATGATGAAGGTCATTCTGGGGTCATTCTGGGCACAGGGACAGCCAGAGAAAGTGCTGGAGTATCATGAGAGGTCTGGCAAGGAGGCCAGCGTCTCTGGGTCTTGAGATAGGTGGAGAAAAGTGGGCGGGGGGTAAGGAGACTGGGAAGGGGCAGGATGTGCAGGGCTTGAAAAGACAAATAGATTTTATATTTGATCCTGTAGATAACAGGGAATCATTGGAGTTTACTGAATAGAGGTGGTATTATGGTAACATGAGGACTTTGGACTAGTTACTAAGCTCCCTTTCTACTTGTGGATAATATGATGAAGCACATGTGTTTTCTAACGTATTGAATTAAGGTTACAGTATTTAGATACTATGAGGGGGTCTAAAAAAAGGCATAGCTATATGCAATCTGCCTGCAAACCACAGTATACAAGTATAATCTTGACGTCTTTGTGGCCTGCAAGTGATCCTGGGCTTTTAAAGTTTGAACGTGGACCTAGGAAGGAAAGGTGCGGCTCTCATTTGAGAATCAGGCTATGTTTGCTGTTGTTCGGTTTTGTCCAACTCTTCGTGACCCCATTTGGGGTTTTCTTGGCAAAGATACTGGAGTGGTTGGCCATTTCCCTCTCATTTTACAGATGAGGAAACTGAGGCAAGCAGGGTTATGTGACTTGTCCAAGTTCATACAGACAGTAAGTGTCTGAGGTCACATTCAAACTGGGGTCTTTCTGACTCTAGGCTTGGCGCTCTATTCACTGTACCAACCAAGCTGTCCACCAGGATAAGTACTGTGAAGTTAATGAGTAGGATGCTGGCATGGTGGTGAACTTTAGCTACAGTGACCCTTTACTAAGACAAGGAGGGATTACAATCTTCATTGGTGCAGAGTATATATATACATATATATATGTATCTGTATATATGTATGTATGTATCTTTATGTATAAATGTATATATTTATATATACATATATTTATACATATATACATATACAGAATCCATGATGTTTCCTACTTAGCATTCTGCTCTTATTTCATGTTTTTCTGCCTTTAGACGATCCCAAACACCAGTTCCCAATACATGCTTTCCTGGCATTGCAAAAGTAGTCCCCCAGGTCTGGAATCCCTAGCTTCCTTTAAAACACATCTCTGGTGCCACCTCCTATACAAGGCTTTTCCCGATTTGCCCTTTTGAAATTATTTTGTGTATATTCATATCTAAGTGTTATAGTGGGAGAGATTCAAGTTCCTCAGATATATCAGCCTCAATGCCTAGCATAGTGTTGGCATCTAGCAGGTGATTAATAAATGTATTAAACTTGAATATACACCCAGATTATACTTATGACACACTTCTTTCAGGCCACTATGGTTATATTCCAAAAGTATGTTAAATGAGAATGTTACCCTATTACTCACATCCCAGTGGGCTTTTCTATTATTACCTCTAGGATTTTATATATATACACACATGTTTATATGTGTATGTATATATGTATATGTGTATGTGTGTATACATACATACATACATTGGAAAGGATATCATACACACACACACACACACACACACATATGAGATCCGTTTCTGGTCCCTTTCCAATTTCCTGGTCTTGCACAAGACTTCCTCTGCACACTGCACTGCTGCTCCTCATGCATGACCTCTCTTTGCAGTCTATAACTGAAGAGGGTGAGAAGGATGTCCTCTCTACTCACAGCCATCTTTTACACTTCCTGCCTTGTTTAGCTCAAGAGCTACCTTCTGCAGAAGCATTTCCTGGTCCTCCAAGCTACAAGGACAATCTCCCCTTTAAGATAACTTTGTACACAATCTGAGTGCATCTTGTCTCTGCCTGTATACATATATGTTGCTTTCTCTAGTGGGATGTAAGCTCCTGGAGGGCTGTGGCTGTTTTTGTCTTTCTTTGTATCCTCAGTACATAGAAAAATGCTTAATGAATGATTGTTGATTCATTGATTAGTTCTGGGTACCTTTAAACTTGGTGCTCATTTTTCTTTTTTTCTTTTTGGAGGGGAGAGGGCAGGGCAATTGAGGTTAAGTGACTTGCCCAAGGTCACACGGCTAGTAAGTGTTAAGTGTCTGAGGCTGGATTTGAACTCAGGTCCTCCTGACTCTAGAGCCAGTGCTCTATTCACTGTGCCACCTAGCTGCCCGGTGCTCGTTTTTCCAAGGACAAAAAAAGGTTTATGGATAAAACTACTTAAATTGTTCATATTTATAATCAAGTGTCCTCATTTCTGGAGAACTCGGTTTCTATTTTGTGCTCGTTTGCCGCAAGAAAGTTTTCCAGTCACACCAACAGAAGATATGACCACAAATGTTTTATTTCAGCCTCTTCTGGCCCCTGATTTTCTCTGCTGTACAGTATTAAAGATCACCAAACTTTTGTGAATACTTGGGGCAGAGCGCCCAGCGCTGAGGTGTATTTCACAAATCAATACTAGATTAGGATTAGATCTGGCACATTGCCATACACAGTAGTCATTTTATACAGGATTCTGAAACCATTCAAAGCAATACACTATATGTACACTGAAATCTGGCATGGAATATATTCTCAAAGTTGTGTCCCATTGCATCTGAAAACTCTGGCCCATGAAACAAATCCAGAGATCCGTTCAAAACCCACTGGAGCTCAGTCAGTTCTGTGCGTCACCACACTCAGAAAACAGTTAAAACTAGTGTTGACAACTGAATAAATACAAATTAATATAACTTCCCTTACATACCGGATACTTTCTGCTCATATGTTTAAATAATAACAACAACAATAAATCCAAAGGTATATAACAGGGGGAAGGGGGTGTTACCTACAAAGTGCTTTTAATATCAAGCATTTTTTTTATTTCAGTGACCACAGCAAACTTTGGGTTTTAGATAGGCCTATGTGCATGCAATTTCCAATGATAGTCTGCATTCGTAAACAGAAAAAGTTAAATAATTTTTTTTTTAAGAAGTTCATTAGGACTTGGGGCTACGTAAATGGCAGCGGTACAGAATCAACATGTTCAATTAACACACACTTCTAAATGTAGTGTTACAGCCAGCCTGGTGAAGAAGTCAAGCTTAGGGTAATGGGAACAGTGTAATCTATGTATACTGAATGGCACTGCCCATTGGATAGGCTGTGACCCCATCAAGCTGCTGATAAGAAGGGAGAAAAGAAAAAATCAAACACAAACTTCATGGCCCCATGTACAGTGCTTCTCCAGTCATGTTCAATCTTCACATGCCGCTTCGCGGGGGCAAGCTGGGCCATGCAGTTGAGACAGCTGATTGCCTTCAATTCAAAGACTGGCCACTTGCTGCCAAGCCGACCTTCTAGAATGGTGCTAAACTCAATAAAGCTGCCCTGTCTCAGATTGAGCAAGATGTTTTTGAACTCGCTGCTAGCCCTCAGTACAATATCTTTGGTAATGTCGTCTTCCTCAATGGTCTTGTTTCCAGTGTTGCTGTAGGGCATGCCCACCGTTATTTCAAATTTGTACCTATCAAACTTTTTAATGTGGCACTCGTGTTTGGCAAGATGCTTGAGCCGACAGAGCTCTTCTTCTGCGGTGCTGATGTTCCCAGGCTGGCAGTTGGGGTAGGCCTCACCATATAAGCACCTCATCCAGTCTCCGATGAAGAATGGGAGCATGTTTATGGCAGACTCAGCACTGTTATCAATATCGGTAACCCTGACATATTTGAACCGCCCTGTCCAAGTGACCCTGTGTCCTTCCAGGTGGCTGCACAAAATCTGTGTGCGTGCCATGTTGGTTTCCTTCCAGGCCCGGGGTCCACACAGGAAGCCATACTGTTGCCAGGTCAAAGTGGAGTTGTAGACTTTCATTCCTTCTGATCGGTAGACATAGAACCAACAGAAAAGCACAATGGCTGTGATCCACACAAGGATAAGCTTGACGATGGAGCTCTTGGTTAAAGACTTCACCATCTCAACCACAGAGAAGTTGGCTTTTGTCCACCAGCGGAAGAGCAGGGGTATGCTGCACAGCACCATAGTGACCATGATTTTGGTGAGCTCCAAGGAGACAAACCATCTAGAAAACTGGACAATGCACATCAAAACAATGCCAACTACCAGAACTGGGAGGGCAAAGAGGAAAAGAAAGTAGCCAACTGATGCTCGGATAAGACCAAGACCAGAGGACTCGAGCAGAATGACAACAGAGAATTCACACCACATGAAACACACCAAGTAAGGGACCAAGTAGCAGTAAGTGCCTTTGAAATTCCTCAGCTGCGCCATCCTAAAGAAGAGGTAAAAGAGATACATAAATAGGAAACATGGGACACTCACATTCAGTATGATAAAGTGGCCTATGGGCACAGTAAAAAATGTTTGACCAAGGAATTTCAGGTAGTGCCAATCGACAGGCAAAGTCCTCAGTACGGAGAGCAGGCCAGCAGCGACTTCAACCACCAACGCTCTTCTGGTGTAAGGCTCAGCCGAAGTACTCAAACTCATGTAACTCGTCACGGTGAAGAAAATGGAGATGACAGCCAGCTCTGAGCAAGGGATCCACTCTTTGCTGGCTATGGGGAAAGAGAAAATGACAAAGAACACAGACAAGAGGAAGTGGACATAGGGTTCTAAGTGGTTCCAGCCAAAGTTAACCTCGGCTTGCTCGACATCCAAATTGGGCTCGAAGCGCAGCAGTAAGTCAGTGAGGGTCCGAAAGTTTTCCCAGGCCTTGCTATCTTGAAAGACCTTCAAAGTGCAGATCACCATGGAAATGAAAGACAGGTAGAAGATGACTAATGGGATGAAAAATGCGAAAAAGTCGATTGTCAGGTTGCTGATGATGAAGAAAAAGATGAGGGCGTTGATGTGATGGGTTGGGATGATGGTGGAGAGCCAGTGCATGCCCGCTTTAGAAGCCATGTCGATCAGATACTCTTTGATTTCCATGATGGCATGAAGAGGGTATTTCACAACCTAGGAAGGAAGAAAATGGAATTTTAAGGGTTGTATGGGTATGCAACCAAAGTTTGAGATGGAAGTATAAGAGCCATTCTCTCCCATTCTGCCTCTAAAAACCCTAGTGAGACACTTTCAGTTATTTAAATGATTCCGTCCAACCAATTGTACTGGACTTTGCTGGTGCTTCCAAAGCTTTCTAGAAAGTCAGAAAAACCCTCGACTGAATGGAGCATTTGTGTAAAATGAATCTCTTTTCAGGCTCCCTCCGGGTCCAGATTCCTCTGGGCCTTACCGGCTGTTGGTTCTGCGTTTATACCCTCCAGATCCCCAGGCATTGCCATCTGACCTACTGATGGTCTCTTCATCAATCTGCCACCAAATCCTTAGGATTCCTGGGTCTTTCTATGTACCCTAATTCTTGACACCTTTCAGATGTGTTTTCTCCCTGTACTAGAAGGTGAGCTCTTTGAGAGGAGGATGCCTGTCTGAATCTCTTTCCTTCTATCCCCAACATTAAGTACAGTGCTTGGCACATAGAAACCACTTAGTAAAATCTTTGTGATTCAAGCACCAGAAGCCATCTAATAGTCAAAAGTCTTCCTGACAGGCAAAGAATGAGCCTGTAATGACAATGAACAAATGAATCCCCTTCCAGTGACTCTGGGTAGGGAAGCAAATCCCAAAATTATGTGGAAGATGGTCAGCAGAGAAAGAGCCAGCTAGGCGTTGCTGGGAAAGGGTGGCTCAATCAGCATTAGGACACTTGAACTGAGAGCCTGCCTCAGTTGCTAACCTGAGTGACCCTTGACAAGTCATTTCTCCTTTTTTCATTTTCCCTATCTGCAAAATGGGGATAACTATGGTAGCTATGCCTCAGGGTCGCTGCATAAAATGAGACAATATGTGTAAAATGCTTGGCATATTTTAAAGTGCTAAATGAAAGTTAACTATTGTTATTAAATATTTATTTTTTTTAGGGGAAGTGGACAGATGATGTGCCAGAGCCTTAGAGGAGACCAAGGAGACAAAGAAGCTAGTTGGGATAAATGAGACAAGCTTTAGGGTCACTTAGTAAGAGTCAGAAGCTGCCTGAGGCCGGATGAGGCCCGGAACCATTTTATTTATACTTCTGATTGCCCGATGCTTACATACTGCTGAATTACATGTTCTTTTTCCTTTTGACCAAACTCTATATAACTGAACTGTATTTTCGTAGTCTGGAATTGAGGCTGTAGGAGGTAATATTGTTATTGTTGCTCTTAACCGTGATAACCATGACCCACATTTCCATAGCGCATTTTGAGGTTTACAAAGTCCTCGAGTGCTCTGACCTAACAACTTGGGTAGAGTTAGTACAAGTGTGATAATGCCAGCAACTAACACGTAAGGCTTCTCATTCCTTCTTTCTAACCCTATACAACAGGTAAGATAAGAATTATAATCCCCATTTTACTGACAAGGCCTGAGCTCCCAGACATTGTATGACTCATATGGGTGTGAAGTTACAGAGCTGGGAACTGAACCCGATTTTCTGATTGCCTAGCTCAGCACTGTGCCTACCATAGCCTAGGGATGGTGCTGTGCTTGTGCTGGGCTATCCCAGGCATCCTAGGGACAGAGGAGGAGGGGGAAGAAAGGAAGAACAAGTGACCAAATGGCAACCTTGGAACCCAGGTTCTGGGTATCAAGATTAGAGCCTCATGTCTCAAGCTGGAGTTCAGAGATTAGCAAGGCTCTGACAAGACTAGGAGGAGTGCCCAGGTCAAAGGGGGCAGTTTCCCTGGCTTAGTTCCAGGAAGAGACTCATTCCCATAGCACGTATCTAAGTACATCATCCCTCTCTGTGTAGATCTCGCCCCATCACTCCCTTCCAGAGTAAACTCTGGTGGTTCCCTTCTGCCTCCAGGATAAACTACAGCATCTCAAGTTTTAAGCTTTAATAGCTCCAGACCTCACTATGCCTTTTGGAAGATGTTGGATAAACGAGCACTTGGAGCTTCTAAAGCCCTTCTCAACTGAGCCCCCATCTCTCTCTCCAGCTTCATCATTCATTACTCCCCTTCTACATTAGCCTCAGGGTAGTTTTTAAGGCTTAGAGCCCACAGGGATGCTGTAGGTAGCACACTATGGTGGAGACAGTTATCAGGAAGATCTGAATTCAAAGCCAGATCACGTGCGAACGTGGTGAATTCAATTCACCCCACTAAGCCTCGGCTTCTTCTTCTTCAGATTGGGGATGCTATCCAGAGTACTTCCCTTGAAGGATTGTATGGCTCAAATGAGAAAATGTGTGCAAAATGCTTTGCCAACTGTGAAATTCTTTATCTGGGTCTATTATTATTTTCATTACTACTGGGGGAATCATTAATACACACATGTAGCCATGTTACAAACATACCCAGTGATCCCTCTTCCTCTAGGTTATTCTGATAAAGATTAGAGTTTCCAGAGTCTGAGGAAGGTCACCTCATCCACCACCACCACCTTCATTTACAAAAAGCAAGACCATCATGCCATGCTTCCTGTGGGGAGGGGACCCAAGTTCTCACTGACCTTCAGGCGCAAGGGGAGGTCTTCCGGGCTCTTCCCTGCCAGCTCATCGTCATCGTCGTCCTGCAGAAAAAGGCTGCTAGGGATGATCCCCTTGGCATACTTCTTGGTTATTTCAACAAAGTCATCCAGGGCGACGTAGTTCTTTGCTAGATTAGGAGAGAAGACCACACAAGCAAATAAACCCAAGTGTGCCCTTTACAGAGGCAATGGGCAAACCAGTCCTGGAAGAGAAAGGGAACCTTGGAAGCTGACCTTGCCATAGTATCTGATGTGGACCGCTCTACAGCTAGCATTCAGCAGATCTTTTGCATTATTATTTCTGTCTATGTGGGTCTTCCCTACTAGCTTGTGAGCTCCATACAGGTGGGGAATGGGTCCTCTCTAAATACTGTGTCTCTCCTGGGGCTTAGAGCAGTGCTCTGGAAACGCTTCAATGAAGTATGCTATCAAGGAAAGAGTCGAGCCAAGTCAACAAGTGTTTATTAAACAGTTACTATGTGCTAAGTGTTAGTAAAACTAATACAAGTGGGTGGCTAGGTGGCGTAGTAAATAGAGCACTGGCCCTGGAGTCAGGAGGACCCAAGTTCAAATGCGGCCTCAGACACTTAACACTTACTAGCTGTGTGACCTTGGGCAAGTCACTTAACCCCAAATGCCCTCAAAAAAAATAGCACAAAATTAATACAAGCAGAAACTCTGCCCTCAAGGAGATTACACTCTAAAGGAAAAAGACAACACACAGAAAGAAACTGAAAAGTTGGGGTTGAAGTAAGGGAAAGAGATGAAGGTACCAGAGCAGAGATACTGAGGAGCAGGAGCTGGAGGCTGAGGCATGCAGCCTGAAGATAAGTGAAGATACGGCTGGACGGAGCATCCTCCTAAAAATGGAGTTCTGGGTAGAACTAGACAATCAGAGGGAGTATCTGAGGACGCATCGAAACTCAGGTCCTCCTGGCTCCACATCATCATTTAATGTGTTTCCCAGTGAAAAGGTTTGTGGAGCACTGTAGATGATGTCTGGGGAGGGCAACAGAGACAGGAGGACCTGGAAAGAGCCTCGGTCCTGGAGTCAAGGAGACCTGGCTTCGAATCCTGCCTCTAACAGCTACTGGCTCTAAGACTCCTTTCTATGCCCTATAAGAAGGATAATCGTCCCTCTAGTGGCTCCCACAGAGGCTGTCATGGGGATCAAACAACATAATGTATGTGAAAAGCCTATCTCTGCATCAGTGACTGCAGTTATTATAATAAGAGCTCACTGCAACCTAAACTTCAAAAGGGGCTGGGAAAAGCATACAGAGAAGAGTGGGAAGCAAAAGTTTTGTAAGAAGAGATGGGGAGAAGACAATGATCCCCAGGAAGGTGAAACAGAGAGTTACTAGTGACGGCTTCCCAGCTGTGAGGTGGTGAGAATGCTCCGAGATCCTGCTGCCGTCTTCTCTGAGGCAGTTAGTGGCAACCAGGGAGGCCCATCAGCCCCAGGGACCATGGCTGACAAAATGCAGGGACCGCAAGGGCAAGAACCCCACACCACTGGTGGTAACAGACTACGCTACAACTAGTCCAGCCATGCTGTCTACCAGTAGCTATAGAAACAACCGGGCAGCCGGGTGGCACAGTGGATAGAGCGCCAGACCCGGAGTCAGGAAGACCCAAGTTCAAATCCGGCCTCAAACACTTACTAACTGTGTGACCCTGGGCAAGTCACTTAACCCTTTTTGCCTCAGTTTACTCATCTATAAAATGAGTCAGAGAAGGAAATGGCAAACCACTGTAGTATCTCTGCTGAGAAAACGCCAAATGGAGTCAAGAAGAATCAAACATGACCGAAAAACAACTAAATAACAAACAAAATATAAATTTGTGCATGTGTATGTACATATACAGGTATATTTGTATATTTTAGATGTATAGATGCACGCATACACATGCATATCTGGGTATATGTGTTACATGAGTACATGCATGTGTGTATATGTATACAGATATATTTGTGTGTCTTTATATGTGTGTACACATGGATGCATGTGCTCCCGTGTGCTGGCAACATATAGTAATTACTCTGTGACTGTTACAAACCCTGGCTCCTGCCCATCTTCCCAACCTTACTTCCCTCCCTCTTACCCTGTTCCTCCGACAGTGCTTGCCCCATGTGACTTGCCCAGGGTCACATAGCTAGTTGGTAACAGATCCAGAAAAGAGCTGCCCATAAGACTCCATTAACAAAATACAAATAACACATTGTTTGGAAGCCAAAGCTGAATGGAATGGGTGGAATTATTTCCAGTAATCTCTACTGGAGATTCCCTTGTCAGGAAGAGTTAACAACCTCCTACTCTAAGTGTCTTACACAAACTTTTCTGTTCTGAATGCCATTAGGTACCTGACACCAAAAAGGTTTTTTTAATTTAAAATTGATATTCAACATATTTTCTAGCTTCTATCCTTCCTAGATCTCCCCTCCCAGTTTTTTTAAAGACAATTTCCCCCTTACATCTCTATCTTTTTAAAGGGTGAACCAGTGCCTGGCCACAGGAATGTGTCAATTCATTTATTATGCTGTTACTTAGACTTGCAGTAAAATTCCTGGCCAAATTCCTTCACAGCTCCTGAGAAGCTGGGCCAGAGGAACCAAGGCTGCAGCAGTCTGCTGAGCATGATGGGCTTCTTCCCGAAAACAGGCTTTTTTGGGGGTGAGAGGGATGACCAAGAGCAAGAAAAGAGCAGCAGGAGAGGCATCAGGCAACTGGGCCGTGAGCCCCAAGTTCTGGTGAGGGAGCCCCTGGGGAACCAATGTGGGAAATGGCCCTTGGCCTATAAACAGTGCAGTTTACTGAGAATGTTAGACCTGGAAGGGACCAGGGACATCATCTAGCTGTTGGAGGGGGTTCTTTCCAACCAGAACAGGACTCTCCTTTCTGTGCTTGAGGCCTCACCCCATGGCATTCCCACACCTCCCTGGCTAAACAATAAATAGCAGAGCATTAGTATACGTGAATTTAATCATTACTAATACTAATTCATTTTTAGAATAAATTAATCATACTAATCATTACATTAATCATGAGATAAAATGTAGCATTTTTGTGCTGAATTAAAATCATTGTGTCTCCCTTCCTAGTGGTTTCTGAATGTGGGAGATGAGGATAAATGTTATTGCACAAGAAATCCACAGGGATGTGGCTGAAATCACATCATAGGGTTGATTATAGATTCAGAGCTGGATGAGGCCTTAAAGGTAGTTTAATACAATCTCCTCTTTTTTTTTTCTTTCTTGGAGAAGGAAGGCAAGGCAATTGGGGTTAAGCCATTTGCCCAAGGTCACACAGCTAATAAGTGTTAAGTGTCTGAGGCTGGATTTGAACTCACAGTCTCCTGACTCCAGGCTGGTGCTCTATTCACTGCACCACTGGGCTGCCTGCCTCCCCCTTATTTTTTTAAATGAAGAAACCGAAGCACAGAGTGATTAAATGTCTTGCTGAACATCACATGACTAAGAAGTCTCAAAAGTAGGATTTGAATCCCGGTATTCCTGGACTCTGAGTCCAGCATTTCATGGCTCAGGAGACAGAGCAACAGACTTGCAGCTGAGAAGACCCAGATTTAAAGCCAATGTCAGATGCTTATTTGCTATGTGACTTTGAGAAATTCGCCTAATTTCTGCCTGCCTCAGTGTCCTTATCTGTAAAATAGGTCTAAGAACAGCACCTCCTGCCCAGGGTTGTTGCGCGGATCAGATGAGATGGTGTTTGTCAGGCACTCTAACCTTACAGGGCTATATAAATGCTATCAACATCATCACCGGTATTATACTGTGCTGCCCTGTTTACCCCCAGAGAGAAGAAGGAGCACTGGGCAGAAATCAGGGTTGATGGATACAGCTCAAGAAGGGAGGGAAAACCTTCCCACCCCGAGCTCAGCAGCAGAGGAACGTCTGCTGATTTGGGAGTCATTGGCTTCCTCTCAATGGAGGCTTTCAAGCTGTGAAGGTTTTCCAGGTATGT
Source organism: Pseudocheirus occidentalis (assembly GCA_028646575.1). Lineage (NCBI taxonomy): Eukaryota > Metazoa > Chordata > Mammalia > Diprotodontia > Pseudocheiridae > Pseudocheirus > Pseudocheirus occidentalis. The sequence continues at coordinate 135,412,386 of CM053601.1, read as the reverse complement.
CGCAGAGTGTGGCTTGATCAGGTATCAGATTGGATGAGACAGTTCTCAGTCCCTTCCCATTTGCTGCTGCTGTACATCTTCTGTCCTCAAAGAGGCCCAATGACATCATGAGGGTGATGCCTTGACTTGCTCATGAAATGGACCAAAGAGAGGTAGAGCTAGGCGGTCATCAGCCTCACTCCTGACTGGGGTTGGAATTCTGTTTCTAATAGTTACTGGCTATGTGCCTCTGGCTAGTTAAGTTCATCTTCTCTGGCCCTTAATTTCTTTATCTATAAAATGGGAGGGGCAGCTAGGTGGTATAGTGAATGGAGTGCCGGCACTGGAGTCAGGAGGACCTGAGTCCAAATGTGGCCTCCAACACTTAATGCAAAAACTAGCCATGTGACCTTGGGCGAGTCACTTAATACCAATTGCCCTCCAAAAAGGAAAAAAAAAAAAAGATTTAAAGAGGCCAACATTTAAAAAAAATGTGAACAATTACACTATCTACCTCAGTAGGTTGTTGTGAGTAAAAGTGCTTTCTAATTCTTAAGGTGCTATGCAAGTATGATCAGTTGTAGTTTTTTTTTTTTTAGAAAAATCCATAGTATCTTAAGATTGTGGCTTTTTTAAAGGTCAGACTCTCACTCACAGATACAATTTTTTAAAAATAATGTAAAAGTGACTATGTTTCCAAAGGGTTTTAGATTCTCTGAATATCTTAGGGTGACACAATGTAAAGAGAGTTCATTGCTTCTGAGTTTTGAGCTAGGAAAGATCTTAGAACAGTGGTTCTCAACCTGTGAGTAATGACCCCTTTGGGGGTTGAATGACCCTTTCACAAGGGTTACAGGGGTCTCCTAAGACCATCGGAAAACACATATTTCCAATGGTCTTAGGAACTGAAATACCACTCCTCTATCTGTCTCCAGGTGGGTCTGCCCACATGCAGGTATACCCACATACGAGTATTAAAGGATTGCGGCATTAGGAAGGTTGGGAATCACTGTCTTAGCACATGAGGTGTCAGAGCTGGAAGGGGCTTCAGAAGAAAGAAGATCAGAGCTGGAAGGGGCTTTTGCATTTAGCTCTTTTCAAACAACCCAGATAAGACAAACAAGCTGAATCGTTTCAGACAGACAATAACATGAGTCCTTCAGTCATCTCTGGGAAGAATTAGAATGGATGAAATGTCAAGGTCTTCCTTACAGAAAGAGAGAAGGTGTAGTGAGGGGACCAGGCCTGTGGTGAGTCTGACACACAGCTAAGAGAAGGAATGTATGTGTGTGTGTGTGTGTGTGTGTGTGTGTGTGTGTGTACATGTACGTGTACACATGCATGCGTAAGAGGTGCTTACATTAAAAGAAAGAGGCCAAACAAGAAGTCTGTGCTTACATTCACTGCTGACTAACCGCTCCAGCATTCTTCTCTGTTTCTGGATTGATTTTGGAATGGGGCCAGGCTGCTTTCCACCATCTGCATGACAAGGTTATCGAAAATCAAAATCAGTCACCCAGTGAACAAATATCTAAGCAATAAGGTCTGCAAGCAGTTCTACAAAGCACAAATACCAGACACACGCCTCCAAGTCCCTACTTCCACTTACCATAAAAATTCCCACTGTTCAAGGCAAGGCCCAGCTAAATTCCTCTCCTTCTCCACGAAGCCTTCCCTGCCTACCCGCTACAGTTCCAATTGCCTGTGAGCTCCTCTAACACTTAGAGAGTCAAAGTTAACCTCGGAGCTTTGGTGTTCTCCCCTGAAGATGGGGGATAATTCTATTTACTTCAAAGCAAGGGCCAAAGTGGTAATAGAAGGGAAGGTGCCTTATAGCTCTAAAGTATCAGACAAATGTAATATGATGAGATTATTAATAATATCATAGCAGATGAATACTTCTTGTTTAACCTTTTGCATTGTGAGATCCTGAACACGTATTTTATGCAGTCCATTAGAGAGGACTCATATAACATATATACACATACCTGTGTGTATATATGTGTATGCGTATGTGCATATATATATGTATATATTTACACGTATATATACATTGTTGTTGTCTTTCATTTTCAAAGAGGACCAAAACAACATCACTATGCTAGAGTCAAGTTTCAACGTATCCAACTGTGGCTGATCAGACCAATACAAGCTTGCTCTACCACATGTTAGGCACAAATAGTCAATATCTATATCTATGTCTGTGTCTATTAATGAATTCTAGGGTACCTCCCAGCACTGACATTCTAAGTCTACTCAACTCTACGCTTTGAGGTTTTCTCCCAACTCTGAAATCCTCTGTTCTAAAGATCTTTTGAGTTCTGAAATCCATATTTGAAGAACCCTTTCAGCTCCAACATCTATGTTCTAAGGGCCCTTTCAGCTCCAACATTCTATGTTCTAAGGGCCCTTTCAGCTCCAACATTCTATGTTCTAAGGGCCCTCTCAGCTCTGATACTGTATGTTCTAAGGCTCTACCTAACTCTGAAACTCTCTGTTCTAATGTCCCTCCTGGCTCTGAAACTCATTGTTCTAAGGACCCTTTTGAGCTCTGAATTCCATATTCTAAGGACTCTTCCATCTCCAACATTCTGTGTTCCAAGGTCCCACCTAACTCTAAAACTCTGGGATCTAATGTCCCTCCCAACTCTGAAGTTCTATGTTTTAAGGACCTTTCCAGCTCCAACATTCTATGTTCTAAGGACCTACTCAGTTTTGATATTCTATGTTCTATAACTCTAGATATCTAATATCATGTGATCTGAAATTCTATGTTCTCAGGACCTTTGAAATCTCAATTCTATGTTTTAAGAACCTTCCCAATTCTGAGATTCAATGTCCTAAGGACCTTCCCAGCTCTGAAATTCTATGTTCTAAGGTCCCTTCAAGTTCTGAATTTTATGATCTAAGGGGCTCTCTCACCTCTGAAATTCTAGTCCTAAGGACACTCTTAGTTCATATTCTATGACCTAAAGAACCTGAATCCTACATTCTAAGGTCCCTTTCCCACACCATCCCCAACTCTATCTTAAGACATTCTTTGTTCTAAGATCCTTCCCAGCCTTCACATTCTATGTACAGCATATAATTTAATGTTATAAAGCACTTTCCCATAGGTATTTGACTCTCAGAACAATCTGCTGAAGTCGGTAGTACTACCACCTTTATTTTACATATGAAGAAATAACCTACCCACCCAAAGCTGGGACTAGAACCCAGCTCTTTTGGACTCTAAACCCTAGTACTGTTGCCACTACTCTGTACAATGCTGGTCTTCCTTAAGAAATCGTTCCTGGTACCCATTCACCTTGTTCGTTGACTTGGCCAACATTCTCTAGAAGCTCTGAAACTGCCACCTGTTTTTTCTTCTTTGGGTTGAGTTTCCAATACATGACTAAGGCAGCTTTTCGCACAGCCCTCTCCAAATCGGTCTCTGAGGACAATTTTTTCACTTCCTGTTCATTTTCCGAAGTGATGCCTAAAAAAAGACAATGAAGAACATTAACTACCATTATCCCACATTGCCAGGAAGTCATTAGACAAGAACTGACAATTATTACTCCATCAATTGAGTTTCAAAGTCCTTGGCCAAGGGGATTTATGCCTCTGAGCAAAGATAAGCTCCTTCTCCCCCCCCCACTCCAATACTTTCCTCTCTTCCCACCAAGCAGATGAACAACTATTAAGAGAACATTCATACTTTTGCTTAGTTTCAATAACTAACAGAAAATACTGGAGAAAATTCTTCAATGAATTATGGACATTTGGATGGAGTTTTTTCTCTAAAATTAAACAAAACAACTTTGTCCAAGTCCGCACAATGCTTTTTAAATAAAGTGCCCCCACACTCACCTCTTCTGTCTGCTAGGCATCGACGCAGCAGCTTGACAGCCTCTCTCCGGCCTTGCTTTGCAGCAAGAATCAGCCAGTCAACAGCACTGCAATTATTGAGCTCTTCATCCGCATCATCTGCTAATTTCAGGTAGTGTTTCCCCACCTAAGAATCCAATAAAAGATAATGCACAGTCCCTGAATGAACGTAACTGTCAGTTGGTATATACACCAACCTCGTCATCTTCCAAGATCTTTCTGGCCACCACCTTACCATCTCTGAAAAGCAATCACCTGCCTCTGTCCCCATTCCTATTCCATGTATTCCAATCTCCTGCCCCTTCCTTCTTCTAGTTCCCATTCAATCTCCTTTTAGCCCCCTGGATTCCCTCTACCCACTGAAATTCTTTGCTCATTCTCCCATGCTTTCATCCTGAAATACATTCCTTTGGGCAGAACATGATACACTATGTGAGCAGAGGGAAGGAAAGGGAAAAAAGAAAGAAAGGGGGGGGAGAGAAAGAGAGACAGAGAGAGACACACGGAGAGAGAAATGTTTAAATATCTATCACAGTATTTTTTTTTCACTTTTTTTTTGGAGGGATAAGGCAGGGCAATTTGGAGTCAGAAAAACTCATCTTTGTAAGTCCAAATCTGGCTTCAGACACCCTAGCTGTGTGACTCCAGGCAAGTCATTTAACGCTGTTTACCTCAATTTCCTCATCTGAAAAATGAGCTGGAAAAGGAAATGGAAAACCGCTCCAGTCTCTTTGTCAAGAAAACCCAAAATGGTGTCACAAAGAGTCAGACATGATTGAAAATACAGAACAACAAACAATCCAGAAAAAAATGGAAAGACCCAAAGTCATAGAGCTTGAGGGAGAACTCTTATTTCCTTAGAACATGGTTAATTCCTAAATGAAAAATGTCTAGAAACTTGGACTTTACCACCACAAGAGGTAACGGAAGGGCAAACATGTCTAATTTGATAAAAACAAATGCTTCTCTACATAAACTATAAAGGATATTTCTGATGCTGAATCTCATTTTCCCAATGCCTTGCATTATGAAAATGGAGATGTGTTCTTCTAAAACCATTTGGGGCACAAGACTTAACATCACAGAATGAAAAAGAAATCCTTGGAGAATTTTATACATCTAAGGAAAATTACAGTTTTAAAATTAAGACAATATAAAAATAAGATAACAGAAATGCAAAACATCTAGACCCGGAAGCAGAGAATCGACAAACACAGGATCACAGAATTAAAGGTGGAAGGAACCCTGGAAATAACATTTTTTAAGTCTTTCATTTTATGGATGAGGAAACTGGAGAGGTCAAGTGATTTGCCAAAGGTCAAATAGTCATTATGTGTCAGAGGTAGGATTCAAATCCAAGTCCTCCTGCCTATAAGGCCAGATCTCCATTCACCATGCCATGCTCTTACAGAACTATGACCTGATGTTATTATAACTATACAATCCCAGCTAAAATCCCCACATGATTTGTGCCCCAACCTTAGGGCTGTAGAAGTATGATAAAATTTCACATTCTTTCCTTGATGATTCAATTAAATATCTGATAATAAATGGGAATTTTGGTTACTTAATTCCCTTTTCTGAGGCTAAAAGCAAGTGTGGGCCTACACAATTCTGCTTTTTTCCTTATCAACCCTCCTAAAGTCACTACCTTAAATTCATTCTCCCTTCTGCAACATCTGCTTGTGCCCTATGAACATGACTAATGAAAGTCAGAGTGTGGGAGCCGTACTCTAAGTATTTAGGCTTTTTTACAAGCAGGTTCACTTATTTATTTTTTTTAAATGATAAATTCCGCCATCTGCTTTCACAGAGTCCAGCTTGTTAGCCTACTCAAAATGTGTTTCCTGGGCCTTTAAGGAGCTAAGCCGGGCTTTTAATGAAGGTTTTGAAACATTCTCAGCACTTCTTCCCAGCCCTGGGCCACTTACTAACCAGGTGCCCAATTTTAAATACACTGGCATCACCTTTGAAGGGAAGGTACAGTAAAGGGCACCAACTGTTCTAAATGGCAGTAATTTGTCTTGAAGCTCCTCCAGACCATGGGATTCAGAGCTGGAGAGTAACTTAGGGAAGTTTCCCAAACTTATCTCCTTATTTTCTGGCTAAGGCCCAGGCAAGGGAACTGACCGATCCAAAGCCACAAGAGCTGGAAGCAGCAAGTTAGAATTTCAAGCTAGGTCTTACAACTCAGTACTACAGATCCTCATCATACAAATAAAAATGAACAAACAAACTATTGTCTTTTGGTTACCTGGAAATGGAGAAGAATCAGTATCAGCAGAGATTATGCTTCATTCCATAAAGAAGTCTTAACACCCCATTCCTTCCCTTAAACTCAATCAAGGTTGCTTCCCCATAAGTACCATGTCCTTTTCCTCCACTAGCAAACCATGGAAATGATAGAGTTGTACTCCACATCAGGGAAGAGGGAGACTGACTATAAGCAATAGGAGCCACTGATGCCTCTTCATTTTGTAGATGAGGAAATTGAGAATAGGAGGGTTAAAATGACTTGTGAGTCAGAGGCGGGACTTGAACCCTGGTCCTCTGATCCCTAATTCAATGCTCTTTCCACCTTCTGCTGCTAGAACCAGTTACTAGAACCCAGGCCATTTAACCCTCAAATTCAGTGATCTTTCATTACAACTGTCCTTAAATATCTCTGCAAAGTTCAGGGAACAATGGAAAAGAACAAGGTATTCCAAATTCAATATTGGTTCAACAGAAATTGACTAGCATTCAGTCAATTTACAAAGAAAAGACTCCAGCTATTGAAGTCTATGTGTTTTCAGCTCTGTATCCCCTCAGAGCCTAGTACAGTGTTCTACATGTATGTAGTAGGTGTTTAATAAATGCTTGGTGAATGAATGAATGATATTGAAAGAAAAAGCTGAACCGTGATCGATAATTAAGTAGGAACCCTCTGATATAATCCAAGTTAAGCCTATGAAGAGAGTAACTTACCAATTCTAAGGAAACTTTAGAGAAGTCATTTAGCTTCAACTGTATTACAGGTAGCGATTTTGCTGGCCAATGTCAGAGGCCACCAAGACAGGTCTAACTCTACTGGGACAATAGCATCTCAAAATAATAATCAATCTCACACCTACTCTTAAGGCCTTCCCTTTGAGAATTCCAAATTCTTACTCATCTTTCAGCAAGGTCAGTCCCTTGTCCTTTCATCAAAATGATGATATCAATGATATGGCTTTTTGTTTTAGCCCACTATGGTAGAATAATGGTATTTTCTCCTATATTTGGTGTCTGGGAAGAAAAATGGACTTATAAAATGGAAAATAGACTTATAAAAAGGAAGCGACAAGAATGTTAATAACGGATAAGTTCTCTTTGTGCTGATATCACTACAGGTAACATGGCAAATGTCCATAAAGTTGTTGGACTTGCAAGAAGTATGGTGAGCACCGATCTCACAAAGTAACGCAATAAAAAGAGGGTAGACGCTTGCTGTACAGTCAGGGAAACAAGGCACTGATTGGAAGTTCTGCCTATGGGGGGCCAACACAGCTGATGTTCTCAAAAAAGGCCAAGACCAGAGGAGGGGAACCTGCGACCTCAAGGCCCTCGAGGTCCTCAAGTGCAGCCCTTTGACTGAATCCAATGTTCTGTGAAATTTGGATTGAGTGAAAGGGCTGCACTTGAGGACCTAGAGGGCCACAGGTTCCCCACACCTGGTCAAGACCACAGGGAAGACTAAACCAAGACCTGAATGCACTGAGCCCAAGTGCAAGTCCAGGAGGATGCTTAATGGTCATTCAGAGGGGTAAGCATTTTGAACTGAGAGGAGAGAAGGGGAATGGCCGAGTGATTCTGTTTTAACTTTCATCCTTTTTTTGTTTGTATAATAAAAACAATTAAAATGCTGAAACTACACACAAAACAAAACAACTGATGGAGTTACCTCTGTCTGCGCCTTGGGATCTCCTGCCTTGGCCTTTTCCAGAATGTCTTCAAAGGATATTTCTATTTCTTCTTTCGTCATCTCTTTAAAAGGAGAAACCAGATACAAAGCGCTGGTCAGAACTTTAAAAGTAAAACCAGTTTCCATGCAGTGATTCATTCAACTAACATTTACCAAGAAATGTCCTGTTTACATAGCAAAATTAGGACTTTAGAGACCCTGTGCTGGGGACCATGGGTGGATGCTTTAAAGATGAAGCAGATACATTCTTGCTCCAGGGAGCATAGTAGCACTGGGCAAATGCTCCAAACTACAAAGTGTAAAGTGAGAATTACTATAAAGGCTACAAGAGAGGGCTGCTCTAACTATCTTCCTAGTGGGATAAAAGTCCTGCTTTTTCTTTGTAAAATCAGGTGGGATACTACAAGAACAGATATAATGGAAAGAAAAAAGCCAACCTGGGGGAGACAAGTTGATTTTTTTGTTTCCACTGTATCCTTATAAAATTGTAGGATTTACTACAAGAAATGTGGCAAGAACCAGTCTCACAAAATAATAGTAAAAAGAGGACCACCTTATTTATGTGTGTAAACACACATATAATTGTATTGTATGTACATATGATGGTAAATAGATACAAAATGCATTTTATATATAGAGTATATATACAATATGATTACAGATAAAATAAAAATATATACATACAATATAATTATACATAATAAAATGTGTATGCATATATAACATATGCAACATACATGGTATTTTTGGCTAAAGGATATGTATACATATACATACATTCATATAATTTTTTCCTTCTCAGCACATGTTTTGTATAGGGGCCCGTGCACATATGGATCTGTAAAATAAATTGGTCACAGATGATTTCATGTTCTTGTCATAAAAAAAAGTGGGGTAGAGGCATTAAATGATTCTTTAGAAGGATCTGTTGGCTGAAACAACAGTTCTAGTTCATGATTAGTTTTTATCAGTTAATTATTCATAGCACGGCATTTCCAAGATTGCCTTAATACTGAGTATTTAAAAATGAAAGACAAAAACCAAACGACACATAAAACATTTTAAATGACTTTGGCTTCAATCTGATGAGTCAAAATATTTTAGCAAAGACGAACTAATATTTAAGATCAATTCCAGCTCTTCTACGGAAGGAAGAGTTGGGGAAACACCAGTCTGTGTTTATTGCTTTGCAACGAAAACAGTAATTGAGAATCGCAGAATGGCAGAGCAAAAAGGGTTCTTCAAGATTGTTTGGTCCACTTTCCTCTCTCACAGTGGAGGTAGGTAAGTGACATGCAGACAGGATAGTCCAGGGATAAGAGTGCAAGCTCTGATATTCTGGGGTTACTGATTTAGAGCCCTCTGGGGCCCTCTAGTTCTGGCCCTCTCAGTTTAAAGATGAGGAAGCTGAGGTACCCCTCACCCCCCCCCGAGGGAAAATTTTGAGCCCATGGTCATATAGCTATATAAAGTGTGACTGGGTTAAGATTAGAAGTTAGGTCCTTTTGACCTTTGACCCAAAGATGGTCAGTAATTAAACAGGAAGGGAAAAAAAGAAGTCAGGTTACTGGAAGAAATGACAACCAATTATACAGTTTTTATTTCAAAATGTTACATCAGGACGGCTGGAAAGGATCACTTAGAAACTCAGCCAGACCTGAGCACAGCATTCATTGATTTGAGAGCAGGACTGTCTTATGGGGTGGAAGCGGTATCCAGAAGGGGCCCAGGAAAAATACAAGTGCCAAAGAGGCCAATCTTAGCAACTAGGCAAACCAAGCCAAAGTTAGGACAGCGTGGATAATGAACACACTTGGAAGGATGACAGAACCAAGGGTTAATAAGGGTTGCCCAGGCAAAGTCAGGCACTTGACAAAAATGTTTGCTTCTGATCAAGAAAAATCCTAACAATCTCTACTGCAGCCAGCTGTCATGGATGGGGACAGGAGATCAATGGGGAAAGGATGAGCTAAATGTCTTTTTAAACTTCATTTCTTCCTTCTCAGAGCTGAGGAAGGACATTATTGGCTGGTCACCTTTTCATAATTCCTATAGATGCTCACGGAATTTTGGAGTTAGAAAAATCCTGGGGGGTCATTTAGTCTGTACTTTACCCAAGATGTAAATTCTTCACTATAACACTCCCTAATCAATGGATGTCCAACATTTGCTGGATCAATCAACCCTCCCTGATTAGATTCTTTGAAGGCAAAGTAGACCATCTTTTACCTCCACTCTTTCCTAGCCTTTAACTACCAAATGGATATTGCTTTAGACAAACCGACACCTGGGAAAGGCCTTAGCTTGTGAAGGCCAAGGTCTCCAACTGCATCTGGGACCATCGCCAATTATCCTGACCTATGCCTTGCCTCTGGATTCTGGTGACTCTGGGAGAGAGTGAGGCTGGTGACGCTGCACAGCCCTGCTTCACTTAAGTACAATTCACTTGTAAGTCAAAACATCACCCTCCTGATGTCGGTGGTCTTCAAGAACCAAGGATGATCACCACCACCAACAATCTAGACAGGTGAACACAAAGGCTACGGTTCCCTTTAAGTCACTTCTACTCTAAGTTAAATATTCCCAATTCCTTCAACCAATCTTCCTAGGACAAGACTCTGAGTCACCTTAACATGCCAGCTGCCTTCTAGCTTGTCAATGTCCCTAATAGAATTTGGCACCCAGGACAGCATAATGCCAAGCACAGTACAGACACTGCACAAACACCTACTGAATTCTGGAGAAGATGCTGTTGATGTGAATTTTTTTTTTAAAATGGAGTTCCAAAGAATAATTTTATAGCATGGCTTTCTCCTTTCAACAGCATCCTTGTTGGGATGAACCAGCGTGTTCCTGTTTTGATTTTATAATCCATGACAACAGACAGATACAGGAAGAGACAAGGTGTCTCTTGTGAAGGGGTTTCACCTTTGGAACTTCCTGCCAAGTCTAATCTGGTGGCGCTCTCAATGATCTGTTTTTAGTGCACTGTTCAAATCCCAGTGCAGATGGCAGGGGTACGGTAAGACATATTTTTTGTGCTGTTTCCCCATTAACATTATTGCTGCTGTCAATACATTTAAATTTCTTAAAGTGAGGCTGGGCTCATGCCAAAGGCTTCCAGCAAAAGCATGTAATTTTACAGTTCTAATAAATATACATGGTGGGCGTTTCCTTTCAAATTTCATCAGGAGGAAGGAGGGAGAAAGAGTACAGGATTAGGTATTGGGAGACCTGAGATCTGGCTGCTGCTCTGCTCACCGTAGGACCCAGGGCTCTAGGCTTCTGGTCCTTAGGCTCCTGACCTGTCAACACGTCTTTCAATCCTGTTCAGGCTAGAGACAAAACAAGCAATCTATTTCTTGCCTTATCAGTTCCCTAAGTTTGGAATTCCAAAGACCAAGTAGAGTTCCCAATGCTCTGTAATCCTCCTGCCTGCTTGCCTGTTTTTTCTCAATCTCCTGTGCTGGATCTGTTTCTAGATTGCACCTGCTAACCCTACCTGTGCCTATGTCTCTTCTTCCCCTATATTTCATTAGGTGATCTTATAAAGTAGATTCAGTTACCATCTTCGTGCAGATAACTCTCAAACCCTCGCATCCACTTACCCAACTCTAATCATTCTCTTGGGTACCTCGGTAGTACAGTGGATAGAGTGCCAGGCCTGGAGTCAGGAAAACTCATGATTCTGAGCCTCAAATCTGGCCTCAGACACTTACAAGCTGAGTGACCCTGGCCAAGTCACTTATCCCTGTGTGCTTCAGTTTCCTCATCTGTAAAATGAGCTGGAGAAGGAAATGGCAAACAACTCCAGGATCTTTGCCAAGAAAACCCCAAGTGGGGCCAGGAAAAGTCAGATGCCACTGAAATGGTTCAACAACCACCTGTCTCTTGACCTCTAGTCTTGTTTCTCCAAATGCTTACTGAACATCTCAATTGTGATATCCTGTAAACACCTTAAACTCAACACTTCTAAAACTGAACTTACTTGTCTTGCATTCCAAATCCTCCCATCTTCCTAACATCCCTATTATTTATATCTTCCTTGTCAATCAGACTCAAAAGTCAGGCATCATCCTCAACTCCTCACTCTCTCACTCCCCCATGTCCAGTCTTTTGCCAAGATATGTCAAGTCCACCTCTGTAACATCTCTCACACATGCCCACTTTTCTCCTCTGATACTGAACCTTGGTGTAGGCCTCATCACCTTACACTTAGCCTACTGCAATGCCTTGATAACTGGTCTCCCTGCCTCAAGCTTCTCCACATTCCAATCCATATTCTACTTAGCTAATAAAAGTGACCTTCCTAATGCACAAATCTGACAGTGTTACCCTTACCAAATCAACTCAAAGACATCACCATCTTTCTAGTCACCCGGACTCACAAGCTGTCATCCTTGACTTCATACTTTCTCACCTTTTCTCCAGCCCTCAATATGGAGGACTGCTGACCACTGCCCAGTCTTGCTGATTCTACCCTTTTCAGCATCTTTTGTATACACACCCTTGTCTCCATTGGTTTAAGCCTTTATCACCCTCCCCCTTGGACACTGCAAAGTTTTCTGGCTGACTTGCCTTATTTAACCTCGGTGGCTTGAGTTAAAGCATGTACTCAGGTTCAGGATTTGTAGAAAATACTCGAGAAATGATGCAATCATGAGATTTACTATTATGTGACTCACAGCGAGCAAACAAGCCATATATATGGTACATGGTGATATAAACCGAGTTCCATCCTCCCATGCAAGAAACTCACCCCAACCTGAGAGGAAGAGAGATGTGCTGGGGAAAACTTTCCCAAGCTGGGGTTCAGGTGGCAAGATTACATACCCTAAAAATGAGTTTGGGTGAGAACAGGCTATCAGTGCCAGATACAGGAGTGGGCATTCCTAATCAGATCCAGATGTAGCAGAAAGTTCTGTGTGTGTGTAGGGGGGTGTCCCTTACTAATACTAGGCTTGAGTGAAGAACAAACTTCTTTATCAGGACCACAAAGTGGGGGTAATATTTAATGTTAACTAAAGGGGAAGAAGAATGACTCAGGGCCCCTGCAGCAGGTCAAAAATTCATCTAATCAAAAACTACAAGCCTTATCTACCTGATGCAGAGTTAGTGGAAAAGGACAAAACTGTCTGTTTTGCTTCTATGGGCAATTAGGATCACTTAGGTAACTCCATATTGGAGTTCAAACATTATAATATGACAAACTGTAATTAAACAACACAAAGTCTATAAATACTTCACTGGCCTCCTTTCCCCAGGTCTCTCCCCACTCCAGTCCATTCTCCATTCAGCTATCAAAGTGATCTTCCCAAAGTAAAGGTCTGACCATGTCATTCTTCCCCCCACCCCAATTCAATAAACATCAGTGGCTCCCTATTACCTCCAATTCAAATATAAAATACTGTTTGGGTTTTAAACCCCTTCATAACCTGGCTCCTTTCTACCTCTGTAGGGTCCTTATGCCTTTCTCTTCTCCAGATACTCTATGATCCAGTGACGGGGGCTTCCTTGCTATTCCTACACAAGACACTCCACCTTCTCCCTCTGCATTTTTATGCCTGGATCACTTGCCCTTTTCATCTTCTCCTCCTAGCTTCTTATAAGTCTCCGTTAAAGTCCCATCTTCTAAAAGAAGCCGTTCCCAGTTCTTAGTCTTTGTGGTTGTTCTGTTATTTCAGATACGTCCCATTCTTTATTACTCCATTTGAGGTATTCATGGCAGAGATACTGGAGTGGTTTGCCTTTTTCTTCTCCAGTTCATTTTACAGCTGAGGAACCTGAGGCAAACAAGGTCAAGTGACTTGCCCAGGGTCACACAGCAAGTAAGAGTCTGAGGCCAAATTTGGACTCAGCTCTTCCTGATTCTGGGTCCAGTGTTCTATCCATTGCATCACCTAGCTGCCTCCATAACCTCAGTGCCTTCCTTTCGAGAGGATCTCTACTTTATCCTTTACCTAACTTGTTTGTAAGTTGTTCCTTGCACATTTGCTCCCTCATCAGACAGTGAGCTCTCTGAGAGTATGAGCTGCTTTTCACTTTCTTCATATCCCCAGCTCTTAGTACAGCACCTAGCATGTAGCAGATTCTTCATAAAAGCTTGCTGACTTGCACATATTGTCATTACCTAACATGCCAAAGATGCCAGACTTTCCAATTGAGCAATCCATATAAATATAAATTCCTTGCTCAGATAACAATCACTTTCAGGCTGGTACAAAAAGTACTTTTCCACACTGAGATTCATTAAGTTAACTCCTGAAGCAAAATTGCTAAAGTTAGCTTCACCACTTTTAGGCAAAGAATAAAGGGCATGTTTAAGTCCTTTACCACAAAGACGTCACTTAAAATTGCCATAATCATTACTTGAGTCATGCCAGAATGGAATAATAATTCTCCCAGGCTAGGTAAACAGACTGGCTTAAAAGCCTTTCATCAAGTTGGGTTCTCAGAAAAAGACATAACTCCATTCTTCAGAGTTCTTAAGATAATATCAAGAGGGAAAAGGCTGAAGCTAAATCTTACAGGTAAATTAAAATTCAGCTTTTATTAAGTACCACTGACGTACTAGATACAGTGCTCTGGACTAGGGCAGGGGTGGGAAACCTGTGGCCTCAAGGCTACATGTGACCTTCTAGGTCCTTGACTGCATCCAAACTTCACTGTGAAGTATGGAGTCAAAGGACCACACTTGAGGATCTAGAGGGCTGTGAAGTTTGGGTTCAGTCAGAAGGCCACACTTAAGGACCTAGAAGGCCACATATGGCCTTGAAGCCACAGGTTCCCCACCCCTGCACTAAGGAAATGAAATAACACCCAAACAAAGATCTCGTAATTGAGTAGGGGTATTAGAGAGATAGACGCAAGTAATGATGGTAAGCCTCAATGGAAAGAGGTGATGCCCAGCTTGGGTCTTGAAGAAGGAAAAGGAGAGGGTGTGGCCAAGGCATGGAGAATGAGCAGGATATAGAAAAACTAGGTCCTTTCTTCCTCCCAGACTACAGCACTGACTGAGCAATCAAGGTCACACACCTGTGATTCAAACTGTCTTGTTTATTTGCTGAAATCTCTTCCTTCTCTCCCCTGCTTTAGCTAAAGAAGGATTAAACAGAGCCCAGCTGTGTCCCCTTGGGCAAGTAAGTGACGTTTTCTCCAGGGGGCTCAGTTTATCCATCTATAAAATTAAGGGGGTTGAACTAAGTGACATTTAAGGTTTTTCCTATGGCTTCAAATCCATGATCTTATGATTTCCCAGTTGATTTCTTTTACTCATTTTATTTATGAAGTATTAAGCATTAAGTTTACTTATATGCCTTGCATAGCCAAGAATAGGGGCACCATGGGTGAGTGACTTGTTTGTTCCTTACGGTTTCAGATACAAGCTTTACAGGTGGTATCTTGTGAGTTTTTTTGGGTTCTGGTGATAACTTAGAGGAAGATTTAAGAAAGAACGAGAGTCCCATGGTGGTGGCATGGGGCCTCACTGGGGCAGATGTTTCCTTTAGCAGTAATTTACTGTGATGCCCCCACATCCACAACCACAAAAAGCTATTGCCTTAATTGAAAAACAGGCTAAAGGGGCGAAGAGATGATGAGATTCCTCTTTGGACTGAATTCTGGATCATATGCATCAGCAAGGGCTGTCTATTCTAATTAAACAAGGTGCAGAAAGACACTGATAGAACAAAGAGAACCAGAAAACCTGGGTTTAGTTCCTGGATTCACTACTTACTAGCTGTGTGACCTTGGGCAAGTCACGTAGCCTCTTTCTGTTTCCTCACCTTTTACACAAGCAGACTAGACTTGGCAACCTGTGAGGTCTCTTCTGGCTCAAATGAACCTAGAATTATCTGTATTAGTTACAGGTCCCTTTTGGTAGAGAAATTTCCACCCCAAGAATATCGTACCCTGGTAATATTGGAGATCCAGAACAAAAAAAAAGCAGCAAGGGGAGATCTGGGGAGACAAATTATGTGATATCCAGCCTGCAGAGGAACGACAGAGGGAGAAATCAGGGAAGACCATGAAAAACGTGGCACCTTCTCCTTGGGACTTGGGGAAAGAGGATTTCAAATGGCTGAGAAGCAGAAGACGTCTACTCCGGATCAAAGGCAGATGAATGTGCAAAGGCAGAGAAAGAGGAGGTAAGGACGAGATCTGGAATTAGCTTCTCATAACAACAAGAGTAATAGCTAAGATTTATGTAGTGTTTACCGCATGCCAGGCATTATACGGAGCACTTTAAAACGAGCTCGTTTGCTCCTCACAACCACCCTGGGAAGTAGGTGCTACTATCAGCTTCATTTTACAGATGAGAAAATGAAGTAAGTAACTAGGGATCAAGTGACTTGCCCAAGGGTCACACAATTGCTAAGTGTGTGAGGCTGGATTTGAATTCAGGTCTTCCTGACCACTTGTACTCTCTGCCACCTAGCTGCCCATCTAGTTTGCATGGCTCATGGAGTGCACGAGGGAAGGAAATTTAAACAGGTTGCTTGGGTAAGGTGGAACCAGATTGTAGGTTTAGAATATCACGCAAAGGTGGTTCTATTTTATTGTGGGACAATAAGAAACCATTGCCAGGTTGTTGGGGGGTTTTTTGGCAGGAAGATGAGAGAGATACATCTATTTATTAAGAAGACTACAGGAGCAACCATAGAAAGGATGGAGAGGGAAGTGATAGGTGTAAGAAGACCAGTGAGAAGGTTATTAACAGTAGCCTAGGGAAGAGATAGTGAGGGGTTGGATTAGGGTGCTGATGATGGAGGTGGAAGGGAAGAGAAGGGATTATGGAAATATATGGAGGTCAGTGTTAGACAAATGACAGTCCTCTCCTTCTACAATTTCCCCTCTTGACCTCCCTTCCCTAAAGGCAACTAAAGGTTTGAAAGCAAAGTTGAATTTGACACTGTTAGGCCAACCAGGCAGAGATGTCAAAGCAGGTGGTAAGCAGGTTGGAGAAGATCTGGGCTAAAGGTTCAGATCTGAGAATCATCTAAATGGAGATAACTGAAGCTAGGGTAACTACCAGATTTGATCAGGACAGATGACAATATGGAGAGAGAAGAGAGTCAATGATGGAGTCTGGGGTGACTACACTTTTTGTGGATGGGGAAAGTCCACTGGAGGTAATGATGAAATCAGCAGTGACCTCTGGGAAAGCAATAAGTGCTGAAAATTAATGCATGTAGGGAGCATCTACACAATAAATGTAGGTGACTCTGGACAGAAGAGATTTGCTACAAGCCAAGAAGGTCAAGATCATGGTCAACACTTTTTATTCTATGATACTGTCATCAAACTAACAAACCACACTGCAATTCAACTGAATAGGACTCTTCAAATGACCCATAAAATAGCCTCTCATCTCTTTATCACTGAAGGAAAATCAATGAATGACAGAATTTCTCAGAACAAAGCAGATGCTATCAGTTAGAATAAGACGACAATATGGGTTGTCTTCAAAGTGTTAGTGCATTTTACTTGAATTGATGCCCATTTTGAACACCCAACTCAAATGATGTCTTGTCCAAGTAGCTTTCCTGGAACCCCATGCCCCCAACTTGGCACCACCCTCTGGTTGGTAACAACCACTTCCCCCATTTGAGAGACTCAGAGGATAACCGAAGGAGTCTAGAAGACACTTAGTCCACTGAGAATCACCTCTGTACCTTCCCCAACAGGTGGTCATGCAGTCTTTGCTTAAGGACAGTTCTAAGTGTTGGGAAGCTTTTGCTTACCTTGGGCCTAAATCTTCCTTTTCCCAGTGCGAAGCAGAGCACATCTAAACCTTCTTCCTTTTTAAGACCCTTCTAATACTCTACTATGGTCATTATGTCCTCTTCCCCACCTGCCAGTCTTCTCTTCTCCAGATGAAACATCTTGGTTCCTTCAACTGATACTCATTTGTCACGATGAGCTCAAGACTTTTCACTACCTCCTCTTGGATGCTTTCTGGGTCTATCACTGTCTTTCCTAAAATGTTAGCAAAGAAGTGAAGAGGATGCTCCAGATAGTCTGACCAGGACAGAGGAGAGCAAGAACACTGCCTCCCTAGTCTTGGTCATTATGTTTCTCCTAATGTAATCTAATCTTGCATTAGCTTTTTGGCTGCCATATCACACATCTGATTCATGCTGAATTTGAAGCATATTAAAACATATATACATATACATACATATATATTATACCTACCACATACATACATATTTATAAGCATCTATATCCATACACATTATGAAACACAGAAAGAAATATATGAGCATCTGTGAGAGCATATATGAAGCAATGTACTATGTACTGGGGCTATATTTTAGGAGGGATACTGAAAACAACAGTAACTAACACCTGAAGGAGTTTGACTACAGGGGTGACAAAGGATCTGCATACCAGGGCATAAGGGGATCTGGTACAACCCTTGGGAATATTTAATCACGAGAAAAGAAGGCAGAGAAGGCCGGGTGAACATCGTCAAGCATTTGAAGGGCTCTCACAATGTTGGACTGAATCCTATATGGCCCCAGAGGGCAGAAAAGGCACCAGTGGGAGGCAGAATTCAGCACCATCTAAGGGAGGGCGTTTCTAACACAAAGCGTTCTCCATAGTGGAATTAGCTATTTCACAAAATAGTGAACTCTCTATCACTGGAAGTATTCAAGCAGAGAATGGATAACTGTCAGGCAACAGGTTCTTGTGCTGAGTGGAACGTTTTGATATGACTAATAAAGTTCTATTATTATTCTCTAATTTGTCTGGTTAAGCACTGATCTGAGCAACTTCAGTTGAACTATTTTGATAGGCTTCTGGAGACTATTAATCTAACCATACTAACCATAGGAGCACAGAGTGACAACTCATTTCTTCTAGGGCAGTGGTTCTCAACCCTCCCAATGCCTCTACCCTTTAATACTCATATGTGAGCATATCTGCATGTGGGCAGACCCACCTGGAGGAGCAGTGTCTCTGTTCCTAAGACCTTCGGAAATATGTGTTTCCTAATGGTCTTAAGCAGCCCCTGTGAAAGGGTCGTTCAACCCCGAAAGGGGTCACGACCCACAGGTTGAGAACCACTGTGCTAGAGTCAATGGGAAAAGAGAGAGCTTCTAAAATTTTAAAAGATTAAGAATTGGAAGGATCCTTAGAGGTCATCTAGTGTGAGGCCTTCATTTTGTCCATGAAAAAAGTGAGGCCCTGAAGAGGTAGAAATGACTTGTACCAGGTCACACATATAATAGGAGGGTCAGAACTTTAATAAAATAATAATAATAAAAATAGTATTTACATAGCACTTTAAAGATTGTAAAATGTTTCACGTACATTATTTCACTTGATTCTCACAACAACCCAATGAAGTAGGTGTTATTATTATCTCCTTTTTATAGATGAAAAAACTGAGGCTGAGAGATTAAGTGACTTGCCCAAGGTCACAAGTCTATTAGGTAGGGGAGCCAGGACTTAAACCCAGACTTTCCAACTCCAAGCTAATGATTTTCCACTCTACCATCAAACTGTGTGATGCATTTTAGGACTAAATGAACTTTGCTTAGACTCGAAGAATTAAAGGGCCTTCTAAGGTCATCTAGTCTCATTTCTAAAAAGAGATTCCCTCCACAGGACTGCCGACAAGCGGTTGTTCAGCCTTGGCTTGATGTACTCCAGTGAGGAGGCACCCACCACCTCCCAGGCTACCCATTCCGGTTCTGGACTATTTTTAGGCTTTTGAAGTTATTCCTTACATTAAGCTAAAGTCTGTTTCTCTGAAGTTGTCTTGGATTGCTCCTAATTCTTTCTGTCTGCCAGAGCCAAACAGAACAACCCTAATCCCTTTGCTGCAATGACAGCCCATCCTTTTAAAAGCATGGTTTCCATTTCTCTT
Source organism: Pseudocheirus occidentalis (assembly GCA_028646575.1). Taxonomy (NCBI): domain Eukaryota; kingdom Metazoa; phylum Chordata; class Mammalia; order Diprotodontia; family Pseudocheiridae; genus Pseudocheirus; species Pseudocheirus occidentalis. Next base: position 135,392,716 of record CM053601.1, on the reverse strand, counting down.
GCCACCCTTGTTAATACCCTCTGGATACAATCCACATTCTAAAATGTGGCTCCCAGAGCTCCATGCTCTACTCTAGGCATTGGTTGACTAAAGCAAAGTACAGCAGGACCCATGAGCTTCTGGGTTCTGGATGCCGTGCTTCTCAATGATGCCTAAGATCTCAATAAAAAAAAAATGGCTGTCAATCCACACTGTTGACTCATGATGGACCTGCAATCTTCAAAAAACAAAACAAAGCAAAACCATAAACTGCTAGCCACACCTCCTCCAACTTGTACTTGTGAAGTTTATTTTTTGAACATCAAATACAAGACTTTATATTTATCTTCATTGGATTTCATCTTAAATTTGGCCCATCATTCTAGCTGGTTAAGATCTTTTTTTAGATTTTGATTCTGTCATCCAGTTGGCTGGCTGCTCCTCTTAACCTTGTGTCATTTGCGTATATAATAAACATGTTATCTATACCTTTGTCCAAGTCATTGATAAAAATGTCGAACATCACAGAAGCACAGGCAGACTTCAGGGATACTCTACTAGCAATCTCCTCCAAGTTGACATGGACTCATTAACGACTATCTTCAGGTCAAATCATTTGATCAGTTCCAAATCCACTTAACTGTCACTATTTTCTAGACCAGAAATGTCAAACTAGTGACCCCTAACATTGTTGGGTGGGACCAAACCAGATTAAAAGATCTGCCGTAATTATTCAGTGGTTTTAGTCATGCTCCACTCTTCATGACCCATTTGGGGTTGTCTTAGCAAAGATACTGCAGTGGTTTGCCATTTCCTTCTCCAGCTCATTTTACTAATGAGGAAACTGAGGCAACTGGATTTAAGTGACTTACCCAGGGCCACACAGTTAGCAAGTGTCTGAGGCCACATTCAAACTCAGGGCTTCCTAATTCTAGGCCCAGGGTTCTATTCACTCTGCTACCTAGCTGTCCCTCAAATTAAAATATATGCAATAACAAAATAAATAAGAAATACAACAAAACATAGATAATGTTAATTTGTGGTTTTCTAAGTGAACATGTGGCTTTGAGGATTCATTTCTATTTGAGTTTGACACAACTGGTTTAGAACACATCTATCATGTCCACAATTAGATGGAAATTACAAAGCAGCAAATTTAGGACTGGTGCTAGAAAAACAAAATTTCCAGATCCGAGCTTTCCAGAAGAAGAATGGATCATCACTCAGGAGATGGTATGTTGGTTCTACTTCCCCAGAGATCTTCAGCAAAGGTCAGGAATATTGTAGTAAGCATCTTCTTTGGGTATGGATTGTACTGGCTGTTATTATATGACCAATGAGGCTCCTTCTAGCATAAAATTCCAAAAGTTCAGAGCTGAGTTAAATGGCATCCAAGGTTTCTTCCTACTCTCACTCTAGAGTCAATGAGCTTCAAAATTTAGCACTGATCTGGATAATATTCATTACTGGCTACAGATAAAGCATGCTGCAAATCATTTAGAGAAGAGGAACATTTCTTTTTCTATTTTCAGGTAAGATGACCACCCTTTCTCTCCTCCTTTTAAAATTAATTCAGTTTTCAAACATTAAGGAAAAAAAAACAAGTCTTTAAAAAAGTGTTAAAGGAAAAATGAGGGTTACTCAGTAAAGATTTCATGGTACAACAGTAGAGAAAAGGAACACCCACAGATATTAAAGATCTGCTAAAATCCTGGGTGGCATGTCTATGCTCCCTGATTACAACTGTCGCTTCACGTGGATAACGAAAAGGAGATTCTGAGAGGAAAGGGGGATTAGAAAGTGGGAGAAAAACTGAGGTGCTAAGGGAAAAGACTCATCAACATCCACACTTGATAAAGTAAAACTGAAAACATCAACAGAGAGAAATCCAGAGTCAAATGCATGAGCCTGGGTTGGTGGGTGGGAAACATATTATAAAATCTGACCGAAATGGCCTCTTTCAAAGAAGGGGCTAGCATCTGAATTGTAGTGGAAAATGCACTGCCTAGGTGTCATATGATTTTGGTTTAAGTGCTCTGCATACTTTCACCTGGGACAAGTTACTTCACCTGGGCCTCGATTTTCTCATCTGTAAAATGGGGATGTTTAACCAACTGATGTCTACAGTCCTTTCTAGCTGAGACTTAGTATCCTTTCACCAGGTATCAGTTTCTTCATCTGTAAAATGGGGATAAATCTGATTTCCTTATTTACAACCCAGAGCTATTGAGAGGAAACGTCTATATAAATTGAAAAGTGCCAGGAAATTATGAACATAGTCCCCATATTCACGGCAAGGCTCCTTGTTAGTGGATAGCTAATTGGCCTCAGAGCAAGGAAAGCCTAGGTTTAAGTCATGCCCCTACGAGTTAATATGTAAAGTCCCTTGCAAACCTTAAAAAGTTATGTAAATTCTAGCTATTATATCATTATTACTATTTTTATTAATACTTAGTATTTACATCATACGTTAATTTTTATATTTAAGCATTTCATATCTATTATAATAATAGTATCAATAACAATAACACAGCCTGGCTTGTGATCCTGGGCAAAGCCCACAACCTCTGAGGATACAGTGGTAGGCATCAGTGACAGAAATATGAAAGGGACAGTCTTCACCTTCATAGAACTTACATTCTGCTGAGATACAACATATTCACTGAGAAAGTAATCACAAGGCTACATTAAAAAATACACAGGGATTTGGGAGAATGGCTCTGGGGTCATCTGGAAAAGCTTCTTGGAGGAAGAGGCCTAGAAGTATAACCTGGAAGAAGGGAGTCATGAATTCCAAAAGGTCAAGGAGGGGTGACTGCATTCTAGAGGGGGACAAAAAGAACCGTGGCAGGGGAACAGACAGTCCTATATGGGGAACAAAATGCACATTTGGGTGAAAGAAAAGACCTTTTTGAACTTTTGTAAATGTTACTCAGAGAAGAAAGGTCTCCTATTCATGGTAATGGTATTGGTCAAAGTGGTCTTCTGTGGAATGACCCTGATACGGCTTCCTAAAACATAACACAAGTCAAGGGATTTGTATGAGGTCAAACCACAAGCTACACCCAAGAAAATCCTGCTCACAACCTAATGATTTCATTGAAATTATAGGCCCAACAGCCATCAGCGAACTCCTTCAATAATGGCACACCGAAATCATACTTGTGGCTGGCAGAGGTCACCTTAGATGAACATAGGTCACCTGAACCAAAAGGGATGTTCAAGAAAGACATGTGGGCTGAGTACAGTCTCTATACTCAGATTAGAAGTGTTTTTGATATTGAATAAATGCTAAGTATTTGGGTACCTCCTTTGTATAAAGCACTGTATTAGGCAACCTGGGTAATGAAAAGATTGAGAACATATGGTCCTTTTCCTCAAGAGCAGCGGTTCTCAACCTGTGGGTTATGTTCAGTTTGTAACAATGAAAATACATCCTGCATATCAGATATTTACATTACAATTCATAACAGTAGCAAAATTATAGTTATGAAGTAGCAATGAAAATAATTTTATGGTTGGGGGGTCACCACAACATGAGGAACTGTATTAAAGGGTTGTGGCACTGAAGGTTAAGAACCACTGCTCAAGAGGCTTACAGTTTATTTGGAAGTTAAGGTCATGAGATGCTAGCTATTGGAGGGGATACAAAGTCTAGCTAAAAGTCAGGACCATGGCCAGCACAAAGCCCCACAGATGGATAAGACTCCTCACAAACTATTAATGATAATACTACATGATAAATGCATCAGAGAGCTGCAAGACAAAGTGCTGGATGAAGTCTTAGAAGCAAGATCATTATCGCCCAGGGGTGGGGGAGGGTGATCAGAGAAGGTAATCTGGAGTTGGGCTTTAAGGAATGTGTGGGGATTCAAGAGTCCAAGAAGGAAAACGTTCCAGGTGTACTGAATCAGCTTGAGCAAGGCAATGAAGTACGGGAGTGCTGTGATCAGAGGAACAGAGACCAGTCCAAGTTCGCTGTCCAGAAGCAAGGTGGGCATGCAGAGGAGAAATGTCAAGGGGGCCAGAAAGGCAAGGGAACATTTGGCAGAAGGTCCTGAATGTTAGGCATTAGAATCTGCATTTTATTTGGGAGACCACTGAGATGCATTGAGGATTTTTGAGCAGAGGAAAGACATGCCCAGATAAGGTATATACATACATTTTTGAGACATAGAATGTTAGTGCTAGAAAGGACTAGGGGTCATATACTCAAAAGAACATAAAAAAGAAATTTATTTCTCTTAGTTAAACTCATAGCAGGCGAGGGAAATGGAGGAAGGAAGTGGGACGGGGGCAGAAAATAGAACAAAGCTAAGTGCCGAAGTTATCAGGGACTAGATTTGCTCCTGAGGAAGAGGGAGGAATTACTAAGAATTGATTCACAACATTTACTGTGGAGCAGCCTGACCTGCCACACTAATGTACTTTAAAAAAGAAAAGAAAGAAAGGAAACCTTGATTATATTCATTGTATAACAAAAAAGAAATAGCATTCTAATAGCTTTTAATGTCATCTGATTGCACTATTTTGCATGTGATTTTTCTGAGGAACCAGTTTCAGCCTCCCAAGAGGAGCCCTCCTACTCTCATTCCAGAAGTTTCTTGAGTTCCCTCACAGCCAAGTCCTGATTGGTCCAAACACTGAAGCCCTTAAAAGGGTTGTGGCTATTAGAATGCACACTATTTCAAGTTATAACTATGGCAGCTATGGCAAATGGTCACAGTCTAATGGAAATATGCAGTGAAAATTCAAATAATGCAACCACTTCAGGGGTTTCTTTTGAAACAATCTGTACCTAGCTGTAATCTGCTTTAATTGGTATTAATTCCATGAACAGATCTAAGCTTTATAGGTTAGAAGGGCCCTTAGGGCAAAGAATGTCAGTCAGTCAGTTAGTCATCATCAATTGCCAGCATTCCAGGTATATAACTTGACCCAGGGCATTAAAGTATGAGAACAGAGGTATGCATGGAAGCCCAGCTAAAAAATCTTATAGCTAACATGGAAAATATGGAAATGCGTTTTGCATGACTTCACATATATAATGGGTATCACAGTGCTTGCCTTCTTAATATGGGGGGGAGGAGGGAATTTGGAACTCAACATTTTAAAAAATGAGTGTTAAAAATTAATTTTTTTAAAGAATCAAAAATATTTTTTTATAGCTAAAATGGACCTCAGAGCCAAACTAATTCAATGTCTTCACTTTACAAGAGGTAGCTAGATGGGCAAGTGTTAGGCTTGAAAAGAGGAAGACCTCAAATCAAACCCTGCTTCAGACAAGTATTAGCCGTGTGACCCTAAGCAAATCACCTGACCTCTCAGTTTCTTCATCTGTTTAAAATTTTTAAAAAAGGATATTAATAACATCTACCTCACAGGGCTGTAGGGAGAATCAAATGAGAGAACACATAAAAAGTCCTCTGCAATTTTTTTTTTTTACTTTTTGCTTTTTGGAGGGGAGAAGGCAAGGCAATTGGGGTTAAGTGACTTGCCCAAGGTCACATGGCTAGTATGTGTTAAGTGTGTAAGGCTGGATTTGAACTCAGGTCCTCCTGATTCCAGGGCCAGTGCTCTATTCACTGCTCCACCTAGCCGCCCCTGCCATTTTTAAAGCAATAAATAAATTATACTAGGAGGAAACTGAGGTCCAGGAAAGGGAAGTGACTTGGACAAAGTCACAGAGTAAAGTAGTGAAGGAGAAAGGGAATGGAAAAACCTTTATTAAATGTTCCGATCCTCCTCTGTGAAATGAGGAGGATATGCAAGATCACTAAGGTCACTTCCAGCTCTGATATTCTCTGTCCCAAGAACATCAGAAAATGTTCCATCCTTTGCACTTTCTGTCTTCAGGGCCTTTCCAGCTCTGACGTTTAGGGGTGCAGAGATTCAGAGCAAACCCCAAGGGCTCCATCCCATTCAGTGCTTTGTTACGGATGGCAATCTGCCTGTCGCTGGGCCCACATAAGGTTTAAGTGCATCAGGCTGATGGCAGCTCTCCTCCCTCCCCACCACCAGACAAGGCTAAGTCATATACAGTGTAGGTGTGATGAGACTTGCGGAATTGCAGCAACTATTTAATAATGATTTTTCTACAAGTCACAAGAAAGAACGGAGGAGGAATTTTAAAACAAGCATTTTGGCAGCAATCTGTACTTTTTTTTTTACCTATTGTGCTCACTGCCCCACAATGAGCATTTTAAAAGCCACTTGGGAGGTGGCTGTCTTTTTGAAAACACATACAATAGTCATTCAAAGCCTCCTGATGATTTTCAGAACTGAGTTCTTTAAAGAGACACTTCCAAGCAGACCTGGGTGCTGCCTTGCAGGGAGAAACAGGTGGTATATTTGGAAGAGCAATATACCAGCAATCAGGAGACTTGGGTTAATAAGGTCGCCTCTTTAGAGAAAGCTCAAAGTGATATTGGCTGAGTCATATCTCATATAGAGCTGGGTTTCCTCCTCTTTAAAATGAGGGAGCTGGAGTCAATGGTGCCAAGTCCCTTCTTACTCTGAAGTTCTCATAAAAAGTGCTTTGAAGGGGTGGTAGACTATGGTCTAATGGTTAGACCAATTCCTTTTATGAAGGGGATTTGTTCTATGAAGTTTGGATTCAGTCTAAGAGCTGCATTTGAGGACTTAGAGGCCTCGAGGCCACAGGTTTCCGACCCCTGAAACCCCTAGGACATTCAATAATCTGGTTTGTCCTGTGGTTACCAAAGAGGGTATTGAAGCAGCTAGGTGACTCAGTGGATAGAGCACTGGGCCTGATGTCAGGAAGGCCTGAGTTCAAATCCAGACTCGGACACACCAGCTATGTGTCCCTGGGCAAATCACTAAACCTCTGTTAGCCTTAATCCACTGGAGGAAGAAACAGCAAATCACTCCAGTATCTCTGCCAAGAAAACCCCATGGACAATACTGGTGTGCTATGGTCCATGGGGTTATGAAGAGTCAGGCAGGACTGAATAAACAAACAACAGTAACGATTATATTGCACAGAAGGGGAAGTGCTGTCCCTGGGCTTCAGACCAGGGCCCTCTCTTCCCTTGGTCACTACCTTGCTCTGTGCTCTTGTGAAAGTCTCTGACGCTCAATTTCCTCTTCTGTAAAATGAGGGGTTTGGATGGATGAACTCAAAGGTCCCCCCTCTCCAGCTCTAAAAATCTATCCCAGGGGCTGGGACTCGGACGAGCTGGACAGAGCTCATTTAGAACTCTGCTTAGCTGTGGATGCCATCAGCTCAGAGAACAGCCAGGAAAGGGCCACAAGGTTGATGAAGGGTCTGGATATCATGCCATGGGAGGACTGGTTAATTGAATAGGGGCTGCATACAGAAAGTAAACCCCTTGAGAACAGCTTCACTCTTGTTCTCCACACGTGACCTCTTCTCTCCTGGCATGATGCTTCAAACACAGGAAACACATAAATGTACAGATGGCAATAATGTCTGGACTTGTGATTTTTTTTGGCACAGGAGATTCTTGGGCGCAAAAACTATCAATATGGAATGTTATTATTGCCTCATATATGGTGTTAGACAGTTGTCCTGGGAGTACTAAGTGATTTACCCAGGATCACAGAGCCAGTATGGGTCAGAGGTGAGACTTGAACTCAAGTTTTCCTGGCTTTGAGTTCGGCTCAATGCCAATCTGTGTCTGGGTTCAATAAATGTCAATGCTGGTCATATTGTACTGAAGTGAAGCCTTGGGGAAGGGTGAGGGCAGGGTATCTGTCTTCAGTTATTTGAAAGGCTATTATATGAATTAAGGATTATACTTGTTCTTCCCAGTTCTACAGGATAAAAAGAGGAGCATTGGGTATGGTTTTAACAAAGGAAAAGCTTCCAGAAAAAGACGGATATCCCAAAGAAGAACAGGCTGCCTTGGGAGCTGGAGGATTCTCCATCCCTGGAGCTCTTTAAGCAAATGAGGATGAGTACTTCTCAGGCAGGCTGTAGGAAAGATTTTTGTTCAGGTATGGGCTGGAAGAGATAGCCTTAGGAATTCAAGCTCTTTGGCAGGACGCCTTCCACATCCCTCTGGCTGCTAGTGCCTTCTCCTCTAAGATGACCTTCCATCTACTTGGTCTGTATCTTGTACATAAATACCTACTTCCTTACATGACTGCCCCTTTAGAATATGACTTCCTTGAGGTCAGGGACTGTTTTTTGCCTTTCATTGTATCCCTAATTCTTAGCATAGTACCTGACACAAAGGAAGAGCACATAAAATTCTTCCTGCCTATCTGCCTGGCTATCCCTTCCAAGTGAGGTTCTATGAGTCTCACAAAGACCCATACCCAAAGGGAAAAGAGTTATCACTTATCTGGGCAGTCTCATGAGTCCCTGACCACCAAGCCTATGTTGTCTAAATAAAAAATGGTCAAAAAAAATTTAAGTCAGTGAAGACGGTCTTCCACATCTCCTTTCCCTCCTCTCTTTCTCCTCCATCCCTCTTCCATTTCCTTCTTCCCCCCCTCTCTCTTTCCTCATCCCTTTCTCTCTCTCTCTCTCTGTCTCTCTGTCACACACACACATACAGCAGTTAGCTAAATTATCTTGGACATTAAAATTTTTATTTTTTAAAATGAATTCAGCAAAATGGACTTGATTATGTAGACAGTCAATGTCAAAATTTCTACCTTGTAGAAGGTAGAGCAAATAACTTTGTACTCTATGAAGCTCTGTGTGATGATAATTATAATAATTATAACAGCAGAAGCAGCTCATTTTTTTGTAGCGTGGGCCTGTTCTTGGATGGAGCGCTGTGCTGTGGGGGCTCTGAGAAAGGTTAAGATTGACCAGGTAAAGTGAACAACTATGATTGCTTTTAATTATTCTACGCCATCTGGAGAAATCTGTCCCTAAAGTAGTCATGCTACCAGACAATGAAGTATCAGTCCCATCTGTTACATTTTTAAGAAAGTACTTTTTACCTCTCCCCAAGTCTCCCCCACCTCTCCCGCCCCCAAACTTAGCACATGTTATTGTAACATTGTTGTGTATGAGGCTCAGAGAAAGAAACATAGAGCCAAACTGGACACGGCCTCAGAGGCTACTTGAACAAACCCTTCTCCTTATACTGATGGGCAAAATGGGGAGTCAGGAAGGAGGAGGTAAAGTGATCCATTTAAGAGCTAAGATCAAAGACTTCTACTTAAATCTTGAAAACGAAGCTATACGTTCATTTGACAAGTTAACTCAATAGGCATTTGGGGATCCACAACACACAAAGTGACCGCCATTTTAGTGGCTAGAGTCCTGGACGGCGAACTCCTCCTCATTGTCAGAGACTACTCCAGTGGGCTTGGGAATCAAAAGACCTGGTTTCTAGCTCTTACTAGCTGTGCGGCTGCAGGCAACTCATTTAATTCTCTGATCTTTATTTTCCTCATAAATAGTAATGCTTGCACTACCTACCAGACAGGGTGGTTGTAAAGAAGGCACTGGGGAAATTAAAGAAGAAAATCTCAGTCTTTTACATCTTCCTCTATGCCAAAGACAAGTGGGCGCTGAATAAATACAAGTTAATAATGGTGATAATAAAACTGCTTCATAAACCTTAATGGTTATATTAAATTAAATACGTTGAATTACTGACTCGTGTAGCCCCTTTAGAGGTTTACAAAGCCCTTTCATTACTGTTTTCAACATTACCCAACTTGTTGGAGACATGAAATGCACCACTCACACGCGTGGCACTTCGAACAAGAGCAAACCTGGCATCTGGTGTTGATTTGCCAGACTGTGGCTGGTACAAGGTCTCCGATGTCTTTACCTCTGTGTGGTCAATTAGTAAAATGGAGTCTAGTACATGCCTTCCTGCTTGCCCCTTAGGAATGGTTAGGAAACAGATGAGTATATATTTTTAAAATACACTCATCTGTTCGGATGGAAGCTTTTATTACGTGTGTGTATCTATACTATATGTTTAGATTTCTCATATATTTCTCACATGTGTCTACATCTATACATATACACACATATGAAAAATATAAAAATGAGAACTATATCCATCTATATCTATTTATCTATAAATATGAAGGCAGCTAAGTGGCTCAGTACATACAGCATTGGGCCTGAAGTCAGGAAGACCTGAATTCTTGTCTCATAAGCAGAAGGTTATTAAGCAACTTAGAAAAGACTATTTACTTAGGAATTAAGAGGAGAAGAATGTTTATCTGGTTTCTTCCAAGGAAGAAAAAATTCCTGGTGGGTGGAAGTGGGTGTGTGCGTCATAGAGATCCTGAAGGTTCTAAACTAGGAGGAAATGAAGGGCCTCACACTACCAAAAGATGCAGTGGAAATGCTAGGCTGGAGGTCATATATAACTGGACTTGTCAGAGATGTAGTCTTACAACAGGAGCAAACAAGGCTTTTGGAGGCCGGAGTTCTCAGCAAAATGGCCTTGGTGACAGGTGAGATAATGGCTGTCAGCTTGCTCAGAGTCACTGTGATACACATTGATAAATAAAATGCAAAAGGACCAGATCCCTTGGAAAGGACACTGCAAATAAAACCAGAAGGCAGAAGAGATATCCAGCTTCATGTTCATGTTTTAGGAAATTCATAGATGGGATGAAAGGGAAATGGCATTTTCCCCCTAATTAAAGCATCACTTTAGGGTTTCAATCTCACTAGCTCATATTTGTCTTTATTTTTACTTTTTTGAGGGGTTAATATCTTTTATTTGTGCTCCCTGAACAGATGACTATTTTTATTGCATTGTGGTTCGAAGGCTGTGTTTAGTATTTCTGCCTTTTTACATTTATTTGCTATATTTCTGTGCCCTAATATGTGATTCATTTTTGTAAAAATTCCACATGGTGCTAAGAAATATGCAGCATGTCATTCAAAATACTGAGTTTGCTGAGAAAAATAGAGGCCCATATCCCAACATTTCTGTGAGCTGTGTTCTCCCTTACAAAATGATAGGAAGACATAGAGAAGGTAGGAAAAGACCATGGATTTGAATGTATAAGACTGACCACAGGACAATGCAACTGATTTCCTTCCCCAAACCACAGAGGAAACCAGTCTCATTACTTCATGCTCAAAACAGGAACGACAAGTTCCTTTGGCAATGGTTTCCATCCATTGGGTTCCTCTACAGATCGGGGTGTTGTGTGTTGGTTAGAAGTTTTGTTCTCAGAAGGAAATGGAATAGAGAAAAATTTTGATCCTAAAATCTCTTGCATCTATGTCCTTCTTTGACTACTGGGGGGTTCTGTGGCTACTGTAACTTACTTCCAAGCTTATGCTCGCCCTGTTCCCTACAGTTCCACTACCATTCCCATCCTTCCTCTGCTGCCCATTCTACTGGTTGGATTCCTCTTAATTACCCTTCAAAAACCAGGAAAGATGCACTTTCCTCCAAAAGTTCTTCCCTGAATGTCTTCCTGAGCTCCCGATGTCTCTGTTCAAGGACTATCAAGCAATCTGCCCCAGGATTCCAACTGGTGCTGGAAAATTGGCCCAAATCACCCTTCTTATCTTTTCCCCTGAACCGGCTTCTGACTCCCCTCTTTCTATCAGTGATTCCATGATTCACCCAGTCTCTTATGTCCATAACTTTGGAAATACCTCAGACATTCCCCTCACCCCCCATCTGATCACTTAGCAAGTCCTTGTTGCCACCTCCACAACATTCTTCCTCTCCTTCCCTTCCTTTCTTCCTGCTGTCACCACCCCAGAACAGGTGCTCATTATTCCACCTCTCTAGAGGTCTGGGAGAGCCTCCTAACAGGCCTTTCTGCCTCCACTCTCCCCCTCCAACCCATCCTTGGCACAGTTGCCAGAAGAGTATCTATTACAAAAGAGTGGTCATGTTACTTCTCTGCTCAAACCCTGTCTTAAGGCTCCCTATTTGGGTGTTGGATTTGGAGTCAGAAAGATCCGAGTTCAAACCCTGCCTCAGACACTTATTAACTGTGTGACCCTGGACAAGTCACTTAGCCGTGTCAGCCTCAGTTAACTCATCTGTACAATGGGGATAACAACAGCATCTTTTGCACAAGACTGTTGTCTCAAATGGAAGAACATATATCTATAAATCTATATCTATAACTATCTATCTATCCAAAGTGCTTTGCAAAGCTTAAGTTATTGCACAAATGTTAGCAATTTTTATCATTATCAAATAAAATTCTCTCTCTTTTGCCTGATGTACAAAGGCTCCTTAGAGTTATGCAAGAAGCTGAGGCCCAGAGAGAAGGGACCCACTTGATATCAATTTAACAGTCAATTAACAAACATTATTAAGTGCCTATTATGTGTGGGGGGGAGGGGGGAAGAGGAGGAGAGAGAGAGAGGAAGGCAGAGGGAAAGAAAGGAAGGAAGGAAGGGAAAGAAAGGAATGAAGAGGTAGGGGAAAAAGTGAAAAGAAACAATTCTTACTCTGAGGGAGTTTGTATTCCATCTAAAGTGAGCTCCATGGAAGGCAGGCATTGTAATAACAGTCCTTACTTTTAAGATTTGGAAAGTGCTCTCCCCACAACTATCTTGCAATTATTCAAGTATCATTAAACTATTTAAGAGAGGAGGAAAGTTAGTTACAGCTAGCTGGTACTGAAGCTGAGATTCTAAGTATCTTGTAGCTTCAAGGACAACACTCTTTGCCCTCAGTCACTCTCATCCCCCACCCCCCCATTTCTCTGTCTCTCTCCATATCTCTCTCCCCTTTTCCATCTCTCTCTGTCCCTTTCTCTGATCATTCTCTCTCCCTCCTTCCTTCTTTCCTTCTAATGTGTACAATAGTGTTTTTTAATCAAGTTTAAAGCATTAATTACTGGTGTAATTAATGTAATTAATAATTTAATTATTATTAATTAAGGTAATAATTAATGTAAATTTAATTACATGTGTAAATTTGTAATAAGACTCTTCTGGCAGCGGTGCCAAGGATGGGTTGGAGGGGGAGAGTGGAGGCAGGAAGGCCTGTTAGGAGGTTCTCCCAGTCCTCTAGAGAGGTGGAATAACGAGCACCTGTACTGGGGTGGTGACAGCAGGAAGAAAGAGGAAGAATGTTGTGGAGGTGGCAACAAGGACTGGCTAAGTGATCATATGGGGGGTGAAGGGAGTGTCTGAGGTATTTCCACACCTTTGTGGCAGTACCATCAAAGGGATCAACCATGATCTGGAGAACCCAGAGTTGATATATGCAGAGTGCTCTCTAACCACAATGCCTAATCATAACCAAATGGTTTAGTAACCAAAAATTAAACATGAATTAATATTATTATACACACCGCCATAAATTTCAAGTCAGCTGTATTTCACTTATTGGTTATCATCCATTATTAGTCTACCTTGGTCATCTGACAGAGAAGAGTGAGGAAGGGAAAAGAGCACTGAATTTAAAATGACAAGATCCGAGTTCAAGTTTCAGTCTTGATATTTAATTACATGTGTAAACCTGTATAACAAATCACTTAACCTCTCTGACCTTGGTTCTGTCATTTATAAAATGAAAGGACTGGTCTGGATGAGCTCCAAGGTCTCTTTCTTATACTAATTTCTTTGACTCTCCACTAAATGATCACTCTCACCCAGCTGGGTTAACTTGCTTATCATGTTCGAAAATGCATTTCTCTAAGGCTCATTTCTAATCCATTAGTAATTCGTTTCTATCCCTGAAGAACTCTATTCCTTCCCTGAAACTGAAATAAAAAATTCATTGAGAATTACTGGCCTAATAAGGGGCCTTGGAAAGCATCCAATATACCCTCTTGTTCAGAGTAGAAATCCTTATTAAGGGTTCTGCCATGAGGCCTTCTCTAAGGAAAGAGAAAGGTGTGAGTAAATCCCACAATCCTCTAGTCTTGATCACAGTACAGAGCCAAATATTAAGAATAGGAGAAATTGCTTATGTAACTGCAACAATGGTGACTGGCTACAAGACCAAGTAGGATTTTAGGTATCTGTGTGAGGGCAAGACCTTTGAAAAGGGGCACAACTGAACCCAACTGGTCCATTCTGATCTCACTCAATAAGAGATCACTACAAACAGAGGCTTAGCATCAAAGGATAAGGCTTCCTTCTACCAAAACAAGAAAGCTTCTTTTCCACATCACAATCCCGAGACAACTCATGAAAATCAGATGATAGAAAAACAAGATACAACAGAGAGAAGAGGGGTCAAAACTCAATCTGACGATCCCCTGCCATGGAAGTTAAAATCTGAATTCATTTCAAAGGCAAAGAGACCATCTCTGATGCTACAACCTTAGCATTTTTTCTCACAGCTCGTCGGCCCAAACAAGGGGAAATTAATATGACCCTACTTTTGCATGAGGCTTACAAAGCTCTTTCATTAATCAATAAGTACGTAAGGAGAGCCTATTATGTCCCAGGTGCTAGGGATACAAGTACAAAGACTAAAACAATCCCTCCTGGTAGGAAGCCTACATTCTAATCCAATGAGGGAGAGAAGTATATACGAAAATACATGCGACGTGAGTAAAAAATGAAGAAATACCAACATAAACTCAGTAGTTCAGCATGAGGTAGCTCAGGAGAGAGGGCATTAGCAGTTGGTGATGGCGAGGAGGGTCGGGAAAGGCTTCATGAAGAAGACAAGGACTAGACGGCATCAAAAAGGAAAAAACGGATCCTATGAGGCAGAGAGAACGCAAGAAGGCATTCCAGGCATGTTATTTGTCCTTCATTCTCAGAGAGGACCATCACGTCAGGAAGGTGATGCCATGACGTGAAAGTGAATTGGATTTAAGTGAGGGAAGGCTGTGCAAAGTCATCAGCCTCACTTTATCCTCTGAAGCCATCTGGGTCCAGTGGCAAAGATTCAGATCAGGACCACTGGAGATGGCCCCTAGGCATGGAAGGCAAGTTAGGACATAAATAGGAGATGAAGTCATGTTCCTGAGTTCAAATATAGCCACACTAGCTGTGTGACTCTAGGCAAGTCACTTAACCCTATTTCCCTAAGTTTTCTCATCTGTAAGATGAGCTGGAGAAGGAAATGGCAAACCACTCCAGTATCTTTGCCAAGAAAACCCCAAATGGGGTCAGGAAGAGTTTGAAGTGACTAAAAAAATGTATGATGTTGAGCAAAGAACAGAGAGAAGACCAGTCAAACTGGCATGCAGAGTGCAGGAAGGGGAATTATGTCTAACAAGATAAGCAGTTTAGGTTGGTGTCACATAGTGTAAAGCTTGAAAAACTAAACAAAGGATTTTATATTTTATTTTCTATTTATTATATATTATGTAATATATAATAGAAAATATTATATATAAAATATACATATTTCTATTTATTACATATTATATTTTATATTATATATTATATTTTATTATTTATTTTATTCTAAAGGCAAATAGGAAGCCACTAGAGTCAGTAAAGAAGGGAGTCCCATGGTCAATTCTGCATTTCAAGAAAATCACTTTGGCAATGGTGTATAGGATAACCTGGAGCAGTGAGAGGATTTGGGGCAGAGAGACCAGTTCAGAGACTGTTGGAAGAGTTTAGGCAATTGGGAAAGAAGGAGGAATTTAAGCTGTGTGAGTGGAAAGCTGTATATGAGCTGTATATGAGAACTGTTTTCACATTATCTCATTCTAGCCTTGCAATAACACAGAGAAATCATAGGATTTAGACCTTCAGGATTTAACTGCGTGACCGAGGGCAGGCCCCTTAACTTCTAAGCCTCTGCTTCTTGATAAACTAGAACAAGGAGATCTGCCATCCCTACTTCCCAAAACTATGAGACTCTGATGAAATAATGTCTGAAGCATTTTTCAAGCCTCAAAGTTTCACAGAACTGTTGGTTATTATTGTCACTTCTCTCTGGTCCCCCCTTAGGTAAAAGGGGGAATGTTTTGCCCAAGGTCACCCAGGTGGCAGGGTTAGGTGGGATTTAGACCTGGATTCTCAGACTCCAAATTCAGAATGCTTTCCATTTTTACAGATCGTACCACGCCTCAGAGACCTTAAGGTCATACAATGCTCCCTTCTCAACATCTACCAATATTCAGGTGTCCCAAAGTCTCAATGCAGTTTTAAGCTTTAATTGCTGATAGTTAAGTAGCTGAGTGGAAGGCTGACTTGAGTGGAGAAAAGATTTTAGGCAGGAAAACCAACTAAAAGGTGAGATGATGAGATCTGTCTACACCAGTTTGGCTGGTGGCTGTGTGGGTAGAAAGAAGAGGAGACACAGGGAGTTATGTACTGAAGATAGAAAGGACAAGACTGGACAGCAGACTGGAAACATGAGGAAAGCACAAGTGAGCAGCAGGGGAGGACAAGGAGTTGTTTGCCTTGGGGACAAGGAGGATAGCGAGCTATTAAAACTGCCCTAAGACTTTTGGGATACCCTGTATGTATCACAATTATTTGAGAGGAGGCCCTATGTGTAGGCGGCATGATGGGATAGGTCTATACCCTAAAAATCACTTTCTTTCATACTGAGTCAGTGTGCCATAGACCCCTCAAAGGGTTATTCTTCTGGATTAAAAAGCAGGCTTTCTAGGAGGTTAAAGTTCACCTTACAAAGGTAAATTATCTTGGTGGCTTCGAAAGAATACTCACCAAATATGGTAGCAGGAGACCTGGGTCCAAATACTGATTCTGCTATTTGCCATTTGTGTGACCTAAGACAAATCACTATCTGTCTCTGAGGCTCAGTTTTGCCCATATGTACAATCAGGTTATTGTATATAATGTTTTCTATACTTTTCCCAGATGTAAAGCCCATGATAATGAAGATCCCTCTTTACATTTCTGTACACAGTAATACAGGCATGGAGTAATTTGTCAAATTGGTCAGTTATCATCCTACCATGCAGAAAGAAGCATTCATAAAAGACAAGTACACTTGCATAAGGGAAAGTTAGAAGAGAACATTTCAGAGTAAGGGAACAAGCTTAAGACAAAAGAAATCACCTTAATAGTAATTTTCTATCACTTACCACTTTTCTCTACTCTCTCCTGGCTGGTGGGGCGCCGAGGAGTGGGAGCTGCTGGGGCAGCCGGAGTTGAGGGGGATGGGCCATCTCCTGGAGGCCCACGTCTCTGATCTTTAGCCTCCTCTCTCGGCTCTGAAGAAGCAGCTGCATTGAGCTGGGACCGCCCATGTTGTGGCTGGAGGTGAGACGGACTCGGTGGGGATGGGTCTGGCTCCATGCTACCTGAAACAGACAGACAAGTGTTTAAGGAGGACAAAACCACAGTCCCCTGACTCTCTTCCATTGAGAGCTTTTCCCCACTTCTTAAAAGAAATCTATATCCATGATAATCAGAGTAATTCATTTATAAAATAGCAAAAAAAAAAGCTGAATTTGAGATCAGAGAATATCAGATTAAACCAATGAGCCAACAAGGATTTACTGAGAATTTACTGTGTGCCAGGCACAGTGCTACATGCTGGGGATACAGACAAAGGTAAAACCATTCTCAGCCTCAAGGATCTCACATTCGAATAGACTCTATACAGACAAGATATGTGCCATGTAAGTGGGTGGTCATCTCGGAGGGAAGGCACTAGCAGCAGGAAGGGGACTAGAAAAGGGAGGTGGAAGCGAGGAGGGAGAACATTCCAGGGAAGGGGGCCAGACTGTGAAAAGGCATGGATTCTCCAGATGGGAGTGCCCTGTGCAAGAAGGCCAGTGTTGCTGGACTGTCAAATACATGAAGAGGGGTGAAGTGTAAAAAGACTGGAAAGGTAGGAAGGAGCCAGGTTATGAAGGGCTTTAAAAGCCCTTTGCATTTAATTAGGGAGTCACTGGAGTTTACTGAGGTAAGGAAGGGGTGATATGTTCACACCTAAGCTTTAGGAAGACCACTGTGGTCCCTCAGGATCACAGATCTCAACAGAGCTTGAAGGCACCTCCAACATCCTCTAGTTCAAATGCCTCAATTTATGATGGAGGAAAATGATATTCAGGGAAGTTGAATTACTCATTACACAGGTAAGTATGGGGGACAGGGGCTCTCCAGTCATCTTGATTTATGTCTTGCCACTGAACCCTGATGCCTTCCAGAGGAAAAAGTGAGGCTGGTGACTCTGCAAAGCCCTGCCTCACTTAAATCCAATTCACTTGCATGTCATGGCATCACCTCCCTAATGTCATGGTCCTCTTTGAGGAACGAAGGACAAACAACTAGAAGTATCAGAGCCAAGAAATCAAAGTGAGGTCCTCTCAGTCTAAATGCAGTGCTCTTTATATCACACCCTGATCCAAGGTCACACAGAAGGCAAGAGCTAGGGATAGGACTGGACCCCCTTCCTCTGCTTCTAAGTCTATGGTGCCTTCTTCCACTCTCCCGTGATGCCACAACAGAGTTGGCCCTGTTCCACGAGGAGTTTCTGCCACAATACAGAACCTTGAAAATTGCCCTCACTTCCCTATTTCCATAGAAGTCTTTGTGATTTCCAATAGGAATCACCTCTCATTCACATTTATCCCTTTTTGTGAGACCACCATGCAATTAAGTTCACTTAATCTTAGAAAATACTACTACTTCTACTACTACCAACAACGGAAAATTACTCTTATGTACACAGTAATATTTTTTTAAAGGGATAATTTGGAACATAGGCCCTGGAGGCCAAACCTGGACACTGAGGGAAGAAGCTATTCACAACCTTTAAATGGATTCAGGTCCTGGAAGAATGTCAGCCACATGCAGAAGCAACTTCTGCAGAAATCAATGTGCAACTATATTTACTAACCAGAGATTTTCAGAAAACACGCACCCAGCTGTTTAGAAGATAAAAATAAGCAGTGAGAACGGCAGTGGTGTGCTGTCACTGCCCACCCAGGCAAAGACAACTGGTTATGTTGAAAGAAAACTGACCATGGATAGTTTGATTACACATGAAATCAAAAGACTTGGGTTCTAGTCCCCCTACTCTTAATTTGTGAACTTGTATAATTTACTTCCTCTCTCTCATTTATAAATTGGAAAGGCTAGCATAGTGTCATGGGTACAAGATCAGCCTTGGAGGCAGGGAGTCCCGAGTTCAAGTTTGTGCCTCTAAGGCAAATCAGCTCACATCGGCATTCCGGCCAACTCCAAGACCACACTGGTATGTAAATTCTTTGGGAATGAGCCAGAAGTTGACTCCAAGTCCTGTTTTTGAATCCAACACTCTTTCCCCTGAAACACATTCTCTCTCGGGGACAGGAGATCGGTTGTGCCAATACGGAGGGAGGAGACAGTGTTTCAAGCTCCTAGTCTAATCTGGCTGGAATGTGAGCTATCAGTACAAATGTAAACTGTACATAGCATTCAGAAGAAACAGCTCAAAAATTATTTTTTCTAAAAAGGCAGGAATGATCATCAGAATGGTGATTTCACAAATAAAGAAGAAAACTGAGGTATTTAAATGCCTTAGAAAGTCAGAAGTCCTTGAATATATACTCTATGGAGGTTAGGACTACAGTTTATTAATCTCTGTATCTCCTTTGATACATAACACTGCACTGCACATAAGAGGTTTCCTATACATTTTGCTTTACGGAATTTAAAAACATAATTCTGAGAATGGGCTCATAGGGTTCACTAGACTGCCCTAAAGAGAGGTCCGTAACAACAAAAGGTTCAGAATCCCTGGGCTAGATGATCTCTCTAGTCCCTTTTATTTTTAAATACCACAACCTTAACCACTTACCAATATAATCTTCCTAGTACCATGGGCAGCTAGGTGGTGCATAGAGCACTGCGCCTGGAGTCAGAAGGACTCATTTTCCTAAGTTCAAATCCGGCCTCAGACACTTACTAGCTGTGTGACACTGGGTAAGTCACTTAACCACATTTGCCTCAGTTTCCTCACCTGTAAAATGAGCTGGAGAAGGAAATGGCAGACCATTCCAGTATCTTTGCAAGAAAACTCAAAATGGGGTCACAAAGACTTGGTCATGACTACACAACAACAGTACCGTGCTCCTGCCACCTTACCCTGTAATGCAGGCTGATTATATCAGCCTCTTCACTCAAGGAAAGTAGAAGGAATCACAAACAGTAACAGCTAGAAAGTGACTAAGTAACATCCATGATGATAATCTTTGACTCCAAAGGAATCCTAACTCCTGTATTTATTCTTATCTGCCCTATCCATATCCAAAGACGGCTTGGGTTTTATCATTCTTTGTATTCCTCAGTATAAACCCCACAGTCCTAACACCTGTGGGGAAATCCAAGAATTACCCACGCCTATGGCCCATGTCAATGGTCAAGAGGGACTCAGCATCATCACAACGCAGGAGCATGCACAAGCTCATGGTTAGCGAGCACGTCCACACAGACACACACAGGATTTTAAAAACAGAAAAAACAGCTGCGTCCTCCAATCTCCAAACTTGACAAATATACTCCCTGAATCTAAAACCATGCCTGGTCCTTTAAGGACAAATGCCTAAAAAGTGAACCCCTTAGTCCTTCCTGTAATCTGGCTCCCATCTATTTTTCCAACCTTATTTCTTGTTCATTTCCTTTAACACACTCTATCTAAACTAGCAAATCTACACCATTCTGGTTAAGAATTTTGGTTTGATTTGGTCCAGTCCTCTTATGTTACAGATGAGGAAACCGAGTCCTAGAGAGGGGGTTGGAACTTATCTACAGTGTGAAAGATGAGTCAGAGATGGGAGAGAACAGTGATGGTGCAAACAAAATCATCATCACCATCATCACCACCACCATCACCATCATTACCATCACCATCACCATTATCATGACTATGACCATGACCACCATCATCACCATCATCACCATCATCACCATCATCACCATCATCATCATCATTACCATCACCATCATCATCACCATCACCATCATCATCACCATCATCATCATGACCATGACCATGACCATCATCATCACCATTATCACCATCACCATCATCACCATCATCATCATCATCATCACCATTATCATGACCATGACCATCATCATCACCATTATCACCATCACCATCACCATCATCACCATCATCATCATCATTACCATCACCATCATCATCACCATCACCATCATCATCACCATCATCATCATGACCATGACCATCATCATCACCATTATCACCATCATCACCATCATTACCATCACCATCATCACCACCATTATCACCATCATGACCATCACCATCATCACCATCACCATTATCATGACCATCACCATCATCATCACCATTATCACCATTATCACCATCACCATCATCACCATCACCATCATCATCATCACCATCACCATTATCATGACCATGACCATGACCATCACCATCATCATCACCATCATCACCATCATCATCA
>CM053601.1:135358161-135371364 GCA_028646575.1 Pseudocheirus occidentalis | reverse complement strand
CCATCACCATCATCACCATCACCATCATCATCATCACCATCACCATTATCATGACCATGACCATGACCATCACCATCATCATCACCATCATCACCATCATCATCATCACCATCATCACCATCATTACCATCACCATCATCATCATCACCATCATCATCACCATCATCATCATCACCATCATCACCATCATTACCATCACCATCATCATCATCACCATCATCATCACCATCATCATCATCATTTATGTAGCACTTACCCTATGTTGGACATTATGCTAAGAACTTTGCAATATTCTATTACTTGATTCTCTGGGTAGTAGGCATTACTATTATTCTTTATTTTACAGATGAGAAAAATGAAACAGAGGTTAAGCGACTTGCCCAAAACAACAAACTCGGAAAAAAAAGTGTGTCTGTGTTAACCCTGAATTAGAATACATCACCAGGGCCTTTCCATTCTGTGTCTTATATTATATTTTTATTCCATATCAAACTTAGTGCATTTACTTAAATACTGTGGCACAGACTTAAATTTTTGATTTTTTAAAAATTAAATTATTGAGTCATTGTGACAGAGGAAAGAGCAAAGGATCTGGAATGTGAGCAGAGAAAAATACCACATGTGCAATTATTACAAATAGTAATGTGTGTTACAAATAGTAAAGTGTGCTACAAGGTATGGCATGAAGAGATCTTGCCCATTTCCTCTAGGAAAATCTGGAGAGAACGAGAAGACCTTCAATTGAGGGGACTAGGAAAGTAGAGGTCATAGCATCCAATGTTAAACCTTGAAAGAAATAAGGAAAGTGATCTTGAGTCAGAGGGTCCAGGTTCAAATCCTGAATCTGACACTGGCCACCTGTATGACCCTTGACAAGTCACTTTCCCTGGGCCAAAATTTCCTCTTCTAGGAAAAGAGAGGTTTGAACTACATGATTTCTAACATTCCTTCCAATTCTAGAATTTTCATCTAAGAACAGGCAGGGAATTCCATCCCAACATGGAAACAGCTAGGTGGCATAGTATATGGTGTGTTAGATTCAGAGTCAAGAAGACGTGCATTTGAATCCCACAGTAAACCCTTACTAGGTGTATGATCGTGGGCAAGTCACTTAAACTTGCTCAAACTGAGCTTCCTCATCTGTTAAATGGAGATAAGAGCACCTACATTCCAGGACTATTGTGAGCATCAAGACAGATGTGTGGTTGAGTCATTTCAGTGGTGTCCGACTCTCCATGCCTCTATTTGGGTTTTCCTGGCAAAGATATTGGAGCAGTTTACCATTTCCTTCTCCAGCTCATTTTTTACAGATGAAGGAACTGAGGCGAACAAGGTTAAGTGACTTCCCCAGGGTGGGTCACACAGCTAGTGTCTGATGATAAATTTCAACTTGAGTCTTTCTATACCAAGTTCAATGTTTCGTCCACTACGTCACCTAGATTCCCTCAAAAGAGACATTATCAAAAAACTCTGGATAAAGACAAAAAAAACCTTGGCAAACTCTAAAGCTCTATGTAAATACTATTATTATTGTTCTTATCATAGTCATCTAATTTGAGAATGGGAATGTAGAAGTAGGAAACTGGGTTCAGTGAAGAAACACTTATTAAGTACCAACTATATACGAGGTACTGGACCAAGCAAGTGCTGGGGATACATAAAAAGGCAAGAGACAGTCCCTGTCCTCAAGGATCTTACAATCTAATAGGGGGGAATGGATGGTCCTTTTCCCCATCAGCTGATTTCTATTAAGTTTCTGTTTGTGGTTAATTTCCTTGTGTCTGGCTCCTCTTAAGTGGGGAAGATGAACAACAAAAACAGAGTGAAAACTACTACAGGTTTTGGGGTGTGGGTAATTAATACATTCCTGAACATAATCTAGCAAGAGAGACAACTGAGCACTCGGGGCAGCTGCGATTTGCCTGGTGCTGGCATCCTCTCCACCAGTGCAGATCTCATCCTTCTCTCCCCCTCCTTGTCACAAGAAGTGAACCTGGGATGCCATGGAAATCTTGGTGGAAGGCTTCCTTAACTTGAGGCTAGTGATAAGTCTCTGCAGCTTCACTAGGCTAGGCCCTGGAAGTCAGAAATACTGTCTGAAACAGGCTGGCAATAGTCAGAAGAGGCAAAGGGGTGTCATCTCATTCCCAGTGTCATCTCACCAGAACATCAAAAATAACATTCGCCAGGAAACTATGGAAATGGATACATTCTCAAAGATTATGTCTAGGATTTTATGTCTCTCCTTCTCCAGGGAGATAGTATCTTGTAATATATAATATAAGATAAAATAATATTATATGATATGATGTAATGTAATAAAATAAATATAATATAATAAATATAACATAATACAAAATTATATAAAATATGATATGACATGATACACTACAATATGACAAAATATAATGATATGATATGATATAATGTAATATATACATACACAAGATATCATATCTTGGTGTATAATATAATAACTGATATGCTGTTATCAGTTACTCTGTGTTAGAACAGGGAGCTCTCACTGACCAATGCACAGTGTAGTGGTCAAGGGACAAAAGGTTTCATTTTGGAGAATCCATGTGGCAGCCTATTTTGTACATTCAGAGGGTCCTTCCAATGAGCAGGATACTGGACTCGCGCTCTGATCTCTGACTTGTTTCTCTATATAAGAAAAGGTTACAACGTCCTTGATGGATGTAAGTTGCTTATTTTTGCCCTCAAGTATTAAGAGCTTAGGCAGGGGACAGGGCAGGACAGTGAGACCAAAGGGGACTCACTCATAGGAAACCAAAAATGAAACCCTTGGAATTCAAGAGCAGGAAAGCTTTCAAGATCATTTAGTCCTATCTTCTCATTTTACAGAGAAGGAAGCTATCTACCCTAGTTTGGTCAAAGTAAATGAAGTAAGAAGGAAGAAAGGCAGAAAACAAAACAAAACAAATGAAAACACTGATTTGCAGCGAGGACCTGGTTTTAAAACCTGGCTCTGCTATTTGGTAACTCTGTGACCTTAAGCAAGGTACTTAACCTTTTAGGGTCTAGGATTTTTCCTCTGTAAAGTCTAAGATCCTATGAATCACAGGTACAGACTAAAAGAGAGCATGTATTGATAAATAGGGATTTTCGTACATTTAGAGCTAGAAGGGACTGGAGGGATCATCTAGGAAACTGAGACCCAGAGAGAGAAAATGATTGCTCCAAGGTAACATGGGTGGCCAGTGGCAGAGATGGGACATGAAAGCATGTGCTTTGAGTCCAAAAGCAGGACTTTCTACTGCATAAGGACGCCCTCTGACTCCCCTTCCCCCACCAAAGCAGAAGCTTTATCATGGAAAAAGTCAAACCCAATGAAACCCTAAACCATCACTGACAAAGCAGGAATAGAATCAAGCCATACTTGAGCGGGTTTTCTGTTCTGAAGCCCAATATATTAATTTAGGCAGGAAAGCAACAGAAAATAGTTCAGTGTCTGCTCAAAAAAAACATCCAGAAAAACCTGAAAAGGAAACAGAGATAGAGTAGGGAGAAAGCCCTGGTAACACTATGTTCCTTAGGTTGAGTTTAAAATGTTGGAGGAGGAGATACTTTAAAAGAAAAGAGATTAGGCAGAGATATAACCTCCTCAATTACTGTTGACAGGATTCAGAGCTAGTTAAGTTCTAGACCACTGGATATAACTCCCTCATTTTACAGTTAGAGAACCTGAAGGTGTCCTTATTATTCTCCAGTCTGGAAAATTCAGCATCAATTCAATTCAATAAACATTTTTTAAAGCACCTACTATGGCCCTGGCACTGTGCTAGGGATGCAAAAACAGGCAAAAGACAGACCCTGACCTCATGAAGCTTGCAATCTAACCGGACAGACACATGCAAACATAAATATACAAGGCAAGCTATTTACAGGATAAAAAAGGAAATAATAAAGGGAAGGCTCTGGAATTAAGCTGAGAACTTCTAAGAAGTTTAGGGAAGGGCAGAGAGAGAGGATGAATCTAGCCAGAAGGGTAGTTTTGGGTACCCCCAGGGTCCCACTTCTATGGTTTTCAATCTCCAAATGCAACTGACAACAGCTACCAGTTTTCTAGCTTTCTGTTACAGGACAGGTAGTAAAGCAGCCTCCCTCTCCTGCCACTCCCTCTGGTAGTTAAATCGGTCACTGATCAAAGGGCTGAGAGGAGAGGTATGGTCAAAAGCCCTTCAACTTGATCTGCAACAACTTGTTCTTTTAGATGCTAACCCACAGCCCTTACAAGGGGATAGCAATTGGAGGATGGGGAGTCCCCCCCCCCCCAGCATGAGGGACCACAGCAGGGTACAGCTTAGAGCAGCTCCGATGTTGCTGAGGCTGTTCTAGAGAAGGGATGCACAGACCTGGGAGAGATGCCTGCTCTCCCTCTCCCCCTTACCCATCCCCCCTCCTATTGGAAGCCAGGCACACCTCGGGCATAGACATAAACCAGAAGCACTCTCGGGACTCGCCCGTTTAGAAAATGCCCTTAGTGGGAAGGGGTCACGCACAGAGGCAATTCCCAAACCCGGACCTGACAGCCAAATAGTGACCTAAGCATCCTTGGCAACACCTCTGCAAAACGGAGGGGTTCGATTCTACCGGCATTTATTAGGCACCTATTAAGTGCTTGGTCCTGAAGATTCGAAGTGATCTTTAAGATCACTTCCAGCTCTAATGCTAAGGTTCCTGGTATTATCCCTGGGAAGGGGGCAGGGCTGAATGTAAAAAGTGCTGGACTTAGTGTCAGGACGACGCTGAGGCTACCCGTAGATCACAATCTGCTCTCTGAGCCTCAAGTTCCTCATCTGTAAAATGGGGGCAAACGTAAATCTACCGCCTACATCATGGAACTATTGAGAAGCAAGAGCTTTGTATTCCAGAAAGCGCTGTAGAAGTAGAAGTAATTGGTGCTGAAGTGCAAGGGGGCCGGCCCCTCCAAGTCCTCCCTCCGAGGTGCCCCCCCACGACTACTTTCTCCTCGGGGTACCAAACTTACCCAGGCCAGCGGGAGGAGTCAGCCCGCCCGGAAAGCCCGGCTCTGGCGCGGCCCGCGAGGTTTGGTTCGCGAGCCTGAGTTTTGCTTGCGTGCGGCCCCAGCCCGCGGGAGCAGCAGGAGCAGCAAAAGACAGCGCCAGCAGCGCGACAGCTGAACGCAGACTGGCCCGCCGGCAGCCGTGCTGCACAATCTACCCCGGCGCCCCCGAGACCCCGCCCTGCTCCGCCCCGCCCCGCCGCAACGTTCCATTCAGAGCCGTCCTGCCGAGGGCTGCAACAGGGCACCGAGTGCTCAAAGGCCCAATCCGGCTGTCCGTCAGGTTACGCCCCACCCCCTCCCGCCGCCTCCACCACTCAGCGACCTGAGAGCTGAGAGCTCAGGGAGCTGGAGAGCTCAGGAAGCCCGAGTCAGCACTGGGCAAAAGTTTCTGATTCGTGGACCGGGTTCCCTCGTGGCGCCTCCCTCCACGCGGCTGCAGAGGCCGGGGTTGGCTGAGAGCTGGAGCCAGAGAGGACCCTGGGGATCAGCTTGTGTGCCCCATCATTTCACAAAGGCCCCAGGGCGAGCTGGTGCTGGAGTCCGGGTCTGCCACGAGGGCCCTGGGTTCAGCCCCATGCAGTCTCCGGGTTCCATTTTCCACTTCTGTAAAATAGAAGTTTTGAGCAGCTGGCCACTGAGATCCCATGCTAATACAGCTTGCTCTTAAGAGTCTAAGTTCAACCCAATTTAAGTTAATTAGCCTAGAGAACAGAATAAGGCTTTCTAATAGCCAGAGTCCAGTTGTATGCATCGCAGACAGGCTTAAAGTCCAGTTGTATGCATCGCAGACAGGCTTCAAAATCCTAGGCTTTTCTGAGTTTCTCCTGCGCCCTCTTATTAAACTTCTGAAAAGTACGTTATCCTAGTCACTATTAGCTGTGCAATGCCCCTCTTCTTCAAACACGGCAGGACTGTGGCCGCAACTCTGGAGCTCTGGAATTCTGTACCCAATGCTTCATTTAGCTCTCTGTCTCTCTGTCTCTCTCCGTTTCTCTCTGTCTCTCTGTTTCTCTCTGTCTCTGTCTCTCTCTGTCTCTGGTTCTCTCTGTCTCTGTCTCTCTGTCTCTCGCTGTTCTGTTCTCTCCTCTCCTCTCCTGTCTTTCCTCTTTCCTTACTCATCGCTGACTCCATCCCTTCCTCACTGCTCCCTCATCACTCTCTCCATTCCTTTCTCACCGCTCCTCTTTTGTCCCTGGTGATTAAAACAAAAGTTCTGCAGTATTTTGGTCCTGCCATCAGAGACCTGAGATCTCAGCAAAAGCTACTGGCCCGTTTGCCTCCGGGCAAGAATACTCAGAACAAGTTTTACTTGTACATAGTTTTAAGGCTAACAAATCACATGCGCGACAATAAAGAGTGAGGTAGATTGCCTATTAGTATCCTTTTTTTTTTTTTTTTTTTTTACAGAGGAGAGAACTGGGTCCCAGAAAGGAAAAGTGAACTTGCCCATTGCCACTCAGGTATTAAAATGGTCTTGATGGGATTGTAGCCTCACTTTTATCCTTCTTTCCATCTTTGTTTTCTTCAGTGTCGTTTAGACTTATTTCTAGGATTGTGAGATCATACATAGTCCAAGTGGTAGCCCCATAGTAGCTCCACTGTTCTCAATAGTGAAAAGTTTTTGTTATAAAAGTCTTTGTTAATCTTTCTCATTTTTTTTTTTTGGTCCATTTGCTGGCTTTCCAATTTCATCCTTAAATGTTCTTGAGTTGACTTTAATTAGTTGGATATTTCCCCAAGTTTTCTTCAACTTCCTTCTCTGTTAGATTAAAAAAAAAAAAACAAAAACAAAAAACAAGTTTATTTCTATGCCAGTGTTGTCCTTGGCTACTAACTATATTGTTCTGCTTGGCAAGGAAGCCAAGTCTTTGCTGGCTGAGGCGATTTAGTCTCCTGATGCTGGTTGGATCTTCTCTTCATAGTACTTGATTTATATAGTTTAAACTTCATAATGGTTATAACCCACATCAATGTGTATTCTTCCACCTATTTCCTATTTTTGGCTTTAACACAATTTAAATAGGTCAAGTTGAAATGGTCTTAATTGCATGTCCTGTGTTTTCTCTTTATTATGGTTTGAAGTTGCTTTTGATAATTGGCTTAACACTGATTCACTTATACAACTGATTCATGAATAACTTCCACATTAGTAATCAGTTAATTTCCCATAAAAATCTTATGGATTTCAATTTTGTTACATTATTTGTTGCTTGGTAGGTCCAACACCTTCCAAGAAAAGACTATCGCTGTATTTATAGAAGTGTATATTTCTATCTATAGATACATTGATTTATTGATATATGTGAAACTTCTGTGAATGCTCCAATACTCTGGCCTCTCTTCTGTGTTTTCTAATATTTATTGTCTCATCACCCTTTGCCTTTGCATTGAAGTCACCAAGTATCAAAATGTATCATGATTTAATTTGTAGAATCTTCAAATTCTTCACAGAATTTCTTAATCTCTTCATCTTCTGCAAAAGATGTTGACCTATAAGTTTCAAATAATGTTGCTGATAAATATATCATGGCACAAATACAAAATGACCAAAAGGCCAATGAAATAATGCCTTTTTTGCCTTTGGTCATGTGATAAAATTAACTGTTAGTTCCTTTCGTTGCCTTTCCAATGAGAACCTGTGAACCATCCCTACATTTAGCTGCAATTTCTTCTGGTTTCATGATGAGAATGTGAAGATTCACCCAACTCACTCCTTTCAATAATATGTCTATTTAATCATCATTGCACAAGGATATCAAAAGTACTCTGTTAATGTTTATTTTTTAATGTGATTATTAACACTGTCCCTTTTTCTACCAAACTGCTTCTGAAGTCACATAGGACTGGAGACCATTCTATATATTTTCTTTGTTTCAGAAGTGGCTATAGACAAAGAATTGATTTCCGAGTGACTGGCCTACTGGTGATGTGATCCTTTGTGCTTTTCTAGGCTAGGCCTTGGAAAGCAGACATAACCATTGCCAGGACAGTACTTAACTCCTTTCTAGCATGGTGGAGACTGAATTCCATACCTATAACCTTCAGGTAGTTCCCTGAATTCCACTCCCATAACATGGTGAATCAAAGTAGGACTTTGTAGGGAAAAGGCTGGAGCTATGATAAAATCATGGATTCTTGAAATGTTTAAAGTATTCAAAGTATTGTCAAAATTCAGCTAGATTGTAAAGTCCCTGAGGTCAAAGTCATCATTCTTTATATTTGTCTATATTTCCCATAATGGCATCTTTTGAACAGCAGGTGCTTAATAAATAACTTTTTGGTTAATTGACTGATTGATTAAACCAGGGAGTGGGGAACCTTCAGCCTTGAGATCACATGTGACCCTCTAGGTCCTCAATGTGGCCCATTGACTGAATCCAAACTTCACAGAACAAATCCCCTTAATAAAAGAATTTATTCTGTAAAATCTGAATTCAGTTAAAAGGCTGCACCCAAGGACCTAGAAGGCCACAGGTTCCCTACCCCTGGATTAAATATTTGAAAGGCAGTCTCCTTGGAATAATAAGAATGACAATAATAGCATCATCAGAAATATTAGTGTTGTATGGGGCTGGAAAGGTTGGTTGTCCTGGGTTCAAATTCCACCTCTGTCACTATATGACAGATCAATTTTCTTGGGACTCTCATTTCTTTCTTTATAAAATGAGTTGGACTAGATGGTCTTTCGAAGTCTCTTTCAACTCTGAAACTATTATCCTAACATAGACCTAGTCCATTGCTCTCATTTTTCAGACGAGGAAGCGGAGGCCTAAAGAGGTATCGTATTATATTGGGAAGAATTGAGAGATCTGGGTTCTAATCCCAGTCCCAGTTCTGACACTATATGTGTGACCATGGGCAAGACACTTCATTTGTCTGAGCCTCAATTTCCTCTTCCATGAATGGTATTAATAACAATCTTCTTCCCAGGTTTGTTGTGAGAAAATACCCTGTAAATCTTGGTGTTATAGAAATGTGAATTATTAGTGCTCAGCGAAGTGCCTAAAGTTGTTTAGTTAATTAGAGGCAGAGTTGGAATTAAATGTAGGCCTTTGTCTATTTTAGCTAAATACCTAAAGCCGGCATTATTTCACGGTCATAGTCTTGTGAGGTATATAGTACAAGGGTTATTATCTTATTTCACAGATGAGGTAACCAGGACCCAGAGGAATCCAATGACTTGATTAAGGTCACACAGGTAGTGAGTCATAGACTTTGTGTAGAACCGTTGAGACCAAGGATCAGATGATGAGTGGTGGAAGCTCATGGGACTGTGTATCATCTTGACTCGCTGCTATTTCAGGTGTCCTTCTTCCCCAAATAAGTTGGAATCTGCTTTTTTATGGATAATGTGAGGGTGTCTCCATTTACTCATCGGAGTAGGCGGGAACAATGACATTTACCTGCCTAGAGAGATGATTCATTAAGCACTTATTGAGCTTTCAGTTGGGGAAAAAAACAAAGAACACAATCATTTGTACTAATGGACGTTTGAGTTGGAAGAAGCACAACCACATGAATAGTGTAAAGGAGAGACTCCAAAGAACCTCAATTATTGTAGACCCTCCTAGCTTCTTCTTGCTCGAAGCTGAATAATATCTTGCGGTTATATACGTATATGCTACACTACACATATGTATCATATATAACAAAATATGCACGTGTGTTTATTTCCATCTCTCTCCCTCTCTTTCTCTGTCTCTGTCTCTCTCTTTCTCTGTCTCTCTCCCTCTCTCTTTCTGTCTTTTTCTTTCCATCTATACATGTCTATTTAATTATCTTCCTGTCTCTGTCTGTGTATATATCTTTCTATCTATTTATCTATCTCTCTGTGTATCTATATATCTATCTGTCTATCCATCTATCTATCTCTCTGTCTATCTCATCTCTCTCTCTCTCTCTGTTTCTCTGTCTCTGTCTCTCTGTCTCTGTCTCTCTAATCTGTCGAATTTAAGGTTCATGAAGATCTGTCCTTACCACAATCTTGTAAAGTAGGTAATGCCACCATTCCTGTTTTACAAATGAGGGCAGTGAGGATCTGAAAGACTGATTTGCTTGGGCTTGCACTGCTAATAATTAAATATCTGAGACAGAATTTGAACTTCGGTATCCTTACCTTAAGTCCAGAATGCTTTTCTGCTAGTCTACAGTGGCTTCTCTGATGTTTACATCATTCTGACAATAACAACTGGAAGTGGTCACCTGTCCTCTGCTTAAATACTTCAATCAATCAATTAAACCATCAATAAACATGTATTAAGTGTCTATGATGGGCCAGGCATTGTGCTAGGGATACCAGGGATACAAAAAAGAAGCAAAAGACGGTCACTGTCCTCAAGAAGTAAGAATTCCTGTTTAACAACACTCCAAATAATCCTTAGGACAAGATCTTAATCTATGCAGTGGCACAGGGACCTAAAGCCAGCATCACTTTCCCTCCTTTCCCCTACACCACCCCAAACTTATTTGTTGTAAACTGTTATCAGTAATTACCAGTTATAGCTAGGTCTTGAATAGTGCAAATAATGAATCCCATGAAGTGTTCTCATTATTTGAATTCATACTACCTGTTTCCACTGGTCTAGAACCAATTGCCAGATTTTCCATATATAACTTCAAATAATGTGAATTTGAATAATGCAGCCACTTCATGGGATTCACTGTCCATAGTAATCAAGACCTAGCTACAATGATTTTGCATTCATTTCAAGATTAAGATGTATTTAAATATTGATAATTTGATACATTTAAGTAATTAACAGTCATTTGACATTCCTATTAAGAGGTATTTGGGGGCGGCTAGGTGGCGCAGTGAATAGAGCACCGGCCCTGGAGTCAGGAGTACCTGAGTTCAAATCCGGCCTCAGACACTTAATACAAAAAACTAGCCGTGTGACCTTGGGCAAGTCACTTAACCCCAACTGCCCTCCAAAAAAAAAAAGAGGTATTTGTTTGCCTATTATGTGCCTAACACTGAAGCAGCTATTTCAGGAAATACCAAAGACATATATCCTATAGCTACTGGGAACCTTGTGGTCTGGTTGTGGGGTCAAGATTAAGACACATACAAGAAAAAAAATAGAAAAATAAAATAAAATAAAATATTAGTAGAGACAATAAAGATTAGAGCAGTTTAAAGAATGAGGAATCAGCATGGACTAATGTGGATGGGGTTTGTGAAAAAAAGTGAGTCTTGCAATTCAGAGAATTGAATACATGGTATAATATTTACCAAGGACATAAGATCAGCCCAATGTAGTGAAAAGTGCACTGGAATAGGAATCTGAAGGCCTGGGTTTTAATCTGGACCAGTTCCATTTTCGAGTTTGGTAAAATCACCTATTCTCTCTGGGTTTCAGCTTCATCAGTAAAATAAGGATTAAATGATCACCACTCTCTCTTCCAGTTCTAGCATTCTTTATTTTGGGACCCAAGATCCTTTCCAGCACTAACATCCTTTGTTCTATGATCTAAAGGCCCTTCCAGCTCTGACGTTGTAAATTCTCAGGTTTCTTCCCCTTCTAACATTTGATGTTTTCAATGTTCTAAGGTCCCAGCTCTCACCTTCTATATTCTATATTCTTTGTTCTCTCTCAGCTCTGACACTCCATTTTCTAAGTGTATTTAAAATGTATCATGACAAATATTCAGAAAGCAAAAGGCTGACATTTCAGAATTTGTAAAGTGGATTTCATTTGCACCCTAATAGTACAGTGGATAGAGCAGAAAACTTAGGAGTCAGGAAGACCTGACTCCCAAGTTTGAAATACAATCTCAAACACTTACTAGCTGTGTGACCCTAGGCAAGTTACTTAAACCAGTTTGCCTCAATTTCCTCATCTTTAAAATGAGATGGAGAAGGGAATGGCAAACCACTTCAGTATCTCTGCCAAGAAAACCCCAAATGGGGTCATGAAGAGTTGGACGTGACTGAAAAAAAATGACTGAATAACTAATGAAAATAATAAGCCCCTGTAACTGAAAGCCTGTTTTATGGAAAACCCTAGGGCGTAGAGCCTCTTTGTTACCAGGCTCCAATTGTTTTAATGCTTTTTTTCTAAAGTATATTCAGATGACATATTCCTCGCATCTTTTGAAAACTAAAAGAATAAGAGGAGGAAAGGAGAACTTGATGTTCAACTAATCAAAAGACAATGTCATTAAAAGTTACTGATTGCAGTGAAGCATTTGGAAATCGCCAAGAGGAACTCAAATTACTAAATTCAACATTCTCCCTAGAACTTCCTGAATACCCTCTTACTTTTGTCTTAGGCAAAAATGACAACTCCATGTTTTGCTGCGGGAGATTGGCAGAAGCAATCTGATTTTTGTTAGCTGCAATTTAGACCCTGAAGAATGTGGTACTGTTTTTTGACACAATCTAGGAATGTAAATTAGCCTGAAAGCCTAAATTGGTGATGCTGAATAGTTGTTTTCCTGAAATTCAGATACAATTGAACATGTCAAGCTACATCTCAAATTTCTTTGTGGAGTGCCAAAGATTCTCTTATCTTCTCTTTCCTTTTCTATTTTCTTTTCTCCTCCTTCTTTTATTTTTCTTTCTTTTTTGGGGGTGTGTGTGTGTGCATGTGAAATTGAGCTGAAGAGACAACGTTGGAAATAATATGGAAACTTTAGTTTAGTGGGATGACAATTAGTATGGGGTCATAAGCATCTTAGAGCTGGAAGAGATTTTATAGAGCCTCTAGTCCAAGGATTCTTTTTTGTTTTTTGGAGGGGAAAGGTAGGGCAGTTGGGGTTAAGTGACTTGCCCAGGATCACACGTCTAGTTTTTTGTGTTAAGTGTCTGAGCTGGATTTGAACTCAGGTTCTCCTGACTCCAGGGCTGGTGCTGTATTCACTGTGCCACGTGGCTGCCCCCAATCCAAGGATTCTTAACCTAAAGTTCAAAAGCCCCCAAACCTCTGTAGGCATGAGATTAGATTTCAGGCAGTCTGTGAACGTGTATGGGAAAAACATCACATCTTTATATTCACTAACCTTTACCTGAAATTTAGTATTTTCTTCAATTGTTATTTAAAAAAAAACCCACCAGGATTCTGAAAAGGGGCCCATGAGTTTCACCAGGCTGCTGAAGGAATCCAGGACATTAAAAATTTAAGAACCCTTGATGTGATCTAAATCACTAATAG
>CM053601.1:135298395-135357661 GCA_028646575.1 Pseudocheirus occidentalis | reverse complement strand
AGGGAGAGAGAGAGAGTGAGAGGGAGGGAGGGAGTGGGAGGGGGAGAGAGAGAGAGAGAGAGAGAGGAGTGTGTGTGTCTGTGTGTCTGTGTGTGTGTGGTGTGGGGCATGGTGGGGGAAACAACGTGGTCAGATCTGCACTTTAGGAGCATCATTTTTCCAGAAGAGCAGAGGACGGCCTGGTGTAGGGAGAGAGTTGAGACAGGAAGGCCAAGCCACAGGTTGCAAATGTGAAGTGATGAGGATCTATACCAGGGAACTGGCCATAAAAAAAGGGGAGAAGGGGGCATATGCAAGAGGTGTTGTGGAAGTAAAATAGATTTGGCAGCAGATCATATATAAGGGGTAAGAGGAAGTAGGGATTTGGGGATGACACGTAGGTTGGGAGTTTGGGTAACTGAGAGAATCTTGGTGTTCTTGACAGTAACAGGGAAATTAGGAAGAGGAAAAGGTTTGGGGAAGAAAACAAGAGTTTAATTTTGGATGTGTGGAATTTAAGATGTCTGTAAGAACTTATTGCTCTGCTCCATTTAGCTAGGTGGTTTGGAGTCAGGAAGAGCTGAGTTCAAATCCTGCCTCAGACAGTTACTGACTATGTGACTGTGGGCAAGTCACTTTCTTTATCTGCCTCAACTTCCTCATTTATAAAATAGCATCTCCCTTTCAGGGTTGTTGTCTGGATAAGATTATATTTGTAAAATGTTGTGTAAACTTTCAAGCACTAATTAAATGCTAGCTATTATTATTATTAACTTTGGCTAAAGCTGTCATCTGTTTCTGGGCTTCTGCTTTTGTGCAAATCAACACATTTTCAGCTCTTTTATTAGTCAGGCCCACAGCTACTCACAGGCTAGAACAGAATAGTGCTTCCTGGGCAGCTATCAAGTACTTTCCATTTCTACCACCCTTGGTGCATACTCAGTGCATGGAACACAGAGCATGTAGTAGGTGCTTAATAAAGTTTTGTTGACTGGAAAGTTCTTCATTCTCACATTATAATTAGGTTGGGTTGAGTAAATTTCTTTTAATTCCTATGTAGCACCTAGTGCCAGAGTCATATAAATTAACTTTGTAAACATTGCATTCCTGCTGGTCCCTGTCTTCCTTTATTGATTTATTTTATTATATTAAAATTATTTAAATTATTATATTTATTGATATCAATGAATGAAAGCCTAAAATTATGACTATGTATGAGCTCCTCAAATATTTAGTTTAAATGTTATCATCTCTATTAGATCATAGGCCCATTAAAGTATATTCTAAATCCATACATAAAAAATACAAAATGATTCCCTGAGGGTCAGAAAGAGGGAGAGCCCTGGGAGACTGGCAAAGGTCTCTTAACAGGAGATGACAACTGAGCAGAATCCTGAGGGAAGCTAGAGATTCTTCATGGGAAGTGAGAAGGGAGAACAACCCTAGTATGGAGAGGAAAGGAGAAGAAAGAGTCAACATAATTCCATGGTTGTTAACCTTGGGTGACCCAAAGGATGGATGGTAGAGTCCTCCATTGAAAAAAAAGAAGTTAGGAAAAAGGATGTTTTAGAGGAAGACAGTTACTGTCTTGTATTTCAGACATAGTATGTTTGGGATGCTTGTGGAATATTTATTGATTGACTCAAGTACCATTTTGCAGTATGAAAACTCATAAGGGGTGCTGTGATCGAGAAGCCATCTGTCCTATGAAGGACTTTTCCTGAGTAGTTTGGACTAAAAGGTTCTCTTTTTAAATGTTTGCCCCCTCCTCCCTCCACCCCCAACTTTTAAAAATAATGGCTGAATCCAACCTAGGCAGGTTAACTCATCTGAATTTTTTTTTTCTTCCTTTCTTCTTCCAGAGACTGTTAAAGCAATCAGATGAATATTCTCCCCCAGATATCTATCTTGACAATGTACTTTGGGTGTAATGAGAATGACAACTTAAAAGCATGTTGAAATAATTCTCCTAGGAGAAAAAAAACTATACTTTGCTCAGATAATGTACAAGTTAGTCTCTTTCACAGATATATTGCAGAAGTAATATTGGGTAAAACTGAGTAGAGGAAAGACTAGGGGTAGAAAAGATAAGTGGTCACCTAGGATGCATCACATATAGGGACATTTACAAATTCTTTTAATTGTTTATTTTTATGAACATGGTAAAATCAACAAACAGGAAGAAAAAAAGAAAATGTGAATTGGAACTGATGTAATGTAAAGTAAGCAGAACTAGGAGAATAATTTATGCATGACCACACTGTGTAGGAAAGCAATATTGCAAGACTCAAGAACTCTGATCAGTGCAATGACCAACTCCATTCAGAGCATCAGTGATAAAGCATGCTACTCACCGCTCAATAGAAGGGTGGTGGACACAGGGTACAAAAGGGGACATACAGTTTTGGATATGGCAAATGTGGATTTGTTTTGCTGGAATGTGTTTATCTGTACCAAAGACTGTGTTTTTCTTTTCTCTTTTATGGTTGGGGGAGGGACTTAAGAAGAGAGGGGAGCTAGCAATAATGTTTCCCAAAAAAGAAGAAAAGAAAATCATTTTTAAAATGCATAGAAGAGAACATAAGGAAGTTCAGAAGGAAACGTAGATAAGCAAGACATTGAATTTACTCACTAAATTTATGCATATATAATTTATAAATACATACATAAATATGTATATATGAAAGCTGTGCATAATAGACATTTATATTTTAACACAATCATTTTTATGCTATTTTGTATATGGAAAAATCCTTTTTTGTGTATGGCCATTTCAGCATTATTTTTTTTTTTCAAGTGGGGAAGGCAGGGCAATTGGGGTTAAGTGACTTGCCCAAGGTCACATGCTAGTAAGTATTAAGTGTCTGAGGTCGGATTTGAGCTTAGGTCCTCCTGACTCCAGGGGTGGTGCTCTATTCACTGTGCCACCTAGCTGCCCCTAAATGTTTTTTTTTAAGATTGGCTATACATCCATGAATCTCTACCATATATAACTAGAATCGTTTTTTAAAACTTTTTACTTTACCCCAAAACAATTTTTAATATTCATTTTAAAAAATTTTGAGTTCCAAATTCTTTGTCTTCCTTGCTCTCCTGCTCATTGAGAAGGCAAGCAATTTGATATGTTACACATGTGCAGTTATGGAAAACGTATTTACTTGTTAGTCATGTGAAAGAAAACACAGACCAAAAAAAAGACCCAAAGAAAAAGTATACTTCAGTCTGTATTCAGACTCCATAATTTCTTTCTCTCGTGATGGATGGCATTTTTCATCATAAGTCCTCTGGAACTGTCTTTGAACATTTCATTGCTGAGAGTAACTAAATCATTCACTACAACTTGGATTTTTGAGGGGAGATTTATTTCAGATTTAATCTGATATTTCCAACGTTGCTCAGCTTATCTGTATCCCTTATGAATTTCCTCCTTCTCTTTGTTTATTTTAAATAATTTATCAGTTTTCTTTTCTTTCCTTTTTTTTGTATCACTGTCACTACACTGGGATTCCTCTACCTTCTCAAAAAATAAAACCCCTCCATTGTAATAAATAAGTATAGGTAAGCCAAATTAATCCACACTTTGGCCAAATCTCACCTGGCACCTCTGGTCCATTACTTCTCTGCCAAGAACTGGGAGACAAAATTATCATCAATTCTCTGGAGTCCTGATTAGTTATTGTGTTATTACAGAGCTTAAGTCTTTCATGATTGCTTTCTTTCAAGGGACACTTTTAAATATGACTTTCATGCAGTGTCAATATTCTTATTGCTGGAAAATTCCCACTCTCCTTGGTCTATGGGCATTTTATTTTTTTAATTTCATGTCAATTGTTTTATAGCGAAGTCTCAGGGAGGGCATAATTTTCAAACCTTTATAGGGCACAAAAATGGCTCATTATAGCTCTGGAGCAGACTTGATTTCAGAATTTCTCCATCTCCTCAACGTCTTGAAGAGAAATCGGCATAAACTGTAGTTCTCTTCATGAGAGTCTTTTTATTTTTGGTTGCCAGGAGCACTGCAAGTTAAGATGACCATATGTCCCATGAAATGGTGCTTTTTATGGTCTTTGAGCCAACACCATCTCTTTCAACATGGCTTTCCCAATCATCATCAGTTACTGGCGTTTCCCAGGCATTGTATAACCATGTTGGGAGTGAGTAAATTTTTTCCATTTTATTTACCTATTTAAACATTTGCCATTCCCTCCCCTTTCCCAGTAGAAAATAAGCTTTTTGAGGGAAGGACTTGCTCATTTTTATTTCTCTATCCTCTGCATCAACCATGTACTAGACAAATGACTGTCAACTGAATGAATGTCTTCAAGAAGAGCGATTCTTTCATTTAGCTTCAACTTTTAATGTTTTTTTTTTAATTTACAAATTCCCTTTGTAGAAAAAATGCCAATGCTGATGTGGTTGAAATCCTTCAGTACTATACTAATTCCTTGATTGCAGGATGAAGATCTTGAATTTAGAATACACATAGTTAGATTAATATTTGAAAGTGCTCAAAAAACTGGGATTCTTAACTCTCTCTGACTCCTTTTCAACTACTCTGCCATCATGACTGCACCAGCAAAAGGAATTGTACTAGACTTGGGGCTGTTTTGTATTTTTACCTGCTTTATGAGCTGCCATAGACAATGAATTCATCACCAAATATCCATACTAGTGGCTATGTTGCTCCATATGTAGCTTAGCTTGTTTTCAGAAACAGAGGCGATATTATTGGAAATATACTCAAAGTCTTTTCTATTGATAAAACCTACCCAATCTTTCACTATACTGACAAAACCTTTGAGAGTCTAGGGTCAGTTCCTTGCCATGATAAAGAATCCAAAAAGATCTTTTGTGAAGGTTCAAATATAAAACCTTTCTCCCTCCACCTCAAAATTCTCCATTCAGTTGTATATTAAGATGTTTTACATTTTGATGGCATCAAGAACATGCATGATGATGATAAATCCATCTTTTTTATCCTAGTGAGGCCACACCTTGAGTATTAATTCTGGGCACCATCTTTAAGGAAGGACATTCATTGATAAGTTGTAGCTTGCCCTTAGAAGGATATCTAGAATGGTGAACATTGTAGGGCTTGGGGGCATCTTTGATGTGATTCCAGAAAGCAGAATTAAGATGACTGTATAAGTCTTATAGGGAGAGATTTTGGTTTACTATTGGAAGAATATTAGAACTAAACTATTCTAAAAGTGAAAAGGGCTTCCCCATGAGAGATTTTTTTAATCCCTGGAGATATTCTTGCTGAGGTTTCCAAAAGATGATGACTCTTGAGTTCTGATCCTACTATAGCATTCTCTGATCTTCTTTAAATATGCCAATAGCTGCTCCACACACAGCTATGCCCTCTAAAATAGTGATTCTATCTAATATAGAACATGCTTGCTTGGTCTTAGTGCTGTGAAGGATCTTGAAGAAAATGGGAGCTGGAAAGGTAAAATGATCCTTTCTCACCTACAATTCTGATGTTGTCCCATCCAGTTCACTCTTTCACATGTATATGCCTGATGGGAGGCAGCTGGTATGGGGGGGGCAGCAGGAGGAGGAGAAGAGCAAGGGACATAGAGCTAGAAGTTCCTCATCTGTTAAATGGGGATAATATGTTTTCTGTCTCATAGGACTATTTTAAGGATCAAAAGATTTAATGAAAGTGTTTTCCTACCACTAAATGTTATGTAAATACAAACTACTACTATTGTTGTCTCCTCAAGGGGAATCTAAGCCTCCTGTAGATAGGGAATAGGTCTTGTTTTTGTTTTCAAAAACTTTCAAAAAGTGGGCTGGAAACCCACTTTCACAGAGCTAAGAATGAAGGAAGCACTCAAAAAAAAATCGTCCAGTGAATTGAGTTGATTTGAATCGAATTGTCTCTAACTCCCAATGCTAATTCTGATCATGGGAAAGGGGTAAATATCAGGAGGAATTTAGAGCTTGAAACACCACCAGATTATTATCAGGCCACTTTCATTACCCTGGTTTTTGTGCTCCAGGTTTCTAATTCTAAAGCTCTTTCCACTATGACCTAAAATCATCTCTTGGGGCAGGATCTTGTTGATTGCCAACCATCATAGAGTTTGATGCTTTCTGTTCCCCCATTGGTATGTTCGTCCCCGAAAAAGGGGACTCCCATATTTTTGCACACAATGACCAATGGAAGCAGAAAGAGGAAGAGAAGGGAAAGCCAAGTCTAGAGGGGTTTAAATGTTGATGAGTCGATTTCCACTGGAGCAGGATGGAAAATTGGCCAGGTTGTAAGTGCCAGAGGCAGTCGCTTTGTCCAGTCTAGCCTTGTATCCCCTAGTAGGCTTCTCTACTCTCTCCCTGACCTAAAACAAACAGACCATAAGCCCTGGTGACTATACAGGATGTTCAGGAATAACTTAGTGCCTTTCGGGGCAGAGCACTATTCCACAGAACAACGGCTGGAAACCACAGCTTTCTTTGAAGGGTGATGAACCTTGAGACTATGAGATACTGACCATAAATGTAAGCATATGTGTGGCCAGAAGGAAGCCCGTGGAACTTTGGGTCTTCTACAGGTCACAGGAAGTGAAGAAGGTTGAACATCTTTGGTCCTGGGAGACTCCACTCTACAACCTCATGGGAGAGAATGGAAGGAAAGTAAGTGATGGTTTCCAGGGGTTCCCTTCTTCTGTGTTAAACTTTGTAACAGGACAGATATGGTGGAAAGAATGGTCTGTTAGCACTGAAGTTAGAGGTTCTTTAAGGAGATATGGGGAACAAGCACAGGTGACTGAATGCTACACAATGTCAGGAAGACACTTCCAGCCCTGCTTTGTGCCCTTAAAATCTGTGTGATCCTGTGCAATTCACTAAGCCTTCAAGTCTCAGTTTCTTCGTTTGGTTAACAACAAGCACCCAGTTCAAACGGTTGTAGTAAGTCTTAAATGTGTTTTAGGTACTTTGCCAACTTTAAAATGCTATATAAATGTGGGGCAGCTAGATATTGCCGTGGATAGAACACCAAGCTTGGAGTCAGGCAATTCTGAGCTCAAATCCCGTCTCAGACACTTGACACCAACTGTGTGACCCTGGGCGAGTCATTTAACTTCAATTGCCTTATGCCAAAAAAAGAGAAGGCTATATAAATGCAAAATATTATTGGCATTGCATTGTAAGGAACTGCAGCAAGTGGAAGCATTAGCTGGGGTATATTAGGAATAATAATAATAAGAGTTATATGCTAATAATACCTATATAATATAGCTATATGAATGTTATTTAATATCATTAGCTATCAGTTATATAGTACCTATGACATGCTGGGCACCATGCTAAGTGCTTTACACATGTTATCTCATTTGAGCAGCCCTAGGAGGTAGGTGCTATTATTATCCCCATTATACAGATGAGGAAACTGAAGCAGACAAAGGTTTGGTGACTCGCCCAAGATCATACAGCAAGTCAGTGTCTATGGCTGAATTTGAACTCATATCTTCTTTATGGCGGGCCTAGTGCTCTATCTACTTTGACACTCAGCTGTCAGGAGTATTAAGGACTGATGTGGTTGCCAGCTTATAATTAGGCTTGCTGCAGTCTCTTGGGGTTCAGGAAATGAAAGCCTCAGTCTGGGAAGTTACCCTGATGAAAGAATGTCTGTCTAGGTATTCCTAGAGCGAAATCATAATAGGGAAGTGTGTTTTTGTCTTTTGCATTTCCCTTCTCTGGGGGTTTGTATGCTAAGGTTTTACTTCAGTACCTTGTCTTAAGGGCATGGGGTTGTGTCCCAATAAGGCTCAAACCTTCGATGATGGGACTGTTTTGACAAAGCCTATTCTGGTGCATTTCTCATATTTACATTAATTTTTTAAAGCTTTACTCCATG
This sequence comes from Pseudocheirus occidentalis, assembly GCA_028646575.1. Classification (NCBI taxonomy): domain Eukaryota; kingdom Metazoa; phylum Chordata; class Mammalia; order Diprotodontia; family Pseudocheiridae; genus Pseudocheirus; species Pseudocheirus occidentalis. The sequence goes on along the minus strand of CM053601.1, from coordinate 135,349,818 downwards.
TATGCTGGAGTTGGAGTTTGGAAGTTTGAGTTAAAATTATTCTGACTCTTCCACCTACCTGCAGAGAGATTTACCTGCATTGTGACCATGAGAGCAATAAATTTCCCTCTGGAAGCCTCAGTTTCCCCATTTATAAAATGGGCCTAAAGATACCTGTGGTACCTACCTTATAGTGTTGTTGTAGGGAAAAGCTTTGCAAACTGATCTTGAGAAACTATGTAAACTGAAGTCATTATTGCTTTCTAGGTGAATAGAGATCAGGATTAAGATCAGGGATGGTTCCTAATATCATAGTTGATTTTTTTAAAAATTGTTTTTATTTTTATATCATCCTCTTTTCCAAATTTTCCTTTCTCCTTCTCCCACTCAGAGAACTTTCCTTTGTAACAAAAAATAAAGCAGAAAGAGGAAAATAAGGATTCAGTAAAACCAGTAAATGTATTAACTATTTTGGACAATAAATGTAACATTCTGTAATCATAGACTCCCCACTTCCCCGAAAAAAGAGAGGGAGATACATTTTAAAAACTCTTCTCCAGGGCCAAACTTTGTCATTATAAATTTAAATAGTTTTTTTTCTTTTAATTTTTTTCCATTTACATTATTATAGTCAATTGTATATTTTTCCTTCGGTCTAATATTATATCATTACATATTATATTCTTATATATTATACTATTATTACAAAGCATCAATTTCTATGTCTTCCCAAGATTCTCTGAATTTATCATTTGTTTATAGGACAGTAATATTTCCTAACATCCGTGTAGCACAGTTTGTTTAGTCATTTTGTAAATCTTTGTTTCCAATTATTTTCTACCACAGAAAGTGCCAACAGCCATCCTTAAACTCAGAGATTCAGTCCTTCATTGCATTTCTTTATCCCCAGTTGGAGCTATGTCCTCAGTATAACTCTGTCAGGGGTTGGGAACCTGCGGCCTAAGGGAGCTGGTTCTTTTTGTAATAAACTAACCTGGAAGGGAGCTATTCAGGTCATCTGAACTCTCTTGGGAGGGCTTTTAAATCCATGCAATAAAAAAACCCAAATATTTATTCAGCGATCAGCTCTCAGGGATAGGCTCTGTGGTAGGAGAAAAGTCTAAGGCCTTGAGTAGTTTATGGTCTGGTAAGGGAGAGAACAGTTAGTATACAGCCTAATTAGTGACGCAGACTGAGCTGCAGGAGTCATGGGAGGGGGAGATCATTGTGACCTTCTGTAGACAGACAAGGCCTCATGGAGGAGGTAGAGTTCAAATTAGGTCTTGACTTCTGCTTAGAATTGAGACCAAGAGAGTAAGGAGCAAATTCAGAGAGGACTGTGCTCATGGAATCTTGGAAGTTTAGAACTGGAAGGGAATTGACATGATCTGATTGAACTCATCAATATGTGGAAGAGAATTCTGTGGTCCAGAGACTGAAAAGAAATGACTTTCTCAAGGTCACACAGGCAAAGTGGAAAAGCTGACATTTTATGATTTTCTGACTCCAAGATAGGGCACTTTGTTTCATCATAGTATAATGCAGGCTCTCATTTTTAAAAAAAATTAATGTCCAAGCAATGAGTCTCATGGTTTCACATCTGTCCTTTCCCCTTGCTATTTTGTGTAGCTGTTTATGCCAAGTATTAATGTAATTCAGTAAGCTTATAGCCCTCAGACTAGAGGAGAAATCTTTTCTTTTGCCTCCTTACTGAGTAGAGATTGGTCCCCTTCCCCACTTCTAGGGTATACTGTGAAAAAAAAAATCTCTCCTAGACACAGCTGTTGACTAGTTTCTCTCTTATTTGGAACACATTAACAATCATTTTATCTGGAGACAAAATCCCTTACCAAAGAACAACTTGCAGATAAACAAAGCTTTAAAAAACATGGAACTTCTTAAGGGTAAGCAATACTGGTTCACTAGCCAGTAATAGGGTGGGGTGGGAGGTAGGGAGTGGAGAGTGGAGAAATTCCTCAGGCAAACTGCACATTCTGCTCAGACAAATTCTTTCATAAGCAGATCCACAAGACAAGCAAGGCTTCTGTAGTTACTGATTTTAGTCAGTCCAGGGTAGCAGTGCCACTCATTGGCAAATGACAACTTGCAATTGACTTTCTCAGCAAAGCTCCAACATTAGTTGGCTCCTCTGTCTCATTCCCATTTCTAGTGCCCTTTCAGGCTTTCCTTCAAGCTGAGAAAAATACTCTTACCAGCAATCCATGTAGCTGAGGTACATGATAACAGATCTGCTGGGGTTTTTCTATCAACTCATCAAGGATTTTAAAGGCCAAGCCACGAAGTCTGATTTGGGAGATTTGTGTAAGATTCTTCTTTTTGCCAATAGGAAAATGGAACTATTTAGAATTTTAATTTGGCTGTACCCAAATCATCTCAGCAGAATCTTGCAGAATTCATAATATTAATATAAACTTTTTAATTAAAAGAATAAAACATACTAATTTATAGCTGTGTTTTATAACTTGTGCCATATGTGTATGCCACATGAGTTGAATAAGATGTGCACATGGGCACCCCAGGCAGAATTATGAAGTGGGTGAAATTGGTCTTTGTTGCCGGTCTAACTCCTCAGTCTACCCTGTTTTCCTCCCTTTCAGGGATGATTAATACTGTGTTCGTTCTTGTTAGAGTACTTAGGGTTTTTAGGGATAAGAGGAGAGATACCTTACTCCTTATTTCCATTTTTATTGGGGATTTTTGGACATGAGTAAACCTAACTTCTAGTAGGGGATTCTCAAATACTTGTAAATCTAACTTTTATTCCAGCTGTTGAGTCGTTTTTCAGTCATGTCTGATTCTTTGTGACCCCATTTGGGGTTTTCTTGGCAAATATACCGGAATGATTTGCCCCAGTTCATTTTGCAGACGAGGAAACTGGGGCTTACCCAGGGTCACTCAGCTGGTAAGTGAAAATGGATTAATTGAGGTTCCTGGTGCTTTATCTACTGCACTGCCTGGCTTGTTTAAACCTGAAGCTTCTAGATGCCCTAGACTGCCAAGATCCTCTAGGACATTCTCCTTTTCTGTGCCTCTACTGATAGCTTTGCAAGGTTAATTGGGCTGGTGTGCACTTTATTGTTTTCTTCTAAAATGAGTGGGGCAGACCATGTGGTCTCGCAAGCCCCTTCTGGGTCTAAATCCAGTGATTTGTTTGGCAACTCATCAAAATAACAGTTTGTGGACGGTTCCATCTAGTGGCAATCTTCACAATAGTCACATTCGGTTTTCATAGCAGGCACAGTCCTTAACTTTAAGCTGGGAAAAGGTTACTCTTCTGGTAGTCACAAATGGCTTTGGAATGCCGAAGAATCCTAAAAACTTAGTCTGGTCAGATTTATCGACCTTACTCTAAAATTCAGGCTGGAAGGGAATTTAGGGAATAATTAGTCTAATGCCCTCATTTTGAAGGTGACAAAACTGAGGTCCAAAGACATGGGGATTAGCATTCTTTCAATATTTGGCACAATGCTTTGCAAGTAACAGGCCCTCAGAATAACAAACATGCTGAAAAAGGACTTGGATATTGGAGCCAGAGTATCTGGGCTCTAGACTTGACCCCAGGACTTTCTGTCTATGTGGCAGTAGGTAAATCCATCACTTTGCTTCTCTGGAGTTTCTGTTTCCTCATTTACTCAGAAGGGTTAAAGATTCTTGTATCATCTACCTCACCAGTAGTATTTGGAGGAAAACATTGCGAGAAACTTAAAGTGATACAGAAATGTGAGTTATTGTTAACATTTACTTAATATTGTTAATAATTGAAAATGGTATAAGCATGGAACAGGAGGAAGACAACACAGTCAGAGCTCCTGCACCAAGAGCTTCCAAGAAAAATATGAATTGGTTACAGGTCATGGAGGAGCTCAAGAATGATTTTGAAAATCAAGTAAGAGAAGTAGAAGAAAAATTGGGAAGAGAAATGAGAATGATGCAAGAAAATCATGAAAAGAGAGTCAACAATCTGACTGAAGAAAATAATACCTTAAAAAATAGACTACCTCAAATAGCAAAAGTGGCCCAAAAAGCCAATGAGGAGAAGAATGCCTTAAAAAGTTGAATTTGTCAGATGGAAAAAGAATTTCAAAAGCTCACTGAAGAGAATAATTCCTTCAAAATTAGATTGGAGCAAATAGAAATGAATGACTTTATGAGAAACCAAGATACTATTAAACATATCCGAACAAATGGAAAAAATAGAAGGCAATGTGAAATATCTCCTTGGAAAAAACACTGACCTGGAAAATAGATCCAGGAGAGACAATTTAAAAATTATTGGACTACCTGAAAGCCATGATCAAAAAAAGAACCTAGAAATCATCCTTCAAGAATTTCTTGAGGAAAATTGCCCTGATATTTTAGAACCAGAGGGCAAAATAGAACTTGAAAGAATTCACCAATCACCTCTTGAAAAAGATCCCAAAAAGAAAACTTCTAGGACTATTATAGCCTGGTTCTGGAGTTCCCAGATCAAGGAGAAAATATTACAAGCAGCCAAGAAGAAATAATTTGAATATTGTGGAAGCATAATCAGGATAACACAAGATCTAGTAGCTTCTACGTTAAGGGATTGAAGGGCTTGGAATATGATATTGCAGATGCCAGAGGAGAAAGAATTAAAACCAAGAATCAAATACCTAGCAAAACTGAGTATAATTGTTTCAGGGGAAAATATGGTCATTCAGTGAAACAGAGCACTTTCAAGTATTCTTGATGAAAAAACCAAAGTTGAGTAGAAAATTTGACATTCAAATACAAGAAGCAAGAGAAGCATGAAAAGGTAAATAGGAAAAAGAAATCATAAAGAACTTGTCAAAGTTGAACTATTTCCATGCCTACATGGAAAAATGAGAATTGTAACTCATGAAATTTTTCTCAGTATGAAAATAGTTGAAGGTAATATAAATGTATGTATATACATGTATATACATACATATATGTCTATATAGGAGGGTATATGTGCATATGAATATATATGTGAGTATGTATGTATAAATGGATACAGTTATACATAGAAGGCACAGGATCAATTGAATAGAAAAGGATGATATTTGAAAAATAAAATTAAGAGATGAGAGAGGAATATAATGAGAGAAGATAGGGAGAGACAGAATAGGGCAAATTATCTCATATAAAAGAGGCAGGGGAAAACTGTTACAATGGAGGAAAAGAACAGGAAGGCTAAAGGCAATGGGTCAACCTTACTCTAACTGAATTTGGCTTAAGGAGGGAATAACATATACACTGAATTGGGTATCTTACCCTACAGGAAAGTAGGGAGGAAGGGGATAAGAGGGAGGATGATAGAAGGGAGGGCAGATTGGGGAGGAGGGTAGTTAGAAGCACACACTTTTGAAAAGGGATAGGATCAAAGCAGAAAATAGAACAAGTGGGGGGGTGGGATAAGACGGAGGGAAATATAGTCAGTCTTTCACAGTATATCCACTATGGAATATTTTGTACAACTACACATGTACAACCTATATTGAATGGCTTATCTTCCCAGTAAGTGAGGGTGATGAGGAAAGAAGGGAAAGAATCTGGAATTCAAAGTTTTAAAAACAAATGTTTAAAAAATATAATTATTATTTTTACATGCAATTGGGAAATAAGATATATAGACACTGGGGTATGGAGATCCATCTTGCTCTACTAGAAAGTTAGAGGAGGGATGGGGAGGATATAAGAGAGAAAAGATTGGGGGAGAGGGGATTCAGTGGGATAGCTGTTTTGGGGTGGTGGGTAGGAGACAGATGGGGAGAAAATTTGTGACTCAAAATCTTGTGGAAATGAATGTTGTAAACTAAAAAAAACAAATAAATTTTTAAAAAAGAATTTATCATATGCTGGCCACTTTGCTAAGAACTGGGATTACAGAAAAAAGCAAAGACAGTCCCCAGCCTCAAGGAACTAACATATGTGTATGTGTGAGTGTGTGTATACCCAGGGAGTAGGTGAGAGTTAAAAGACACTAGCAGATAGGGAGGAGGAAAGGCCTTCTGCAAAAGGTGGGGTTTGAGCCAAGACTTGAAAGGGTTGATACATCATTCCTTATTCAAGGTATGCCTACTGTGCCTGTTTCCAGAGTTTTTATTCTCTGTGAATTGCTTGTAACTTTTCCAAAATGCCGTTTCAAACATCCTGAAAGGAGAGGACAATGATAGAAAAGCAACCAATAGTTTTCAAATGTTCTGCAGAAAGGCCTTGGCTTATTTGCCCAAGACAGCGGCAAAGGGCAGTGACCACACCTGTTCGGTGTCCAGTTTCAGCGAAGGCTTTAATGGGTGAGGAAATATTTAGTAACACTTCAGAAGACACCAAGTTAATGTCCCTTCCTTCCGGATGTCATCTCAATAGCTACATTCATTCTCAGCAATTGCCAGTCTGATGGATTCAAATGATTTGAACAGAAAAAAGTGTCCACCAGATGGCGCCTGATTTTGTGTTGAAGGAGAATTCTACGAGGGTTAAATTTTCTTTTCATGGGTTAAGAACCAAAGACAGGACAAAAACTATTATTTCTGCTGTGCTTTAAAGTTTACAACTGGCCTACTTTGCTATTCCTTGACTCGGCCTTTTCTCAGCTCCATAACTCTGCACAAACCGGGAATGCACTGCCTCGTCACCATTGCCTTTTGGAATACTGAATTTCCTTCAGGGTTCTGCTTATGTACCACCTGCTAGGGAAAGCCTTTCCTGATCCCACTAGCAAGTAGTACCCTCTCCCTCTTGAAATTACCTTCTGTTTGCTTAACTTTACGTATGGTATACCCCAGTACAATGTAAACTACTGGAAGGCAGGACATTTTCTCGTTTTTGTTTTTGTGTCCTTAGGATAAAGAATTGTGCCTTGCATATAGCAGGAGCTTAATAAATGTTTGTTGAAATGAACTGAACAACACTGTGAGGGTAGTTAGTGAAAATATTATGGCTCCCAGTTAACAGATGAGGAAACCAGGGCTCAGAGAGGCTAAAGAGGTTTGATGGGTGCCCCATAGCTAATAGGTTATAGAGTCAGGATTAAAATGGGGTCTTTGTGACTCTGTGTCTAAGATTCTTTCCTCTATACCAGGCTGCCTCTAGGATCATAGGATTGAGAGCTGAAAGGGACTGTAGAAATAATTTAATTATTTAGTTAAATTAATTTAGTTTAACTTAATTTAATTATTATTTAATATAACCCATGCTGATTATGGATGAAGAAATTGAAGCCCAGTGAGATAATGCCATTGGTCTGAATTCACAAAGGTGGGGTAAGTAGCTGAGCCAGAATTTAAACCCAGACCCTCAGGTTTCAAAACCAGTCCCTATTTTCCTATACCCATTTCTAAATACCCCATTTGGTTAGGGGTGGTGATAAAAAGGATGTTTCAAAGAAATTAAAAACCATAACTTTATATTTCATCCTCTGATGGATTTGTGCTCTAGTTAATCTGGACCCTCTCTTTCCTGCTACAGAGGATAGACAACCCACTCATTCTTTTTCATCTTATGTCTTTCATGTCTATATCTTCCTGTAAATCCTCCTACAGGATCCCATCTAAAACACTAGAATCTTTCTTCTCTCTGGTCATCTCTCTGGTCATCTTAGAGCTACCACGAAGTAATAGTGACTTAAGAATAAGACAAGTATTAATATTATTATTACAATTATAAATAATATTATAATAATATTAACAAGTAATGTTAATAGTCGGATAGAATGCTAACAATATTATCAATATAAAAATTAACTTAGTAGGACAAAAATATGTGCTAAAAGGTGGCTCTCATCCAAAGCTGGTTGAGCCAATACATATAATAGGCTGATAGGGGCAGCTAGATGGTGAGTGCATAGAGTGCTGGCCCTGGAGTCAGGAGGACCTGAGTTCAAATTCTTCTTCAGGCATTCGACGCACTTATTAGCTGTGTGACCTTGGGCAAGTCACTTAACCCCAACTGTCTTGCCTTCCCCCCTCCAAAAAGAAAAAAGAAAAAGAAAACACATTGGGTAAGCTCTGTGAGAACTCTGAGGAAGAAAATAAAAGAAAGAAATATTTATTAAATGCTATTAACCATTTGTTATTAACCTACCATGTGTTAGCCATTGTGCTAAGCATTTGATCCTCACAACAAGCCTAGGAACATGTTATTATTATTCTCATCTTACAGTTGAGGAAACTGAGACAGACAGGTTAAGTGACTTGCCCAGGGTTACATAGCTAAGGAAGTGTCTAAGCCTGGACTTTGGTCTCAAGTCTTCTTCACTCACATTCAGTGCTCTATCCACTGGACCACCTGGCTAAAAATGTATTTTGCCTCAAATCGTAACAACTCACATTTTACAGTACCCAAGATTTACAAAGCAATTTTCCTGCAACCATGCTATGAGCCAAGTGTTATAAATATTATTATCATACCTATTTTATAGATTAAGAGACTGAGGCTTATGTTGGTAAAGTAATCTGCCTAGGGTCACATAGTTCATGATCAGTAGAATCAGTATTCAAACTCTGACCCAAAGACCAATAATATTCTTTTCACTACTCCATGTTCTCACTGAGTTTTAGACATGAATGGGATGGGATGAAGACATGTTTGTGCTTTGGTCGTAGAACACAGAATTTCATACTTAGAAGGAACCTTAGAATAAAGAATGGTATGTGTCAGAGCTGGAAGGATGCTCAAAGGTTATTCACTTTGCAGACAATGAAACTGAGCAGGGGAGCGAGTGAGACAGAGAGAGAGAGACACAGAGAGAGAGAGACAGAGACAGAGACAGAGACAGAGAGACAGAGAGACAGAGAGAGAGACAGAGAGAGAGACTGAGAGACAGAGAGAGACAGAGACAGAGATAGAGACAGAGAGACAGAGACAGAGAGACAGAGACAGAGAGACAGAGAGAGACAGAGAGAGACAGAGACAGAGACAGAGACAGAGACAGAGAGACAGAGAGACAGACAGAGAGAAACATTCACCCAAGTTCAAAGGAAGGACTGGAACGAGAACCTGGGTCTTCTAACTCTAAGCTTTGTGCTTCCCCTTCCCCTCCCCCTCTAACCCAGCTGTAGAAATCTCTAGTCTGAAATCCCTCATTCTTGCTGAATAGCCATAAGAGGCTGTTCCAAACACACCAAGAATAGTTCGTGTTTGTGAAATGCAAACCCTAGTATTGATGGGAATTGGCTTGGGGGCTTTACAGTATGAAGGACTTGGAGTATCATGGGGTCAAAGACTTACATCTGGAAGGGGTCTTAGAGGTCATCTCGTCCAGTCCCCTCATTTTAAAGATGAGGCTCACAGAGGTTGTGATTTACTCAGGATCACAAACTAACAGCAGCAGCAGCAGCAGCAGTACCACCACCACCACCACCACCACCACCACCACCACCAACACCACCACCACCACCACCACACATATTGACTTAAGGCTTGCAAATCCCTTTATTGTATCATTTGATTCTCACAAAAGTCCTGTGAAGGAAGGTATTTTACAGATGAGAAAAGTGAGGGTAAGTCTGGCTAAGTAACTTGTCCAGGGCACACAGGTACTAAGTGCCTAAGGCAGGTTTTGAACCCAGTCTTCTTGATTACAGGTCAGGCTTTCTATCCATGGTGTCCCATTGCCATGAACAGTATTCTGAGCATTCTGTTGTTCTCAGTCCTCTTCCATCCACCTTAAAGATAATAACACTCAGTGATAATGACATGCCTTTTTAAGATTTGTTTACAAAATCCTCTTCTCACAACAACCTTGGGAAGCAGGCTGGGTATTATTTGTTATCCACATTTGAAAGATGAGGAAGCTAAGGAACAGAAATATTGAATAACTTTCCCCTGGTCATGCAGCCCAGAAGTGACACCTCTGAGACTTGAGCACAGGCCAATCTCACTCTCTTCTACCACCTGATTTCCTAGGATAGCTTCTCTTAAATGTGATGCGATGGTTTGTTTTGGTAAGTTTTCTTTGGTATCTGAGGTCACTGCCATTTTTGGCCATCCGCCAATACTAAGGTGATCTTGGGCCACTGCATTAATAGAAGCTGTGTCTCCAGGACAAGATTGTCCTTGCTTTTGTCAGAACACATTTGGGATACCATGTTCTGTTCTGGGTGCCATATTTGCAGAAAGACATTGAACAGGTAGAACCCATGTAGAAGAAGTGAATAGGCTGGTAAGAGGAACTAAGATTGTTCAGCAGGGAGAAGAGAAGACTCAGGAAATACCCGGTTGCTCTCTCCAATCTATGTGGAAGAAGGATTACTCTTGTTCCACTTGTTCTCAGAGGACTGAATTAAGAACAATGGGTGGGAAATACAGAAAGGGGAATGGCCGTTTGATGGATAAACTTCCTCACAGTTAGAGTTATCCATAAGTGCGGTTTTAGTGACTTTGGGGGGTAATGGATTCTCTATCAGTAGAGGTCTTCAAGTAAAATTGTAAGTTTTTTTGTAAATTTACTAAAGTCAATAAGTAAAGTAAGTAAACATTTATTTATCATGATTTCAGATGTCTCTATATTCAATCCTCCCATTTTAAAGATGAGTAAGCTGAGAATTTGGAGTAAAAATCAGAGGCAGGCTTCAAACCAAAAATGGCAGTGACCTCAGACTCCAAAGAAAACTTACCAAAACAAACCAGTGCATCACACTTAAGGGAAGCTATCCTAGTAGATGACTATGGGAGTGTCAAGGGTTTGGATGATGCGGGGCTGATAGGAGAACAAAGGGATGGAGGGAGTGTGGTACAGGGGAAGGAACACTAGAGTTAGAAGACGTGGGTTGGAGGCCTGCCTCTGATTTTTACTACTTGTACGACCTTGGGCAGGTCACATAACCTCTCCACATTCTCAGCTTACTTATCTGTAAAATGGGAGGATTGAATATAGAGACATCTGAGATCATGATTCTCTTATCCTTTAGTGGGAAGATTTCTTCCTTATCTTCTACAGTTGATGGGCTTTTTTAAAGGGATATCATTAATGACAGTAATGATGTAGGGGTTCAGAGAATGTACTTCATACGCAGGGTCATGTATCTAGCTAGGATTAAGATAGGCAGTGATGTAATGAAAAACCCAATAGAGTATTGGATTTGTGTTCAGGATCTGCCACTAATCACTTAGGGCAAAATAATTTTACTCTTTGAACCTCAGTTTCCTACTGTATAAAATGACTGTAAGAATCCTTGCACTATCTACCTCACAAGGTTGTTGGTAGAAAAAAAGTGCTTATAGTCTTAAAGCACCTTTTAAATGTGATCAATTACATGGAAAAGCCAAAGACTAGAATTCTGGTCTCTTGTCTTCCAACCCAGCCCTTTTCCCTCTGTGTCCCACTGGGTCAGCATCTTTTCTCCTCAACTGAATGTTAGGTTGTATGTAGAGCCCATTTGGAGCTCCATACTGCTCTATACTCCCCTCCCTTCCTGGGACTGGGGCAGGTACATTATAGACAGTTAATATATACTTCTAGACAGAAGACATGAAAACAGTAATGTTGGGGCTCTTGTTGGTAATGGGTTGAATTGGTCCTCAGCTAAAAGGAGGCCCGTGATCACCTGGGGGCAGAATGCAAAGGTTGCACCTGTTTGTGATAAGCAGGATTATCTCTCCACCTTCGGGGTGATACAGGATTGGCTCGCTGTGGTGGGCAAGGGCAGGGGAGGGGCCCTAAGGGGCCCTAAGGGGCCCTGGAGAAAGGAGTTAAATACAGGCTACCAGGAGGCAGAAGAAAGTCCAGCCACGCCAAGCTTAGAGAGCTAGAAGCAAGTGTTGTGTTCTGAAAAAGCAAGTGTTGTGTTCTGAAGAAGAGTTCCAGTCCCACGCCAAGCTTAGAGAATGAGAGGGAGTTCCAGCCACGCCAAGCCTAAGAGAAAGTAGCAAGAAGCAAGCTCTGTGTCTTAAGTTTTCTGTGCAGCTGTTTCTCCTGGAGAAAGCGGAAGCCGGGAGCCGGGACGCCCGAAGCCTGTTGAGGAAGGGTATAGGTGAAACCTATACAGCCTGACCCCCCAAAACTGTAACACAGTAAATGTGCAGCTTGGCTGAAAATAATAGGAACAAAAATATAATAGTATATAGTACAAAAATGAAAGTTTATTTTGATTTTCAAAGTCCTCAAAAGTCTGTTTTAATGTGCTTTTTAGATTATTTGTGTATTAAATTTTTAAAAACTACATTTAAAAACAGACTCTTTGATGTAATTTTAGTGTCTTGTAAAGTGATGGTGGCAGTGGCCACAAATCTTCTCAAAAGCAGAAATATAAAAATAAAACTATTTGCCTGTGTGGTTAGAAATCATTGTATGGGGGGCGACTAGATGGCGCAGTGAGTAGAGCACTGGCCCTGGAGTCAGAAGGACCTGAGTTCAAATCCGACCTCAGACACTTGACACACTAACTAGCCTTGTGACTTTGGGCAAGTCACTTAACCCCAACTGCCCTCCAAAAAGCAAAAAAAAAAAAAAAGAAATCATTGTATGACATTAAAAAAAACCTTTTTGATTTCTAAAAAAAGTCACATAAAAATAAAAATAACACAAAAAAGGTTTGTGTTAACACAAATGAGTCAGGTGAGTCTGGTAATACAAACTGAACTACATCCAGAGAGGAAGTCTATCTATCTCCCAGGATACCAGGCTCTGGAGCAGTTTCATAGGGTGGCCAATCCCTACTCATCTCCCTTTTCTTTTTTGCATGTAATTCATAAAAAGAAAAAAAAATGGAAAAAGTACATATATCCTCTGCCTCCTACAATCCAAGCAAGTGTTTGGGGTTCTTGGAGCTGTTGAAATTCCCTTAAAGTCTGGATAATGCTGAAATTCAACTTGCTAATAGGCAACTGGATCTGAGTCTTGTTGTTATGTAGGTTAAATGTACAGTTTGCCTTGGAGTCAGAAGGTCTGGATTTGAATTCAGGCTCTAATCTTCGCTCTCTTTAGGATACTGGGAAGCTCACTTTTGAGATGTACTATGTGGCACTATGTAAAGGATGCTGGATCTACAATCTGACTGGGTTTATTTCCTGGCTCTGCCATTTCATTACCATGTGACTTTTATCAAATTCTTCAACCTCTCTGGGATTTAGTGTTTCATCTGTAAAATAATGGTACTAGGCTAAATGAGCTCCATGGCTCCGTCAAGCTCTACATCTGTAATCCTATAAACTTTTCTGAGCTCCAGTTTTTCATCTGAAAAATAAAGACAGTAAAACATAAATTTTCTATTTAGTGTCTGTATAGGCAGTTTTTGATGTATGATACTGGCCACCAGACTGTGTCTTACTAAGTATTTGGTAGATGCTGAATTTTTGTTACCTGTAGTGATATATTTGCACAGTTTCTATTGTTTTCTTGAATACACTGCAATTGGCCAATAATGTGAACTTCATAAGGATAGCCTTTCTGTAATGGCAGTGATGATCTAGTCTTGAATCACCATCAATACTAATTCTGTAAACAAACTGGCATGGCAGTCATTGTTCAAAGTTTCTTTATTGACGTCTTGTTGGTTGAGTTCAGTTTGCTTTCATTCATGGGGAGTCTTTAGAATAGATTTGTGGATGGTGCCATTTTGTAGGCTCCCTATAGAGATAAACTAATTTTCATTATATTCAACAAATGCAGTGACAGATACCTATTACCAGCCTTTACTTCAGCTCTGTGAAATGGTGTCTGTTGATTCAGAAAGCATTTCTGTAAATCCTTAACCTACTGAAAACTGCTGCGTCCTATAATTGAATTTTTCTTTGTCTCTTTGTCCCCATCCTGTCTTCTGTCTTCTTTCATATTTCAGTAAAGTCCTAGAAGTAAGAGATATTAGAACCATAGATTTAGAGATGGAAGTACCTTTAGAAGCTATCAGGCTCAATGTCCTTATTTCATAGGAAAGAAAATGGAAGCCCAGAGACGGGAAATTCACACAGGCAGTAAGGAGTAGAGCTGAGATTCACAACTTGGGTCTTCCTCTAATTTTGAATCCAGTGTTCTTTCCCCTATATCATATTGCCTAACCAAGGTCATCTATTTGAAGCGTGGTTCTCCTTCACAACAGCTCTAATGAATGCTGATCTGATCTCTTCTTAAATAGCTCCAAGATGTTCCCTCATCCCAGATCCTGCCAAGATTTCCTTTCGCACTTGGTATTTCTGGTTTGGATTCAGATACTTAACAGAATCAACAAGGCAGCTAGATGACAAAGTGGAAAGAGTGCTCCGCCTGGAGTCAGGAAGAGCTGAGTTCAAATCTGGACTCAGTTACTTACTAACTAGTATGACTTTGGGCAAGTGACTTAACCTTCCTATTCCTTGGTTTCTTCATCTGTAAAGTGGAAATAATGATAGCACCTACCATCTTTTGTGAGGACAAAATGAGATAATATTTGCAAGGCACTTAAGAAACTTGAAAGCATTATATAAAGCTATCAGCATCATCATCACCACCACCACCACCACTATCATCATCATCATCATCATCATCATCACCATCATCATCATCATCATCATCATCATCATCATCATCATTCCTCTCTGGCTGAGCAGGGCCTCTGCTAATAAAGATCTTCCTCAGGGAGTCAAATCCTGCTCTGAATACACCTCTTTTTTTCAGTGACCCAATTAGTTTATCTTTTTCTCTAAGTCTAGGTGGTTCTGTGTATTGGGGGGAGGGGAAGTTCCCAAGTCCAAGTTGGATGGGAGCAGCAAACTGAGTGGTTCTAGTCTGTGTATACTGCAGAATCCATCCCCAGGGCTGACCTCACAGTGGAGAGAAATTAAAAGGCCACAGGGATGGGGATCATGGAGGAGTTAGCAGGTTGGCTGCATAAAGGAACTTTGTATTAACAGTCAAATCAAGTTTCTCTGTTTTTCTGTCAAACTCATTTCTCTGTTTTTCTATCAAACTACCAAATTAGTTCATGCAATTATTGGACAGCTCTAATTGTCATCAAGCAGAAATCTCCATTCTTGTAACTTTCATTGATTGACTCTAGTTCTGCCCTCCAGAGCTATGCAGAATTGGTCTAATTCTTCCAATCAACACCATTTTCCTTGAGTCTCCAGCTCTTAGCATGGTGCCTGGCTCATAGCAAGCATTTAGCAAATGCTTGTTGATTTGACGTGACAACTATTATGAAGTTATCAGCATGGTCTAGTGAAAAGAGCACCAGAGTCAGATTTGATTCCTTGCTACTAATTAGCTCTGTGAACTTGGGCCAAGTTATTTATCTGTATGGGAAGGAAGGAAACAAGCATTTATTAAACATTTGTTATGTGCCAGGCATCTTGCTAAGTGATTTATGAGCATTATCTTATTTGAGCTTCACAAAGTAGGTGTTTATTATTGTCATTTTACAGTTGAGGAAACTGAGGCAGTCAGAGGTTAAGTTAAGATGGAAGTTAAGGCAGACTTGCCCAGGGTTACCTATCTAGTAAGTACAAGGCCAGATTTGAATTCAGGTCTTCTTGACTCCAGGCTCACTGCTGTATCCACTGAGCCACCCAGCTTCGTCATAATGGGGCCAGTTTCCTCCTTTGTAAAGTAAGTCCAAAAGATAGATTCTAGGGTCCCTTGCAGTTTTTTATCCCTTGTTCTTCTTACGTTATGTCTTTTTCAGACTAAGCATCCTTTCTGTTTATGAGGTATCATGCAGCACAGTTTCCATTCCTTTATTATCCTGGTAACCCTCCTTTGATTGTGGTCCAGTTTATTGATATTCTGTCTAAAAATAAGAGACACAGGAAACAACAGACAGTGAGATTTCAACAGCTTTAGAAAGTATTATGTAAGTTATGAGACAACTCTACAAATCTCAGGATGGAAGGAGATATCTACATTCAGAGAAAGATCTAGAAAGAACAGAGTTTCAATGGAGACTGAAGCAATCTACATGCTCTTGTTCCTTTTCATGTTTGGTTCTCTTTCATTTTTTGCTGTTGTTCACTCCATTGGTTACAACCAGACTAATGTCCAATTTGAAAATATTTGCATATCCAATACTTGATTGCATGCTGCCATGGGTGGGGGGGGGGAGGAGAGGAGAAAATTTGAAACTTTAGAGATTATGGAACTGAATCTTGTAAACTAAAAGTAAATAAATCAATTTTTTTTTAAAAAGTACTATGTAACTAAAAACCATGGCATTTTGGAAGTTTAGATAGTTTTCCTTTGATCCCCAAATATGGATTGTCAAAGATCAGTTTTGCTACCAAGTACCAATTTAGAAATCTAGCCACTCCAACACTATATAACATAGACTGTTAAGCACAGTCTTTTCTCTGCAAATGAGGCTGGACCCTCTACAGCCAGTGGTTCTCAACCTTCCTAATGCTGTGATCCTTTAATACAATTCCTCATGTTATGGTGACCCCCCCCCATCATAAAATTATTTTCATTGCTACTTAATAACTGTAATTTTGCTACTGTTATGAATTTATCTGATATGTAGGATGTATTTTCATTGTTACAAATTGAACATAACCCACAGGTTGAGAACCGCTGCACACCAAAGGTATCAAATACATCACCTGCTGGCTACATTCAAGTGCAGAAAGAATCATATTAAAATGTAATTGGAAAATATTTAAAAAGATAAATAAAAAATACAATGGAATGTAGATAATGTTAGCATGTGGTTTTCCAAGTCAATACATGCCCCCAGGAATCCTTATGTATGGTTTTGTGACTCTTATTTCTATATGAGTTTGATACCACTGGGCTACACAACTGAATGCTTTATAAAACACGGACATTTCTCAGTCTTTTCATGGAGAATAATCCATCCTAAAAATTGATGTTTGATGTACCTTTTCTTGTCTTGTTCTTCAAATGTTATTAAAACAAAACAAAAATTAGGGTAGAGATATTTTCTGCAGAAATGTTGCCCTCTTCTGGCAGCTTTGTGTTACTCTTATAACGGAAAAACCAAAGAGGCCCCACATTGAACTAATTTACAAATACAAAGAAAATCCTTCAAGTCCATAACACTATATTTCAAAATGAAATGCTTTCCTGGGGAGTATGTAAGTAGAGGCTAGGTGACCATTAGTCAGAGACGTTTTAAAGAGATTCTCATTCAGTCATTGGTTTGGATTAGATTAGCCTAAGGGCGTATACAATTCTAGGATTTAACCAGGATAACAAGAATCCTAGAAACCATACTGTGTCAGAATTAGTTTAAGGAACTGAAGCTATTTAGCTTAGAGATTAGATTTAAAGGAAAATGTGATCAGAGGTCTATAAGTATTTAAAGAGATTCCATTTGGACTAGCAATTCGCAGAATGAAGTGTAATAGATGGAAGGTGTAGAGGCAGATTTTGGGTCTATTTTCCTAAAAATAAGAGCTTTCCAAAAGTGGAAGAGGATACTAGTTTGGGAAGTCATAAGTTCTCATTAATGGAGGTCTTCAAGTGGAAGGCAGATGGTTATTTATTGAGGGTTTTGTAGAGGAGATTCCTGATCAGATACTGGTTGGACTAGATGGATTTTTAGGTCCCTTCCAGTCTAAAATTCACGGATTCATCTTCTACTCTTCTTTTTTTTACTGATTTATTCATTTATTTATTTTTTATTTTTAGCTTACATCATTCATTTCCATGAGATTTTGATTTACAACTTTTCTCCTTGTCTTTATCTTACCCACCACCCCAAAACAGCAGTCCCACTATATACCCCCTCCCCCAATCTGCTCTCTCTTATGTCCTCCCCCCTCACCCCCTGACTTTCTGGTAGGGCAAGATGGATCTCCCTACCCCAGTACCTGTATATCTTATTTTCCAATTCCATGTAAATAATAATAATAATGATAATAATATATACATACATATTTTTAACATTTGATTTTAGAACTTTAAATTCTAGATTCTTTCCCTTCCTCCCTTGTCACCCACCCCCACTGGAAAGACAAGCAATTTTTTTCAGTCAAATAAATTAGAGTTTTATTTAGCTAAGAAAATGACTTTTGTGGTATATAGTGCCCACCTGGTTGAACTAATACATTACTTGTTAAGGCTGTGGAACAAACCTGTGATTTCTTAGGTATAGAGAATGCTCAGGTGAGGAATCACTTCCTTCCAATGCTGGTCAGCACTTTTTCTGCCAAAATACCCAGAACATTGAGAAGTTCAGTGACTTGCCCAGGGTCACATAGTAGGCATCAGAGGTAGGGTTTGCAGCCAGGTCTTTCTGGTTTCAAGACCAATTCTCTATCCACTATGCAATTCTACCTCTCATTACATGTTAAGAAGAATAAAAGATGGGGGGGGCAAAGTCAAGATGGTAGCTTAGAAGCAAGAGAACTCTGTGGCTCCCCCCATAACCACCTCAAATACCTATAAAATATGACTCTGTACAAATTTTAGAGCTCCAGAACCCACAAAATTACAGAGTAACAAAGCTCCTGCTGATGGCAGCCTGGCAGGCTGACAGTAAGGGGTTCATGGCAGCATGCTGGGAGCCTAGACCAGCAACACATGAACCAGTGGCTGGAGCCCTAGGGTGGCCATAAGAAACAAGGACTAAGTGAAAGGTCAGTGGAACTCAGGTAAATTTGGGGAAGAGAGTCCAGCTGGCCACCTCCAGGGTGAGAAGCAGCCCTGGCTTCTCACTTGCTTCTTCACATGCTTCTCATGCGGCTGCTTCATAGCTCTGGGCCTACAGATTGCAGGGGGGCCAAGCGATCATTCTGAGGCTAAGAGCTCTTGCCCTAACAGGCCTGGATCAGAATTGTGGTCTTGGGTAGTGGTCTTGAACTGTGTGATTAGTGAGCCAAAGCTGGGGATGTGGGGGTGGGCTGCAGAGACAGTGGCCTCCTAATAGCCCTAGGCAGCTGTGAAAACCCCAGTGATTTGGGACAGAGCTCTCCCCTCTGAAAGCAGAGTTCTGCTGAGCCCAAAAGTCAAGTAATTGACTGGAAACATGAGCAGGCAAAGGAAGCAAAGCTCTAGCCTATGGGGATAGCTCTCCTCTGAAGGATTTGTTGAAAGACATAGGCAAGAATCACAGAAGAAGGGGAGTAGAGGGGTGGTCTTCTGCTGTAGTGAGTAATGGGAGATGACACCCCTCCTCCCTTTCCATCTTTTTCTTGGAAATCATGGGTTCATTGAAACATTCAGTCTGATGTAACTAAGAGTAGATGTGTACATTGGGGGTGAGTTTAGAAACTAGAACCTGAACTGGGGAGGAGTGGATGTGGAACTAAGTTCATGACCATTCACACTCTAGATGTCTGAAGCTATATCACTCACTTCACTTCACGCCCATAGTCTCCTGCACCCACCTCACAAGAGTCAGAGGAAGCCGACAGTTTTGCTGAAATGAGATAATGGCCTTTAGTGAAATGACTGTTCTTCCAGACCAGTATTCTATGGAATAAGACCTGAGGAGAAAGGCAATAAATACATAGAAAAGTGATCCATTTTAGGAATGATGAAAGTTGAAGGTTGAGGTAGCTATTATTGAACTTAGGAGTAGAATAAGAATAAATCAATTAATCTCATACTGACATCTATAATTGTTTAGATTTTTTAAAAAACAAAACAACCTTTTCCCTACCCCCTAGCCGGAAGTGATTCTGTGAAACATACTTCCCCATACTATCCCTTTGAAGTTTGCCTCCTCGATTTCCTGTCTTCAGACTGTTACCAAGTACCGTTTCTCAGCTCCTGGGTAGCTTCTTTGTTTTCTGTTACCCAGTAATTCCTGGTATGACCCAGCAAGGCATCCTGCTTAATCTCTTGGTCCCTTCTTGGTCATCTTCTTCAGGAGGTTTCTTTTCCTCTAATTGTGTTACCTGACATAATAACCCACCATGATCCTAGGCGGAAGTGGGAAAAGGAACTCTAAGACTTATTTTTCCCTATCTCCTTACCATGACAGTGAAACAAAATGAATTGATGAAAACGCATTTATTAAGTATGTCAGGCATTATGCTAAGCACTAGGGTTACAAATGGAAAAAAAACAAGGGATTGGGTTAGTCCTTTTTGGCCTCAGAGGTCAGAATGTGAAATAGGGGTTAGAAGGTATAAAGAGGCATAATTAGGTTTGACATCAAGGAAAATAATCATTAGAACTGGCTATAAGTGGTAGGGGCTGCCTTGAGAGGTGGTAGGTTCCCCTTCTTTGTAGATTTTTAAGAACAAATTGAACCACTTGTTGGGCATGTGATAGTGAGGATTCCTGTGTGGTATGGGTTGGACAAGATTCCAGGCTGTTGAGGTCCAACTCTCAAATTTGGTGATTCTGACTGAAACACCTCTAAGGGTCCTTCCAGCTCCAAATCCTGTGAATTTAATTTCACAGAAGAGAAAATTGAGAAACCCAGAAGGTTGAAATGAATTCTCTATGACTAGCTGTGACATGTTTGGGGTGGGTATAGGGATTCATCTTTGTCAATATCCCAAGATGAAAGATAGCAGGGCAAGGCTGGGAATAACTGATAGTTTCATAGTAAGAAATAAGGCTAGAAAAGTATGTAGAAGCCAATATATTGAGGTCTTTAAGTACCAGGCTAAGGAGGTTTACCATGGTTCCTCTAGACAACAGGAAACAATTGATGATTTTTTTTTAGCAGAAGATGGAAATGACCAGACCTAAGCAGTAGAAAGACTGTAAGGCAACTGGAATTCCATAAACAATTTGAGGAGAAGATAATGCATTTTTTTTTTTACAAATTTTGAATTTACTGGATTGTCTTTTCATTGTGATTTTGCAGAAATTAAGCATTTTTATAATAGCCAAAATGTTTCTTTTGTATCAGAATACTCATTCATTCCCTTTTGCAGAAGTTAGTATTAATCTTGCAAACTCCTTTTGACAGGTTTTCCTGCTTTGAAACAATCTAAATTGTGGTGCCTTTCTTTTTTAAGCAGTTGGGCAACTTGGATGGCAATTTGGGAAGTAGTAACTTTGTATTTTCAACAAGCAAAATCCCATGTGGTTGCTCAAAACACAACCATCATACTAGGAGTACACTAGGAGTGAGAAGACTCCTTATAAGAAACTTACCAGTATTCATTACCTGCACATCGAAGTGGAAAAGCACAGACACTGCGTTTAAGCTCTCAAATTCTTTCTCTAGTATCCTCCCCTGTAGGCTTCCAGTCCTCCCAAATCTGTTTCTGGTTTCTGTTGCTGGATCTGGAAATCACACCTAAACATTTGAACCCTTCTGAGTACTCTGAGTAATGTTACATGGATGCAGAAAAGTAGATTATGATAATTTCTTACAGGAAAAAATGTAGCGGAATTAGACTTGGTAAGGACAAGGTCAGCTCTTTCTGGGACATAGGAGTGAAGGAGGAGATAGTGGAAAAAGGTATCTGGGTGATGTGAGAAAAGGAGGAGGGAAGAGAGAACTCTTGGAAAAACTATAAACACAGGAAACAAGTTACTGGGAGCATCCCTCCATTTGGTTACTTACATTTCAACAGGTTAAAGAAAAATTTTTGCCAAAAAACCAAACAAACAGAGATCAAGTTGTAAGATTCTTTTGAAGATTTAAGACCCTAACTGAAGGATGTCAGGGATTGTTTCTTCAGCTTCTAATTTGTTCAAATTTTGATCTTCCTCTCTCTCGGGATTATTGGTACTTGGAGAATACTGCAGTATCTTTTTCAAGTTTTCCTAAAAATAAAAAGCATGAGAAAACACTCCAACTAAGTCTTATCAAATAACACTTTTATACTTAAGTCTGTGGCAAGCAACCAACCTATCTTTTGACAGTTTAAAATTTATAAACATCTGAAAAGGCATAGTGCATCAACATTTTATCTTTTTAAAAATCTACTTTCCTATGACTTATATTTGTATTGCCTGATGGAACAGCTGCTCAGTACTTGAATTAGAATTCTAAGTTGCTAAAAAGATTTATTTACACAAAAAATTTAAAAGGCCAGAGATATTTGATGAAGGATCCACAAAACCAGGTAGAAATCAACAAACCCTACAGTTCATTTCCATTAGTCCCAAATTGGGAACTCAGTTCAACATAGTTAAACCTCAGCTTAAGGTTTCTGCTTCTGAGGAATATTTTGGGTACCACTTATATAATTTTGTATGTTAGTATAGAGAAAGTTAAACTCCAGTATTGAATTGATCTAACTTACCCTTCCTCTTTTAAAGGTTTTTATGACTCAAAGGAAGTCTGGATGGAAAAATAATTGTTAAAACATATATTTTTATTTATTTCATTATTTCTAAATTATATGTAAAATTTTAAGATTAATTTTTTAAAAATTTGAGTTTTAAATTCTCTGCTTCTCATCCCTTCCCTGCCCCTTGAGAAGGCAAACAATATGACATCAATTATACATGTGAAGTCATGGAAACCATGTTTCTGTATTAGCCATGTTACAAAAGAAAACACACATACACACGCCAACAATAAAAATAAAGAAAGTTTAGAACGTATGCTTCAATCCACACTCAGAGTTTATTTCTATCTCTCTGCAGGTAGACAGCAATTTCCATCATGGGTCCTTTGGAATTGTCTTGGTTCATTGTCATAATCAGAGTATCTAAGTCTTTCACATTTGCAGATGGGAGAATCTTACAGTGCCCTCATGAATTCTCTTGGAAGAGTCTTGTGCAAGGTCCCTTAGGGAGAAGCAAAGAACTGAGAGAAACTTGTGGCATAAAGTATATGACTTAGCTTACCTCTGGGATGGATCTGCAGGAGCTGAGTCCATATAATACACACCAAACACTTTGGAGATTATGAACTCAAGCCTTCCAAGCCTGTCCATTTGCTATTTATCATCTGCAGCCCTCTACAAATGTTCACTAGAATGGGTGAGTAGACAAAGGATTATGGGATTATCAATTACCTCACATCTGTAGCCCCCACATGCACTCAAAGATGCCATGATGATATAAATAATTATTAGGACCACAATAGAATTGAATCAGAAGGTCAAAGCTGGAGGGATTCTTAGAACACAGAATAAAAAAGGTCAGAACTTGAAGAAATCTGGTAGCATGGTAAAATGTAAAAAGCAACAGACAGAGATTCAGAGGTCCTGGGTTTGAATCCTGGCTCTGCTCCTTCCTAGCCTGTGTGACCTTGGGTGGGTGCCTTCACTTCTCTGCTTCTTGGTCTCCTCCTCTGTAAAACAAGAGAGTTGAACTAGATGCTCTCCCTAAGATCCTATCCAGTTCTGAATCCTTTGATCCTATGTATGTAGATCATAGAATGTCAGAGCTGGGAGGGACCTTAGAATGTGGCACGTTATAGCTTCTTTCTCTTCTTAAGTTACTGTGGATTTACCACTTGTGCAAACGATATACACCGAGCTTCCTCTAACTCCTCTTCCTCCTCCTCCTCCCTCTTCACCTCTCTCTTCCCTCAGCAGTAGAATGTAAGCTCCTTGAGGGTAGCGACTGTTTCATCTTTGTCTCTGTATGTCCAGTGCACAGTGCCCTATCAACCAAAGTTGCTTAATAAATGTTGAATTGAATTGAACTAGGATGCACTTTGTACCCAGTTCACAGATGCCACACACCCAAATCCGACCAGGAATAACAGGGAAGGAGGATGACTGTGTGATGAGTTGAATAAGAAGAGATGGCCCAAACATCTTTTCCAACTATAAAATTCCATTTCTCTGAGATCATAAGATTATATTAACAAATGTGTCATATATAGAAAACATTGAGAAAGCAATATTTGCAGATTTTAAATCTGAAATTTAAATTCATTTTAAAGAAAATTAATGGAATTTATATGACAGGTTTATAACTACATATAATTATAGCCCCCACAAGGCATCAAAAACATTCAGAACAAGCAATCTAGATTTTGAAAATTAGGTTCCCCTCCCACCCCAGTACTTCCGTGTTTCAAAAGATCAATGATTTTGTCAGTGTAGTTGCCCCTTGCCTGAAGCAGATGGAAGCCCCTCTAAGCCAACCCACTATGCTATTTTAAGTCATATAAATGCACATTAATCACATTTATTTTACCTTAACAATTAATAAAATGCATTTTAGCCTTAATGGTTGTATAATCTCTTTATATAGTATGCTAGAGAAAATATTTGATTTCTCTTTTAATAAAATAAGCAGTTAATATGAAAAAGTTAAGACCATGATCAAATTTAGAAAGCAAATCTATCACTGCAATGAACTTTGAATGAACATATCTCATCTTTTTTTTTAAATGACATACTGTTGGATGGGTTGCCCATGGAGTAAGTTTATTAGTACCACAGGTAGATAAGCTGAACATAGAGTTGAGAAGAAGGAAAGTGGATTGGATTTCATTTGGGAGATTATACAGGGCTTTCAAGTGACATAAAATTGCTGCTTGCTATAAAACCACTCTTCTTTAATATTAACATTCTGGAAGTATGGCATAATTGGTAGTGACCTGGCTTCAGAGTAAGAAAGACTGGGTTCAAGTTCTATCTCTGATGCATATTGGCTGTGAGACCTTGGCTGAGTCACTTAGTTTTGCAGTCAGTGCTCCAGACAATTCCATATGGCTACTTGTTGAGGATGTACTGGAGGTTGTATTCATGTTGAGATGACACAACAAACCTTGGTGGTCTTTTGGTCCCCTATTCTGTTACAGCTGCAGAGGGGTTGGGAGTAGGCTATGTCAGTTCTTCATCAGATAGGACTGATTGCTTAGCCCACTGAATGGGCTTAAAACCAGAACTGCTTCTCCCTCTGTCTCTGTTTCTTTAACCTCACGAATGTGCCACATATCTCTGCCTCCCCAACAGGGGGAGGGAGGAGCAGCCTCCCTTGTTCCAACATGGCAGCCAGAAGAGGAGACCTGGCTATGTAAGTTTTAGCCTGGGCCTCCAGCTTCCTTCTCTGTTCATTTCTTTATGGATTGCAGGTGACAGAATATTAATTCCAAGATGGACATGTCCATCCTTTGGGGCAATCAAGAGTTCAAAAGATCCTGGGTCTTTGTTTGGTGTCAGTTGCCCCCAAAAGATGCCCTTCTCTCTTTCTACTATGGTGTTACTTGGAGGAGGAGATGCCCACCAGCCAGAGGGAAAGTTCAAGTCAGCCTGGCTTGCCAGAAGATGTGGACCTAGGGGAATTTGGGTAATGCAGAGCTGGAGGGAAATGTAGAACGAAGACTTTACAGGCCTGAGAACTGTGTCTTGTCTAATGCTTTAAGTATCAGCCAGTCTCCCAGGAGAGGATAATAGTAGTCATGCTACTATAGCCTCTTGGTAAATATTCTGTCAACAGGAGGGGTCTTGTGTCTGTTAGGTATTTCTTTTCTGTAGAGAAAATGAACAGCAATCCTCTACATAATCTGTACATTTAGTAGCTTTCTACTTCCTGCTTTGGGAAGACTCTAGACAGAAACCAAAAACTTTATTTCAAGTAATTTTCCAAGGGGTGTGGTTGCAGAGGTCCAAGACTGAGAAAAATGACCTAATTCCATCCTTTGGAGACCATGCTCCCACAAGACTGGACATGATCTGCCTCCCTGCTTGGATCCGGAGCTGAATGGGATCCTTTAGAGTTTAGAGAGAAGGGATACGGTGAAACACCTGCACCCTGACCTCCTTCTGGACCCAGCGGCCATAGCTTATTGTTCTTCATAAAAGGTGCCAATCTGCAGAAGTTGATGAAATTCCTCACCAAGATCTCTCTGCATTGATGAAATCTCAGTTGGTCAAAAATGAAACAAATGAAACCCAACCAACAACAATAACAACAACAAACCCAAGGAAATGTTCTGGCTACAAATCACGGACTAGTTATTTTGAGAGTCCAACTTTCTGGTGAGTATAAGAGTAGTGGGAATTTGGGGTTAACAGACTGTGATATATTGCCAAGGACGGCTTAAAGCAAGAGAAGAGGAAGAAGCCCTTAAGCACATATAGGACCAGAAAAGAAAAAAGTTCTTTTTCTTTATCCACTTAATTACCTCAGCTGTTCTATCTCAGGGACAGTTCCAAATTTGAATTCACTATCCCAGGGTAGAGACAGAGTCTCTGGAGGGTGCTGAGGCTTTCTTGTCCTGGAGGAGAGAGGTGATTGGCACATGTTAAAATGGCATGATGTGGGTATTAGCTAAGCCCTAGCTTAGGTTCTGATCCAGAATTTGAAGTTACTGAGATGAGGCTTCAGTCTGGGGTCTGGCTATTTAAAGAAGGCTGCTGCTTCAAAGAAATCTAGATTTTCCTTGTCCTTAATAAAAACTCAAACAAACAAACACCAAGCTTCACTGAACCCCACCATCCTTAATGCTGTTATCTGATATCTCTTAGAAAAAACTGTCTACACTCACTGCCTCAATTTTCTCAACTCTCACTCACTTGTTGACCTTTCAATCCATCTTTCTGTCCTAAACACTTGACTGAAATGGTCTACTTAAAAGTCTCCCATGATCTTTTTAGCACTAAATTCAACCTCCTTTTTTCCTTTCCTATCTTTTTTTTTTTAATCTGTGGCTTTGAAAATTTTTTTAAAAAATATTTATTCATTTTGACCTTAAATACAAAAAGATAAAGAGCATTTCCATGTACACAGGATAACATACAAAGAGGATTAAATATAAAACCACAAATTTCCATTTCACATTGTTTACTTACACAACAAGTATGTAATAATACTAGACTGTTTTCAAAGCTACTTTGCTTTTCTGTGCTTCCTTTTAAGTTTTCTTTAGTTCTCTGCTGTGAACTTTTTTTGTCCTTCCCTCTCCACTGCACCCTAGAGAAGGCTACCATGGGACATTAATATATAAATACATACACATATAATTATGTATACATATATAGAGAGTACGTATGTATAGATACACACGTGTATATCTATACATATATATGTAAAACAATACTTTACATATTATTTATCATTTCTTTCCCTGGATGTGGATTGCATATTCCTTCATCGGTCCTTTGTAGCTGATTTGAGCATTTGTAATATTCAAAATGACTTATTTATTTAAAGTTGTTCTAAGAACAATATTGCTGTTACTCTGTATGACGTTTTCTTGGTTCTGCTCATTTCACCCTTCATTATTTCATGCAAGTCTTTTCATGTTTTTACAAAATCAATTATCTCATCATTTCTTATAGCACAGCAGTATTCCATCACAATCATATACTACAGCTTGTTTAGCCATTCCGCAATTGATAGGCATCCCTCATTTTCCAGTTCTTTGCTGCCATACTTTCATACCTTTCTAAAACTCAATGTAGCATTTGGTATTGTTGACCAGCCCCTCCTTCTGTATACTGGCTTCTTTTAGAGTTTCCATGACCTTACCCTGTCATAGTTTACCTGCCTTACTAATGCTTTCTAATTTTCTTTGCAAAATAATCATCCATGTACCCACCATCCCTATGCCTTGGATGTACTCCTAAAATTCTGTTCTTAGACTTCTCTCCTGTATATCTTTTCTCTTGGTGACCACATCAGTTTCCAAAGAGGTATATGCTAGTTCTATAAAGATGACCTCCATAACTAAATATGTAGTTTCAGTTCCACAACCCCAACTTCCTGCTGGGTATCTCCACCTGGATGTCCCATAGGAATCTCAAAAACAGTGTCCAAAACTGAACTCATTATAAATATTTATTCTCTAAACCCATTCATCTTCCTAACTTCCCTAACTTTGTCAAGAGACCACAATTCTTTTAGTTACCTTGGTCCCAACCTAGTAGACATTCTCACTTCTTTATTCTTATACATTCTTCCCCATATCTTGCCAAGTTTTGTCAGTTCAACCTTCTCCTCTTTTCTTATGTCTATCTGTCATCCTTCACTAATATGGCAACCATGCTAATTTAGGCCCTCTCACCTGAACCATAGCAATAGTGTCTTAACTGGTCTCTTTGTGTCTAGTCTTCCTCCTCTCCAGTCTATCTTCCACATGTGTGCTACATTGATAGAACATGTCCAACTCTGTCCCTTCACAACACAAGCTCCCTCTTATCTTGAGAATAAAAAAAACCCCTCATCCTGGTCTAATTTGAACTTTTCCAAATAGGATAAAAAAAAAACAAGTAGAGAGATATAGAATATGACTGCCCAGTAAAAGTAAGTTCTTTGATTTTGAATTTGTATCCCTAGCACCTAGAATAATGCTGGGCACACAGTGGGTGCTTAATATTTGCTTACTGAATAATGTCAAGGGTGAGGGAGTATTTAGATTATTTATCTGTTTGGAAAGGGAATAAGAAAGCTGGTTATTAATCATTATCCTTACACATTATTAACCTGCTTTTGAATCTTCTACAAGTTTCTAAAGGCAGTCAAAAGTAAACATGGAGGATTTTTATAAGACATCACAGCAAAGAATGAAGTAGACAAAAACATTAATCTCGGTGTCAGAAGACCCAAGTTTGAATCTCACCATTCCCGTTTTTGTGTCCATGCACTTTTGCTGTAAGGCTTTGCGTAAGGCAAGTCACTCTTTGATTCTTGGTTGTCTTGTCTGTAAAATGGAGATGACAGCTACCTTCAAAGTTGTTGGAAAATCAAATGAAATAATGTATGTGAGAACTCTTAAGAAACTGCAAAGAATTCTTTAAACATGAGCCTCTATTTTTCATTTTCAGGGAAACTCACAGACTGCAGAATCTAGAAATAGATTTCCAGATTCTTTCATTTTACAAATAAGACCAAGGTACAAAAATGTTAAGTGATTTTCCCCAAGGCGACTTCACAATGAACTGGCAACAGAATCTAGACTAGAAGCCCAGTTTTCTATATCCACTTAAACTGTTCCTCCTCATGCCTCACTGGTGCTATAGAATAGAATTATCACTGGCCCTCAAGTCAGAGGATCTGCTCCTTCTATCCCACATAAACAGGGCCTTGTATCCCACATGAATATGTCCCAACTAGGCATAGTCGTTCCTTGATCTCCCCCTTGTCTGTCAGCAGATTCCCACATTCTTCTTAACACACGTGTTGATATAATTTCCTTCTGGTAGTCTCTAAGGTGGTAGCCATATTCCCTTAAGTTAAGGCAAGATCTCATGAACTTAAATAGACATAAATGACCCCAAATGATGACTATCCATTTTAAATCTACATTTTCTCCAAATACTTACATATGGATCATTGAAAAAACTCATGTGAGGAAATTTTAGGGAGCCGTTAGAGCTCAAACTAGGCCTTAAAAACTGGATGAGAAAATAGATTTGTAGGCTCAGGGAAGACTATAATCAAGGGCATGAGGTGGGAATGAGACTATCATGTTGGTGGTGTAGTGAATGGATGACTGGTTGGAGTAGAGAGTTAGGACATAGTAGAAGGGAAAGGTGAAAAAGATGTTAATGGTTAAATTGTAGAAGATCTTGAATGCCAGACTAAGGTGTACTTATAGAGTCACTAAAGATTTTTCAACAGAAGTGTAACACAATGAAATGGTATATTAGAAAGATAAATGTGGCAAAGTTGTATATTCTGGACTGGAGAAGTGGGGTGAGACAAGGAGTAAGATTTAGGAAGAAAGAAGGCCAGTTAAAACCCTATTATCAGTAACCTAAATATAAGAGACCCAAGTAAAGGGCTTGACTGTAGCTTGACTACCTTTATCCGTGTATACATATATGTATATGTGTATATATATATGTGTGTGTGTGTGTACACATGTATTATATATGTATATATGAAAGCATACTTAAAAATTCTTTAATCTTTTAATTAAGATGGGAAAATCTGGTAAACTCCAGTAAAGAATTCTAAGATTTTTTCCCCCCAAAAAAGACTGTTTTTAGTTTATTATGGAGAAACAAAGCTCTGACCCCAAATGGTGAATATTCATTTTAAATCTACATTTTCTTCAAATACTTACACTGATCACTGAAAAATCAAGAGCCACACTCTCCAATTCATTTCTCAAGGACGCTATTCCTGATGGAAAAATAAAATTGATGTTATTTCTTAATGGAGGTCATAGTGGAGCAAAGTGAACATTTCATTTCCAATTCACACATAATTTACAGATTCCAAGGTTACTTGTGAAACTTTGAAGTTAATTTTTAGATGCCACTACTCATGGTGTTACCATCTATTACTGACTTATATTAACAGTTTGGTTGGTAAAATCCTAGTCTATTGTACCTTTTTCAGAAAGAGAAAAAAATTCCTTTTTATGACATATATTTTAAAACACAGTAATGAGACTTTATGAAAATCAAGAAAATAACAATTGTATTGACTAAAATCCCTGTGAATAGCATACTCATTTTATTTTATTATTAGACATAATTCTGTTCTTCCTCCACAAAACTATTGATCATAGAATCCCAGACCAAAGAATCCTTGAGTAGGAAGTGACTTCAAAGTTTCATCTAGTTCAATCCCACCCTAAGGTGTTATCTTTGTTTTGCTACATTCACTTCATTAGTTTTTTGAGAACTCAACAAAAATTCATTTAAAGCAAACATTTATTAAGTCCCTACTATGTAAAATAACTAGGCACAGAGATGAGGAGACGAAGATGAAGATGAAAAATTACACAATTATTGTTGTTGTTTTTTTTTTCAAAGACTGAAATTGAACTCTAATGTCTTAGAGTTGCCCTCAAGGAACTTATGGTTTAATGGGAAAAGAGGAAATACAAAATATTCAAAGTTATCATGGTAAAATGTAGAATGTTATAGGGAAAAAGTAAAACTTGTTTATCTATTGGTGTACCCGATTGCATAAAAACTGGTCCTTTTATCAGGGAAAACTTCATGGAGGAACTGGCATCTTCAACAAAGGCAAAGATCAAGAAGAGAGCTAATTCCCAGCATGAAGGACAGTATAAGAAAAAGGCATGGAGTCAGGAGAGGGAAGGATGAGAAGAGCAGATACAGAATAAGTCAGTTTGGTTACAACTGGGATATGAAGGGAGATAATACCTGAAGAGATTGGATAATGAAATGTCGACAAGAGACAGACTTTTTTCTAGCCCACTCTGTATAATCAAGAAAATCAATCTAGCTTTATTGAACCACGACTTGAGGGAAAGGGAAAGACATTAGAGTTGAATTTCAGAGTCTTTGAAAACAACAACAACAATAACAATAACCTTTTATATTTAGAAAGCAGTAAATCTGGAGACAGAAGACCTGGTTTTGAGTCTTGATCTTGTCATTTATTAGATAAATAACTTTGGGCAAAGCATTTCATAGGAGCCCATTTTGAATGCTGGCTCTGCCACTTCCTGGCAGTTTGGTTTTGGTTGTGTCACTGTACCTCTCTGGGCATCTATATACTTATATACGAAGAGAGAGAATTAGACTTTGTCACCTCCAAGTTTCCTTCCAATACAGACATTCCATGTTCTATGCTTTAAGGCTCCTTCTGGTGCTGACATCCTATGTTACATGGTCTAAGGCTCTGTCTAGCTCTGACATTGTCTGAGTCTTTGTCTCTGCATGTCTGTCTCTGTCTAGAGATATGCACATATCTATACATATATGAAATTATATCTATATATAGAGAGAGACATGTGTGTACAAATAGATATAGAGATGCACAAGGTGTTCTGAAGGTTTTAGTGCAGTTTTATGCTCTAATAGCTATATAAATATGTATTAAACTGAATGCAGATTCATTGACACTGTTTTATTCTTACCCTGTAAGAATACCCTATATATAATATACATATACAAATGTATACATATGAGAACATATTTGCATACATACACACAAAATTTCAATAAACCACAGCACTTGGTAGAGTAAGGATTCTAGTTAACTGAACTTTCTAGTCAAGATTAAGCAGAAGACCTTGTTGCTTTCACCTGTTGTTAAAAATATTCTAAAATGTCCACATCTACTTTGTTGGATTTATGGGTATATCTAATGACTCCACAACCAATGTGCCCACCATTGCAATGTGAGTACCATTTCAGAATCTTAAAGCTGAAAGGAATCTTTGAGGTCAGCTAGCCCTTCTCCTACCTGAAGCATGATAACCCTTTATGATATCCCTGACAAGTGGTCATACAACTGCGACCTGAAGATCTCTGGGGCCAGGGAACATGTCTGCCTTTGGCATATTTGAATACGGTGTATCTCATTGTTAGAAAGTTTTTTTCTCACATTAAGCCAAAAATCTACTTTTTGCTGACATTCACTCATTGCTTAGTTCTTTGGGACCAAAAAGAAGAAGCCTAAGCACAGCTCTATGTTATAGTAATCTTTGAGCATTTCTCCAGGCTAACCCTTCTAGCTGCTTTGATGGTGCCTTTTATTTGGTGTGATCTCCAGTTATCTCATCAGTTTGGACATTATCCACTGTCTGTGACCCAGAAGGCCAATCTCTTTCTTAAAAATGTAGTTCCCAGACCTCCTCACAGTACCAGAGGTCTGACCAGAATAAAGACTGGTGATATTATCAACATCTTTGCTCTGGAGCAAGGTCCCTATTAAGGTTCCTAAAGTAACTTTTGACTTTTTTTGGCTACTTCATGGCCACTGGGGTTGTTCATATCAGTTCTTATGCCATCCAGGGATACAGGTGCTGAAGGACTTGGTGATTTGGATAACATGTGCTAAATCTAGGAAGTTAACCTTTTAAAACCAAATTCCTCATATATGTATACATGCACACACATATGTATGTATTTATACACATAGTAGATACATTTGCACACATATATACATACATGCACATTCATATATATGTATATGTGTACATACATATATACAGACAGACAGACAGACAGACAGATAGATAGATAGATAGATAGATAGATGGACAGACAGATAGATAGGATTTGGCTCTTTCTTCATTGTAGATTGAAGAAGGAAAGCTCCATTTAATTGAGATTTGGGTTTGCTCAACTCATAGATTTTTAGAGTTGAAAGGGATCTCAGAGAGTATTTGGTCCTTTCTCTCATATTACAGATGAGAAAAATGAGGACAAAAGGAAAGTCTGGGTTCAAACATTCAGTCAGTCAATAAACTTTTATTGTGTCTACTATGAATCAAATAGCAAGTTCCTGGCAGAGCTGGGACTCTAGTTCCATTCTTCTGACTCTACATCTTATGCTTCTTTCTAGGAGTAACTAGATAGGAGCCCTGGGGAGGGACATCTCTTACTTGATTTTCTTCTTGAAAAAGCTAAACCTGCTGAGTAGCCAGAATCTTTGTCATTTCTATAAAAGACAAATCAGGGTATTTTGTTTTAAAATCAATCCTTTTCTCATTTAAAAATAATGCATAGATGTTTTAAAAAATAAAAAATTTAAAAAATCATGATTTTAAGTAATAAATGAATAAGTTCCCCTATTTGTTGTGGCTGACAATGCAATAGATGTGAAAAATTAATTTAACTTTGATATAATAAAAAAGATTTGAAGTTTAATCCTTTTCCAAATAATAAACAAATGGAATTACTTAACTTTGTGGCAAAAATTCTAATAAGAATCATTGTTTTTCCCCTCCAGGTACAATTCTTTTTGTTCTTTTTTTCTTCAGTTCCAAATTCTCTTCCTTCCCTATTCTCCTCCTATACCCCATAAGAAGACAAGGAAAACAAAATCCATCAAAATATGTAGTCATGAAAAACAAAGTTCCACATTAGGCATGTTTAGAAGAAAAATAAAGAGAAAAAGAAGTATGCTTCATTCTGCACTTTGAGTACATTGCCTTTTTACCTGAAGGTGGAAAGCATGTTACATCATGAGTCCTTTGGAATTGTGGGATAACATTGTATTGATCAGAGTTATTATGACTTTCAAAGTTGATTATCTTTATAATATTGCTGTTACTGCGTAGTTTCTTCACCCAAGAGTGTGGATAATAAAGAAGGCTAATTTGGAATTTGAAAACAAGTTCAATTCATTTTCTTGATCTCTATGCCTTTACTCCTATTATTTCCCACACCTGAATTTTCCACTCCTCCTTCCTTTCCATCTACTAAAATTCTCTTCCACTTTCAAGTTCTACTCTAGTGCCACCTCTACAATTAAAATTTCTTGATTTCCCAGTCAACAGTGATCCTTTCTTGCTGTAAATTTCAATGTAGTTTGAAAGTGTGTTATTTGTATATATGTCTTATCTTCTCTACTAGATGTGATTAAGGTAGGGACTCCATCTTGTTTATCATTAGGTCCACTCACAGAACTTACACTTGAAAATAGTGGGTGCTTAATAAATTAAAATGAATGCAAAGCCCCCTGATCATTTTAATCTTACCCTGATGAAGGTAATCAAGGGACAGAAAATCCTTTGTAGGGTTTTCCTTTCCTTGCCTTTAGGCCAACCACCTTTCCTTTCCTGAAATATAAATATCAATAGTTCACCATACAAGAGCCACACTCATTGGGAAATCTTATTATAATTACCTCCGATTCAACACAGTCAAAGAAGCAACATGGTAGCATGGATTAGTACTGGAAATACTGATGAACTGGAAGTCAGAGAACAGGGTTTCAAATCTGAGCTCTATCACAATCTCCCAGTGTGTCTTTGAGTCCATATCACCATCCTTTCTTTAGGTCTACATTTTGTCCTCCATGAAAATGAGGGAGTTGGATCACATGATCTCTAAGGTTCCTTCCAGTTCTAATTCCTATAATCATATGAATTGATTCTTTAAAATTAGGTTAAAATTGGATTTTGATCATCTGCCAAAGTCTAAAATAATCTGGGGGCATTTAATTGCCTTAATCATGATTCTCCTGTAGAAATGCAAGAACAAACCGCTAATCACAGATGTGAATAGGTTTTGTCTTTCTGTTAGTTATGTCCAGCTCTGTGAGTAGAACATTAAACTTTCCTACAATTACTTTGTAACTATCCATCTGTCTTTGTCGTTCAGTTAAATTTTTCTTCATGAATTGATATGTTATGACATTTAGTAAATATGTGCTCAGTTTTGCCACTGGTTGATTGTCTGTGGTTGCTTTAAGCAGAATATAGTTTTTATGTTCATCTCTCTTGATATTGCAGATTTTTATTTTTGACCTGTCTAATATTAGGATTTTTAATTCCCACTTTTGGGGATTCACTTGGCATACTAATATCTCATTTCCATTCTATGTATTTTGAATGTGTGTTTATTATGATGTTTATTTAGATATATTGTATTTTATTTTCTTATCTATTGTCACTTTTTCATTTCATTGAATTATTCAGTTTACTCATATTTAATATTATGATTGTTAAGATTGTGTTCCCCTCTATTTATTTCTTTTTCACTAATTTTTATCCCCTTCATCTTTAAAGGAATGTGTGATTAGTGTTACTTTACTTTGATGCTAATCTATTTTCCATAGGCTCTCTATTGCCCCATTTCCCTGCCCTATTTCAAATTGTTCTAATTCATTTATGTAATTGATTTTTCTCTTATTCTTTCTCTTATTTATTTATTTCTTTTTCCTTTATTTGTTCATTTTGTCTGCCATATTAAGTAAATAGTTCAACTCTCTCCCCTTCAACATCTTATTTTTAGTACTTCTTTTTTACTATACTTTTTCCCAAGAAGTTTTCTTTTGCTTTGTTCCCTCATTTTTTCCCTTTCAATATATTCTGAATTTTATTTTCTGATTAGTAGGTTGCCTTACACTTACATGTTCCTTCTTTGTTCTGTATTTCTTATGGGAGTAAATCTTTTGAAGTCACCAGTTTGAGTTCCCTCTGTGCAAATTCCACTTCTGTGAAAATTTTGTATTATTACCTTTGAAGTTCTTGCCCTGTCCTCCCTTTTTCCACTTGTATGTCAATCTTGGAAATATCAACTCATGAAGAATGCAATGTCAGATGGATGCAGTATTGTATAGTAGAAGTCTTTCTGTGTTCCAAACAATGAGACCTAATTCTCCTCTTTGCCCTTCCTATGATTAGTCTCACAAGGTGATTTACCCTTGTTCTGGCTGTATGCCCTTTCTACTATTTTTGATGCTTATTACCCTTGGGAACTTACACATCCTGTCCTTTGAGAATGAAATGTTCTGGAGGGGAGGTAAAATATTTTCCCAGAGATGTAGTCTTCTCATGAAAAAAATTTCTCCCAGATGAAATCCATCATAAGGTCTCTTACTGCAGACTATACATCTTCTCTCATGGGAATGTTCTGCAGTGGATAACTTTCCTTTTCCCTACTGGGATAAGACAGGCCCTTCTGCTCACACTTAGTCCCTTCCCTTTATTGCACCTATTCTAGTATAGCACTTCCCTACTTAGTTGAAGTCTATAGGGATACTTTTTCATCTCCCTATTTCCATATGGAATTAGTAGAGGTTCATCATCCTTCCATTTTTTTTGTCCTTTACTTCCCACATCCCCATTACATAACTTCCCATTTTGTTATCCCTCCCTATGAAAGATACTTAAATGGGGAGATTTAATCTGTGGAGGATTATATCAAATCTCACCTTCTTTATTCCTGATTCTCCCCCCCTTTAATTCTTAGTTCTTTGCATCCCTTCTAAAGCCTGATGCTCCTTCTTTATTCTTTCTTTTAATCTATGGATCAATTTTTCTTTTAGAAAATAATTTATATGTGAGATAATTGTTTTTATTTTTTTTTATTTGTTCATTTGTTTTCCTCATGCTTCTGTTGTTTGATGTATTTGGAAATAAAAAAACTTATCTTTTTTTTTTGTAGAAATACTTATTTTTATTTTTGGCAAATTTATCATCTTTTAAAACCTGCTGATTAAACTCAGGTTTGTAAAATGTGTTAGTTTTTGCAATGTACTTTTTCCTCCTCCCCCTTTAGATACTATTTCATTCTCTCTAGTGTTTTTTTTTCTTTGTGAATGTGGAATATTCCTATGTGATTTAAATTGCCTTTCCTTTATATTTGAAGGTATTTCTCTTTCCTCCTTAGGAAATTTGTTACTGACATAATAGAATTTAACCCCTTTCTACCTTTGAATTTGAAGCATGTTGTTTATATTTTTAACTGTATGGTACCATGGATGCTCTCAAAATCAACATTTTGTATTCAGAAGTAGTGGACAGTATTCTTGTATTATGTCCTGAATTATGGTACCTGGATTATTTTTTTTATTTGTCATTTTCCTCTGGGAGTCCTATGATCTCTAAACTACTGTTGCTTTTTACCTCTCCTGCCAAATTTTCCTCCACTTTGGTATTTTTGTGTTTCAAATATGTTATTCTCTCTCTGAGCTTCTACTTCTTTGAAAACATTATCCATTCTCCATTTAAATTTTGATACTCTGTTATTTGTGCTTTTAAATTTTGTGTTGATCACTCTGATGTCTAGCCTACAGTCATTTCCAGTTCCTTCTCAGAATGATTTTGTTTATTTAAAAAAACAATTCTGAAATTTCTTGCATTGTCCCATGGTCAATGGATAGTCCACGGGATTCTCTTTGTGCATGAGGTCAAATTGGTTCATTTTCCTTCATATTATACTTTTTTCAATGTGGTTTTTCTTCTTTGAAGTTGTACTCATTTTTCTTTTTGCCTTTATGGTACTCACTATTGGTTAATCTGCTTGTGGGCTGAGTTTTTATTCAGCTTCTCTTTGATATTTTGGTATTTCATCTTTTCTGAGCAATTCCTCATGATTAAGATTTGGGAATCCTCCACCATTTCCAGTTCCTCTCCCTTCTACTCCTGTACAGATTTCCCCAAGGCTGAGCTACCTGGTAGCTTCCCAAATGTAAGTGACCTGAAATGTGAAAGCAAAGCTGAAAGACTAACAGAGAACTGGAATTTGAAAAAAAAATCCAATAACCAGATTAACTAAAAGAGAGGATCATAAAGACAAAAAGAAGAGTAAAACCTGAAAAAGAAAACCAAGACATATTCAACATATAATGTGAAGGAACATGAACTGATATAACCAAGTGAAAGACAATATTGTGGATTTGCCAGAGATCATGGATTAACAGTAAAATCTTCTAAAATTATTAGAAAAAAAATTTCTTCAAATGGGACATTAGAAACTAATTTACCTTCTTCACATTGTGAGCAAGGAGGTTGAATGGAATGGGCTGAAAGGAAGAATTTTTCTTGAGTAATACCTATCAAGAGATGACTAGTTTCAACTGGCTTTCCATTCCCTTTTCTGTTAAGGTTCCAATGCTCTATTTCTGTCTGGCTTGTGGCTTTGAATGCTGTATATGGCATGTCTTCTGCTCTGCCCAATTCTTACCTTTCCCTTCCTCCTTTCCTTTATTATGAATGGAAAGACTCAGTGTCTGATGATTCTTTCAGGGTCGACATAAAGCAATTTGGGTAGATTCATTGTCCTGGAGGATCTCCACAATCAGATATTGAGTCACAAGTTTGTTAATGCTCAATGCAGTGGATTTAAGAAGTTGACTGTATACTCCATCATTTGTGAGATGAGGAATATCAGGCCCAGAATGGGTACGTGATTTGCCCAAGATCACAGAGGAAGTAAGAAAGTAGCAAAGCCATAGTCTGAGCCCAAATCTTCTGATCTATTGCTCTTTCCAATACATCATGCTTCCTCCTCAGATGAATAAAGCTAGAGGCCAGCAGAAACAATATGTTTGACAAAACATCAGAGGATTCTGATTTAGTGAATCAGAGAAAACTTCAGTCAAAGGTGTTCAGTACCCCGGACAGTTCCTGGGTAAAGCCATTGTGTTGATCAAAAGTTAAGGGCTGCTAAGGCCTTTTATATTCAGTATATACACAATTGGCAATTTCTCTTTGGAGGAACTCACAGGTTCATAAGATTTTGACCTGGAAGAAACATTAGAGAAAATCTAGTTAGGCCCCATCATTTTACAGATGAAGAAATTGAAGTAATATAGTACAAATTGAAAAGCAAGTATTGTCTGCTGTGGCAAAAGGCAAGTAAAATCTGCTGTATAAAGTAAAGTCTGCTGCGGCTAAAGGCTGGTAAGCCTTTGTCCTGCTTTGTACAGCTTTGTCTGGCTCCATCTCTTCCACCTTCTCCCCTCCAATACAATTGAAAATATTTAAATGGGCTGAAGGAAGAATTAAATCACATTCAACAAATATTTTAAGCTCCTATTTTTTTTTGCAGAGCACTTTAGGTATTCAGATTATACAAAATATAGATTAGACTGAGCCCTCTTCCTCATGAACTTTACAATATACTAAGGGAGGAAAATGCTTATGTTTTAATACACAGGATAACTATAATAAACATTGCATGAAGGAGCACAAAATATTTGGGGATCATGGGATTTAAAACTAGAAAGGACCTTAGAGAGTATCTAGCCCAATTCCCTTCTTTTATAAAGGAAGAAAATACAATACTTTCTCTTCTTTATAAATGTGAGTAATTTTTTTTATTATGAATCACAAATCACAATAAATGTTTCAGCCTAGGACTCTAGGGGCTTTTAAAATATTATTTAAAATAAATAAACCTTATTGTTATCCTCAGTTCTCAGAGTTTTATATAAGTCTCTTTGTTACCTCCTCCCCCTCCAAAATGAAAAGAAACTCCACCCTCATTTTGTATGTATGTTTTTAACTTGCACAGAAACCATAGTTACTGAGACAAAGGGAGATGAGAAGACCGCGGGGACATTTTTCACTGAACCTTTTTGTTCTCAGTGAATTCCTCCAGCTTATGAGGATATATTAGGTTGTGCAAAGCACAAACTGCCCCCTAAATAGATCCACTTGTACTGTGAATTAATAATTGGATCTGAGCATTACTACTTAAAAAATTTCTATTCATGCCCTACAGTACACTAATTCCTAAAAAAAATCCACATCAACAAAAGACTGCAGGCAGTCACAAAGAGGGGGTGAAAACCTGGCTGAGTGGCAATTTTCTGCTCATAAATCAACTCAATTAGGATTCTCAGCTGCCCTAATGCTGTTTCCCACAAGTTACAAGCGACAATTTCTTTTTCAAGAATGTCCTTTTACAAGAACATGGTGCTCCTTTCAACTAGCACTGAAGAAAACCCATAAAGATACTGAGCCATCAGGGATATGACTTAAAATACACTGTAATAAACATCATAGGAGGAAACAGGATTTTAATAGCTGTATCTTATCATTTCATTATTCGTATAGCAATAGAAACAAAGCACCAATAATAATAATGATGATATTGATGATGAAGATGATGATGAAGGGAGAAAGAGAAGATAATGGCTTTTAACCTCTATGAAGTTTTACAATTGTAAAAATCCACTCCACTACAGCAGTTTTCTTATGCATTTGACAATAGCAGAAGAGATATTAAATGCCCACACTTGGGCAGGGCATTGTAAAGAGTAAAAAAAAAAGGAACAGTGAAAAATGTCTCTATCTAGAAAATAAAACAGAGATATTAGTATGGCATTTTAGCTAATTCCCTTTTATAAAGAAAAAAAAGTAAAACCAGCAGAGTTTTTTTTTCCCCTAGGGTAGGAAGCCAGGGAAAGAAACTGGAATTCACTGTTACTCTTCTTCAGTAGGTTGTAGGGCCCATTTCTCCATTCTGACCAGCAATGCTGGGTAAGGAGAGTGAACAACATGGGAAATCTATGTGGCAGGGGGTGGGGGGGGGAACAACCCATTTGAATATGACTTATCAAAAAACGAATGCACATTCTGACTCCACATGACACACAATGACTGATTTTGTAATAAGTCAATTTTCATGTGTTTCAGTGAAAACCCAGTCTCTAACAGACAGTAATACAGAAGAGATACATTTTTTTAAACCTTGCTTGAGAGACACCAGTATTTTGCTGCAGCTCTGGATATGAATTCCTGATGAAAATCTGTAAAGCAAAATTTCATCTATCATATTTAACACAATTGTTTTTGCCTCATTAACAAATACTTGGTGAATAAATACACAGCACGGGAAGGACTATCTCTCACAATGATTTATCTCTCTACAGTAGATACAACTGTGCCTGGACTCAAATCCACATGTTTCTTTCTAACTGTGGTGCTCTAACTCTTCACAATGGTGCTTTCCCAATAACCATGTGTATAGCTTCCTTCACTTCTTAGCATGCAAAAACCGGGTGTGGTGAAATGAACTCATAGGAGGTATGGGGCCATTGTCAGTAGTTAAGGGATAATGACCAGCTTTATCATCAGTAACAAAAATTTTGAATAAACATTCAGCTTTGCCTTTGGCAACTCACTGTCTTGTTTCTTCATGTCTAATTGTTCTTCTAGTAGTACAACATGATTCATAGATAGATGGCAAGTCTCTGTCAGAGATCTCAAAGACCAGACTTTCCATGGTGTACTCTCTAATGCCATGTGGAGGAGGGAGGAAGTGTGATGATAGTAGCTTAACCTTTTCTGTCTCGGTAGCTAGTGATTCACTTCTGTCGTTATGTAAGAAAAAGCCACAATTTCATCCACATGAATTTTTCCTCCATTAAAAGTGGATCAGAGTCCTTGTGTGCCTTAATAAGTTTCTGTGGCTAAAAATGAAAGTATCTGTGGTCAACCTTTTGGTGATGAGTTTCTGTTCTCAGGATACACACATACACAGAGCGTGTATATACACACATACAGATGCAAATGCGCAGACTCTTCTAAGACTGGTCGGGGTTGCATTTTGATGATATAACTTTTGAAAACCCAGGGACATTGCCACTCAATGATGATGCATCAGGGGAGGACTTTGGTGGAATTAGCTATATTTATCATCCCCCCTCTAACACATACAAAATACATTATATAGAATGCACATATATATACACTATGTACAGTATATGCACATATACATAATGCAATTCTATTTAAGTAATGTAATATGTGACACAACATGAACAATGACTTAAGAAGATCAATTATGCATTTTCTAAGATATACATGAAGAGATAATCTAATGAAGGTACTTATCATGAAACATCCCAATCCATAAAATATGCCTAATATATTTCTTCCCTCCTGTCCCTGAACTGTTGTAAACAGCTACTTGCCTGAGAGAAAGCAACAATTTATGTCAAGAGCATAAAAGAGAATGATGGTTTCATTTTGTTTAAATGCAATGTTCCCCATAAGGCAAGAATGACTAGATGACCTATGGATAAAACCCACCCTTTGTGAGGTTATCTTTTGCCCCAAGAGACAGTTTAAAAAATATACCATCTGTTAAAAAGAAGAAAGAAAGAAAAATACCCCCTTGTTCTAAGATATTTTGAGAAAGATTGTGTTAAACCTACCACACTAAAGTCTTGCTCTATATGTACTATTCTGTTGTGAAGGCAGCCCCCGTTCTTGAAAGCTCAGTCAGCAATCTTGCAAGGTCTGCAAGTCCTACCAAGCTGTGTATGTGTCTCTTCCCTGACAGTTTAGCAGAGTGGTAAAAAGGCTCCATTCCAGAAGGCTGACCACCAGTGAATGAATTTTTCTGACCACAGCAACTCACAAAAGTCTACCTAGGCATGGGATGGCTGTCATCTCCATCAACAGAAAGATGACAACCGAGATGAAATCATAGATAACTACTGTTAGCTAGCATTTGTATACTGCATTCATATTTGCAAAGTGCTTTACACATTATCTTCTGAGATCCTCAGGACAACACTATGAGTCAAGCACTATTATTATCATCCTCATTTTACAGATGAGGAACTGAGGCTGAAAGAGGTTAAGGCAATTTGTTCAGCTAGTAAGTATCAGAGGCAAGATTCAAACTCAGGTCTTCCTGACTCTAAGCCCAGCTTTCTATCTACTCTGTCACATAGATGCCACTTCTAAAGTACTGAAAAAAAGGGTCTGATCTATGATTCTGCTTGATTATTTTTATTTGTTCAAAGGAGGACTTGGGGAAGGGCATGGAAGGGATGAATATGTAGGGAAATAATTGTGACATAAAAGACACAAATGACAATAACTCTAAAAACAAGAATGCTTGATCCTATTTTCATAGGACAAAATATATACATCAATAAATCTGAATTTGACACCTTTATTGTAGGTGAAGCATTTTAAAATTTTTTATATTTTGGTTTTTATGACTTTTTAAAAATCTAGAACTGTGATTTCATCAGGGTGGGGAGCTCCCTCCACAGAAATTTCCATATAACTCTAGATTTTTAGGGGGCTTAATAAGCTATTTAGTCCAACATGGAGGAAATTGAGGCCGTGGGAAGTTAAGTGATTTGCCCAAGGCTAACAGACAATAATTCATAGAAGCAGAATTTGAACCTAGATCTTCTGACTCCAGAATTGTACCATGATGCCTTCCACTAAAAGAGGTCAGCAACTCTTTGAGAACTCAGTCTTAGAGAGTTATCTAAAGCATAGAGTTGGAAAGTGACTTGTCCATAGCTGAACAACTAAGTTAGTCTATGTCAGAAGCAGCATTTGAGCCAAAGTCTTCCTGACTCTGAAGACTGACCATCAGTCCACTAGAACAACCTCCCTCTCCTATGTGAAATCAAGTCACTTTAAAAACAAAACAAAACAAAACTTCATATAGGTCATAATATTTGTCAAGAATGAGCAGTTCGTTTCAATAAACATTATTTAAAAGTAGGAAGCATGTTGATCAATGAGGAACTAGACTATGATGATTATCAAGGTGTTTGGTAGAGCCCATTCTGAGGAAATTTACTACTTACAATTATACAGAAAAGACTTGCCCCAACCTCAGGGTGGGGTGGAAGGGAAGGAGTTTCAACTTAAATATGATTATATTTATTTGCAGATGGGAAAGTCAGATCTCCCAACATACAGACTACCTGTATATACATTTATACCACCGCTCTCCAATGGTAGTTATCACCATAATAAAGGGCTTAGCTTGGGGAATTTTTAATTCTAGTCCCTGTTTATTAGTGCTCTGTTGTAGGTATAGAAGGAAAAGTGAAAAGGCAACTCATATTTAATAGACAGCCAAAATAGGTTTTGTATGAAAAGAGTTTGTGAATCCACATCATTATTATTAATTATAAAAATATAACAATTTCATTTTGCTACTATAAAATCTTAGTTTTGCTTCTCAATATTATTCCCTTTTTGTGGCTGCTATAAATTCTTATTTCATATGTCTGGACATGAAATTGCCAGTATTAAAAACAATGCTAGGCATCACTGAAGTAAACTATTATAAAAGAACCAGAGGCTTTAGAACCAGAAGTGGCAATAGAGACAATATGCTTGAAAGAGATCTGGATTTGGCATTGGCAATCCTGGATTCAAATCATGCCTCTGCCATTTACACTGATCTTGAGAAAATCATTTTAACTCTTGGTCATTTTCTTAAGCTACAAAAGAGCATTGAGAAAGATTATCCCTAACATTCCTTCAAGATCTAAATTGCATAAACTTGTCCAATGTCCTCATTATTCAGATGAAGAAACTGGGCCCCACAAAAGGTAAATGATTTATCCAAGGTCATATACATGAGTATATGGTGGATCAAAGCTTCAAATCCATATCTTTTGACTAAGTCCTGTGTCCTTTCCTTTCCTGAACGGAAACTTCATACTCAATATTACATCCCTCAAAAATGGTCTTTCGGCTTCCAACTGAAGATTTACAATGAGTTTGAAACCATGAACTCTGAGGCAGTCCCATCTCCTTTTGGACCACTCAACTCGGTAAGGAAATTTTCCATATTAAATCTACCTTTCTGACTTTTGCCAACAGCTCCAAGTTCTGATCTACAGGGTCTAGTAGGTCACATCTTATGACTCTTCCATATGACACCCCTTCAAATTCATGAAGCTAGTTATTATATTTTCCCTAAGACTTACCTTCTCCAGGTTTAACATGCCCATTCTTTCAGCTTAACATGGCTTTGAATTATCTCTCTGTCCTGGTTACCCTTCTTTGCATGTGCTCTTCCCTATCTATACTTCTTCTAAAAATATAATACCCAGAAATGAATGTGATCTGACCA
This sequence comes from Pseudocheirus occidentalis, assembly GCA_028646575.1. Classification (NCBI taxonomy): domain Eukaryota; kingdom Metazoa; phylum Chordata; class Mammalia; order Diprotodontia; family Pseudocheiridae; genus Pseudocheirus; species Pseudocheirus occidentalis. Next base: position 135,305,121 of record CM053601.1, on the reverse strand, counting down.
GGGAAGAGGAAGGGAAGGGAAAGTAGGCTGCATGTATAGGCTGCATAGAGTATTGTGAAAAAGGCATGGGATTGGGAGTCAGAGGAACTGGTTCAAAGTCTAGCTGCAGCATTTACTGGCTTTGTGACCTTGGCTAAGTCAATTAAAATCTTTGGGTCTTAGTTTCTTTATACCTTAAAAATGAAGAAGATAGTATTCAATGATTTTCAAGGCCTTTTGCTGGCTTTAAATTATGAGTATGAAATTTGATCTAAGCAGGGGGGAAGAAGAGAAAGGAAACAGTATGGCACAATGAAAAGAGGCTTGAATTTGGAGCTAAAAGGCCTGGTTTTGAATCTTTGGCTTACCACCTATATGAACTGACAATTAATCTCTCTGCGTCTAAGTGTCCTTGTCTCTTAAATAAGAGGGCTCCAGAAGACTGATGATAAACCCTGCTCCCTACTTCCTCTTGGAGAAGTGATGAATTCAGGTGGCCAAATGAAAAATACATTTTTAGGAGATGAATAAGGCAGGAATTTGTTTTACTTGATTACTTGTTTGTTACAAGGGTTTTGCTTCTTTTTCTTTTTCTTCTTAATCAGAAATAGGTTGGAGGGAGAGAAAAGAGATTTTTGTTGACTGAAAGAATGAATTTAATAAAATAAAAGAATCAGACTAGATCACCTCTAAATCTGTGATGCAATTTCCATGTCCTGAATAAAGGAGATGTCCAGAATAATGGACAGTTTTCTCTTCTCAATGCAGTTTAGGGGAGAATTAACATTTTGCCTGCCACGTCACGCTTTGATTCATCTGGCACTTACTATCTTTTTTTTTCCACACAAGGTGTTTTATGTCCTTTCCCTTCCCATGTACTTGAGCAGCTGATTTAAAAAAAACAAATAAAGGACTTTACATACATACTATTATATTTGATCTTATTAGACTTCTGTCATTGGTCTATTCTGCTGCAATCTTTTTGGATCTTGACTGACCAGAGACAACATAGTAAGTGGCATGGTGCTGAACATATCTATGGTGCTCAGGAAGTAAACTTATCAATTGAAGTCAAGACATATTGTTTCCTTTGGCTTAGAAGAAAACAAACCAGTTAAAATCCTCAATGAAAATATAAAGAGAATGGTAGAACCTCCATTCCTAAACAAGTCGGTTACATGTAAAAGCCCAAACCCAGTGGTTCTTGTTGTTTTGCTTCTGCGTTTCAGATGTTTAGGTTTTTATTAAACCACTGAATCCAGGAGAAAAAACACTGCATATGACATCAGATGACTAGGTTCAAACTCTGCTACTGATCTTACTATCTTTGTGACCTTGGGAAAATTGCTTACTCTGGGCTTATTTCTTCATTGGTAAAAACGAGAGGGACTGGATTAGATGTCCTCTCAGTTCCTATGATGATCGTAGAAGAATAATTCTCCAACCACAATTAAATTCCTGTATCATCAGGGCTGGAAAGTCCTTTTGAGATGTTAAAATTTAACTCTCCTTTTGTTCTCTACCATTTCTTCCTCAATGGGCTTTTCATTTTTACAGATGTGGAAACTGAGAGCTGTAAAGGTGAAATGGTTTGCTTACAACCAGTCTCAACTCCCACTCTAGATTTTCCACAATTGTACCAACCAACACATGCCTCTTTTTCATACATAGTAACTATAAACATAATTCCTAGATCTTATTTTCCATCAGCATATCGTGTGCCAAGAAGAAGGCAAAGAAACCAAATAGGAGGAAGGTGCTACATTATTCATGCTGTCTGGAGGAGGATGAGGATGGGAAGGAATCCTCATCATGACATAGACAATCCAACCCCAAAGGGCCATAACAAGCAGGAAAAGGGCAAACCAAAGCCCCAGACATATGCTTAAAAATAACTCGGAGTCATTGGAGTCAATAACTGGAAAGGTCAAATCCCCAGTAACACTTATGGGGATTAGACATTTACACCAAGTCATCACAAGGTCGGTTCTTAAACCCGAATGCAAAGCAGACTACACTGCCTTCCCCTTCCCCTACTTCCCCTTTCTATCACCCCCCCGGGGGCACCTCAAAGCTCCCCAAACTGCCTGAAATGTCTACGGGGGGTGCCTGGGGCTACCTAAAGAGAACGTCACTTCCCAAGCCCAAGCCCACCCTCTCCCCAGCGCGCAGTCCCAGTGTCGCCCCCTCCCCTTCCCACTTTGCCCAAGCCCCAGAACCTGTCACCGGTATGAAAACGCAGAGAGGGAGAGGGAGAGGAAAAGGACAACCGCGGCAGGAGAAGCGAGGGCAGGACGGGAAGAGGAGACAGCACACAGAGCAGCTCTACGCACTGACCTAAGCACTGTCCACAGTCATGCTGCGTAGTTACTGCACTGGCCCAGCAAACTCCCGAGGTGGCGGTGGCGGCTGCGGGGGCTCCTTCCTGCGACAGCCCGCCCACTGCAGCAGATGCGGCTCTCCGCCCACTCGGGCTTCTTCCCCAGATGTGCGCGCCCCCCTCCCCTTCGCACACCCACGCCCTGCGTGCGCCTCGGGAGCATGGAAAGGGCCCATGTTCGTTTGGCAGAGGTGGCTAGAGGGACCTGGCCCTGGCTTGGCCGCAGCCTTGGCCGCGGGCCGCAGCCCGTAGTGATTTCTAGGGGCCCAGGAAAGAAAAATTCCACCCTTCTGTCTAGTAGTGGCAAGTGGACAGGAGAAGAGAGAGAATTAGGGTAGGAAGATAGTTCTGGAGCATCGCTACCTTGCAAGCGTTTGTGGGTCTTTCTTGGTCCTCGGGATTGCAGTCATAGTCTAGAGATAATGAGATCACGTCTCACCCAAGTGCCCAGGAAGGGGTTGATTCAGCGAATCCCCACTGGTGACGCTAGTGTTATCTCTGTGGGGTCACAGTCTACTCTGATGGGGTCTGACTTCAACCAGAGTTTGAAGAGTGACAGCTATTAATTAGTAAGGCACTGCAGCCTGGTACACAGATACTTTTTTTTAACCTGTTTTTTGTTTTTTATTTTTCTATTACAATAACAAACTTTCCTTTCTTCTAAGATGTAATGAGGCTCACAGTTTGATTAAGCATAGCACACATATGCATATATACATATGTGATCATTTATTAAAAACTAGATAGAACTTTAGCATCCTGCCCACTCCAATACCCTCACTTTATAGACGAGGAAACCAAGAGAAGTTAAATAGCATGCAGAAGGTCACACAGGTAGTGTCAGGGATAGGATTTCACAGTACAAAATCAGTGATCAAACAGTTCATACAACGTAGGTATGCTAAGTACCAGGGATACAAATGTAAAATGCAACAATCCCTACTCTCCAGGAGCTTACATTCACTTTTTTGGTGGAATATGGATGGGGCAGACCTGTGCTTTCATTGGTGTAAGGAACATTTCATTGGTGGAGTAAGGACCTCCAGGAGAGGAAATTTTCTCTACCAATGCAAATAGCAGCCCTACAATTTAGAGTCCCAGAGAACTGGGTAAGGGCGTTGCAGGATTAAATAATTTGCCTAAGGTTACAGTATGTGACTGAGGTAGGAAATGAACCCAGAATTTCTTGGCTTTGAGTTCACCTGTCTATCTACTACTCCATGCTGTCTTTTAGGATGTGTACGTGTATAGACATACACATATATACACACATACAGTCTAAGGGACAGCATAGAATAGTAGATATATACACTGATGTATGTGTATATGCACAGATACGTAGATATACACATATATGTATATATAATTTTTGTTTTTGTTGTGATAGTTAAGGCAGCCTGAAATACAGTGAGAGCAGACAAGATTTGGAGTAAGGAGATCTGAATGCCAATTTTGCCTTTGCTATTTAACTACACTGAGCAAGGTACTTGACTTTTCTGAGTCTCTGTTTCTCCATCTATGAAATATAGGGATTAAACTAGACTCCTGAGGTCTCTTCCAGCTCAAAATATATTTATGCATGTAAACGTGTATATGCACATGTATATTTCACATGTGCATACATGTATATGTGTACACACAAACACATTGGAAGTCCCAAAAGTCTTAGTGTGTTTTTTTTTATTAAGAGCTTTAAACTGCACCAAGACTTTTGTGACACCTTGTATTGTTATGGTTATCCAGAATGATCTTCAAAGCTACTTTCAAAACTGTATTTTACAGATGAGAACATTGAGGCTTTATGTGGCTATGTGACTTGTCCAGGAGATCAGAGCTAGTTAAACAGAAAAATCCCAAATTCGGACTGAAGATGAGAAATCTGACTCCAAGACTAGTTGCCTTTCTACTATATATCGTTAGGTAAGAATCTACTCAGATAGAAAAGGCAAGCAACAGTCAGGTCATCCGTTTGGTTTCCTCACTTATGACCTTGAGGTAACACCATTGAACTTCGGGGAGGACAAAGTAGTCAGGAATTTACTTAATGTCTTTGCCTTAAACTTCCAATTTCTGGGGAGTAGAGTACCTAAAACTCAACACAGAAATGATCAGCACATCACTATCATTATTATAACTGATCATTGTCATCTTTGTCAACACTAACATGGCGCTGACCATGGTGGTTGTATTGGAAAGACCATAGGACTCCGAAGTTTTCAGTCCCAGTTTTGACACTGTCTAGCTGTATAATGATGGGCGTATTGCTTCAGCTCTCTGGGCTTTCCTCCTCTTTCCAATGGAGATAATACTACTTGCACTGTTTATCTTACAGAGTTGTAAGCAGTTGGTAAACTATAATGTCCCATATAAAATGTGAGTTGGGATTATCAAAATGAAATGTATTTCAGTGAGCATCATGCTAGGCACTCAGCCAGAGCTTTGAATGACTGACTGACTGACTGACTGAATGAATGTAAAGTCTTCTAGGATCTTGTACTTACAGGAAGTTAGATAATAATATAATATTTACATAGCCCTTCACAGAGTAACTCTTGATAAAAATGATTTGGGTTCAAATTCCAGCTTGGCCTCTTACTAGTAATGAGTCCTCAAACAAATCCTTTAAGCTGACCTAAGGCCTCAGTTTTCTCACCTGTATAATTAGGAGACCAGACTAGAGTTCTAAGATTCCTTTCAGCCTTAAATTTATGGTCTTTTGATCTCATTTAAGTCTTATCAAGTCCCATGAGGTGCATACATTATTATTTCTAGTCTAACAAAGGAAGGAATTGTGTGTGTGTTGGGGGGGGTCTATGCCTATTGTCAACTCAAGTTCACCCCATGTCCATTAGGAATATAGTGTTGTGTTTGGCGGCATTGGCACTGGACAAAATAGGGATCTTCTCCAAGAATCAGTGTTACAGTATGACAGGTGATGAAAAGAAACGCCTACAGACCAGAAAGCACGTACCACCAATATGGGACATGCTATCTTGTGATTTAGAAAAATATTTTATATTTACTCTGGACTTCCTAGGGTACAAGTAACTTGTCCAAGGTCACAAATCCAGTGAGTGGTGGCTAGTTAGAGTTTGTATTTAGAATGTCAGCATGGTGTAATGAACAGAGTGTTGGACCAGGAGCTGACATGTAAAATCTCTACTCTGCCACATGCCAACTATTTGGTCTTTGGCCAGTCATAGGACTGGTCAGTTGTGTTACTCTGAACCTCATTTTCTCTGTCTGGAAAATGGGAATTATAATATTACTGAAATCTTTTGAAGATTTCTTCAGGTGTCACTTTCTCTGAACCTTGTCCCTCCCCACTCCCAGACAGAAGTAGATTTCTTTCCCATTTCGTGTCTTTAATAGCAGTTTTTACCCCTTCTCAACCCCCCCCCCCAGTCTCCTTCAGTCTTTCCCTTGTTCTAGGCCTGTGATTTCATTGGTGCAGAGAACTCTCAGTGTCCTAGGAAACTTTATCAGTGCAGATCAGATCCTGTTACCCAACAAGTATGTGTCAGAGGCAAGACTTGAACTTGGAACTTCCTGACTTTAAGGCCAGCTCTTTATCTACTATACAATACTGCCTTTCTTTTGTAATACACCATATTCTAATTTTTCTGGTTGTTTTGTTGTTGTTCAGTCATGTGCAATTCCTCATGATCTCATTTGGGGTTTTCTTGGTAAAGAGACTCAAATGGTTTTCTATTTCTTTTTCCAGTTCATTTTACAGATGAGGAAACTGAGGCAAAGAGGATTAAGTGACTTGCCCAGGGTCATACAGCTAGTAAGTGTCTGAGGTTAGATTTCAACTGAGGTCTTCTTGACTCTGGGCCTGCCACTCTATCTGCTGTGCCACCTAGCTGCTCTTTATGGTAATTTATATAATAGATATTTTGTGTTCTTGCCCTGTCTCCTATGCAATATTATAAGCTCCTTGAGGACAAGAGCTATATCTTATTTATTCATTATTTTATCTTTCAGTGAAGAGTTCCTTGTGAATGTTAAGTATTTAATAAATTTTTTAAAAAATTGATAGAGAATATTTCGGATACCTGGTTGTTGTAAGTCTCAAATAAGATAATATATACAAAACACATCATAAAGTGTAAAGCGCCATACAAATATGAGCTATTATTCTCAATGATAGAGTTGGGACTGAGCCCAGGTGTTCTGGCTCCCAGAACAATGCATCTTCTCTGGACCATGCTGCATCTCTAAATACAGGATTGGCATGGATATTTCTTTTATAAGACTATATGCAAGAGCCAAAAGTATGAACCACAGACTCTACCTTGTAAGGGGACCAAAGGCAAAAGGTGCCTAAATAAACTTGGCTTATACAAATGGTGCCCTTTCAAGGC
>CM053601.1:135279122-135298295 GCA_028646575.1 Pseudocheirus occidentalis | reverse complement strand
ATCTCACAGCATGATTTCATGAGGAAAAAGAAAACTAGTCCTACCTTGCATATTTATTACGTGTGTAACTATGGGAAAGTAATTTCATTTTCTAATCCTCAGTTTCCTTAATTGTAAAATATACTAGAACTGTACTTTATAATAAGCAGCTAAGTGGCACAGTGGATAGAATTGCTGGGCTTGGAATCAGGAGGGTTCATCTTCCTGAGTTCAAATGGCCTCAGACGTTAGCTGTATGACCCTGGGCAAGTCACTTAACCTAGCTTGCCTCAATTTCTTCATCTGTAAAATAAGCTGGAGAAGGAAACAGCAATACTCTCCAGTCTCTTTGCCAAGAAATCCCCAAATTGGGTCACAAAGAGTCAGTCATGGCTGAAATGGCTGAACAACAACAAAAGAAAGAAAGATAGATCATTAGATTTAGAATCAGGAAATCCTAGCTTCAAATCCTACCCAGAAGACTTTGGACAGATGACCTTAGGCAATTGATTTCATCTCTCTAGTTTTCAGGTTCCTCATCTTTAAAATGAGGAGATGGACCTGACAACATCTAAGTTCCCTTCTAGCTATAGAGCTATGATTATAGAATCTATATATTTATAGAAAATAGAATTTGAGTGTGTTTGGAGGAAAACATGGATAAGTTTATTTGAGTGATGTGGAACAAGTGCCAAAGAAGAAGAAAGAAACGAGAGTGTAGAATAGTCATAAGTATCAAATAAGTGGGTAACCATGGGGGACTCTGATCTGTGCCAATCAGATATCTTTATCTACTCTAGCTTTGTCATCATAGCCTCCAGGAAGCTAATACTGCATTATGGGAGCCAGTGCACATTCAGTCTTGAGATGGTCTCCAGCAAGGCACAGTACCCGCCCTCTCCATGTCTCCAGGGATCCACACATGTAACACACACTTAAATTGTCTGGAAGACACATATACTATTTGTACATGCATTGACTTGTGCCTAAGGGTGTGTTGGGGCCAGTTTGAGCTGGTTTTAGTGAGCTGATTGTCCAATTTTCAACATGAGCATCTATATCCCGGACATCAGCAAATACTACCAATAAGAGCTTAATTTATTGCTTTGTTGACTGTCTAGGACAGGGGTGGGGAATCTGTGGTCTCTAGGACACATATGGCCCTCTAGGTTCTCAAGGGAGGCCCTTTGACCGAATTCAAACTTTACTGTGAAGGATTAAAAAAAGGTACAGAGAAAATGTTAATTGTGTAGATTAAATTTAAAAATGTGTCATGCATCCATTTTTTTTTTCTTGGAGAGTTCCTTGGTTGTTAAACATTTACTAGCATATCCCTGCTTGTACCCTATTAACATTCTCTACAAACATCCAGGGTCAACTTCCAATCACAATTACAACACCACAGTTAGCAACAAGAGGAATATTTCTTTATGCTCTTATGCTTTTACAGCCCAAGGGAGTAAACCACTTTGGATAGCTTATGGCTACTCTTTAACTCTGACAGGCAAGTGCTCCCTCTGTCTATCAATGGTCTTCTTTCTATTATACCCCAGACTATAAATGCTCCTGTGTGTGTAATTCAAGGCATGATAAACAATTTTCTTTTCATTCAACTTGCTATTCTCTCTTGCCAGGCCTGAAATTTCTACCTTTGGGAAGGCTACAAAGGAGTTTTCTCTAGATGGTCCCTTTGAAAAAAATTCAAGGAACTTGAAGATCTCTGACTTCCTTCCCAGACTAAACCCTTCCATTTAGCAGCCCATCTCCTTGGTGCCCTTGTACACATCACACTGCTTTTTATTTCTCCTACTTGATTCATTTGCTTCTGCTTTCTATAGTACTATCTTCTGTCCTCTTCATATAGTATCCATTCATCTTTTACAGCTCATCTCAAGTGCTACCTCTTCCAATGACACTTCCCCAACTTCTATGCCTTTTCTTGACCTAACACTAACATTGCACATTTCAACACTTTATTACGAACACAGAGCATACTGTTTCTTAGTGTCATGAGGTACTTTCACCCCTAACAAAAACTGTGATGCTATGGGAAGAACACTGAAAAGATCAGTGATAACGCATTCCTTCTTCATTATCTCTCAGTGGAGACATAGTAGATTGTAGATACAGGTAGAACATATGTTTTAAAATGTCACAGATAGATGTGTTCATTCATTTTAACTTCTTTAATATGCATTTCTTTGTAAAGAAAAAGGTGAGATTTTTTGGGGGTAGGGGATCATTAGGGAACGACAGCAGTGGAAAAAGGCATTTGTTATTACTAAAAGAACACTGACCTGGAGTCGAAATCTTGAATTTCTACATAATTTCTTGGATTTCTAAAAAAAAAAAATTAGAAATCTACATAATTAACATTTTCTCCAGACCTGGATCTTAGTGATGTGAACTAACATTAAAGATGTTGCTGGGAAGTGACAGTAACATTAAAAAAATGTATGCATATGTATTGGAGAAAGAATTTTGATCTGGATCTTAAAATTCTAGATCCTACTTCTGGTTTTAAAGTGAACTAATCTTGAGCCTCAGTTTCCCTGTCTGTTAAAAGGAAAGAGTTGACCTAGATAATTTCTGAAGTCTTTTGCAGCTCTAACATTCTATGAAGCTCTTATTGAGAGACCATGAACTGCTTGGTTGCAAGAACCATGAGCATTGTCCCTTATAGCCTTGGTTTAGGTGCTTAATTTAATTGAATTAAATTGAAGGCTGTGCGTGTGGAAGCTATTATGATTGTGCTCCCAATAAATTTCAAAGACCTCAAAGGGATTTTTGATAATTTCCCCTGCTGAGAATCTGTGAAAAGCTTGAATCCCTTTAAAAAGGGAGAGGAGGATGGAGATTTTGAGAAATCCCGGACAAGTGGATTTCTTTCATTAAGGACAGCCTACCTACCTGGGTCACCAGCAGCCGCAACTGCGCACGCTCAAATTTTATTTCTGCAAGTCCCTTCCAATTCAGTGCCTGAGTCTGGGTTGCGGGTGGGGAGATGTGGAGGCGACACCGCCTCCCCTCCGGTGACCGGCAGGGGAGCGGACCAATGGGAGCGAGGCTTCGCATCTCCCGGTTCTGGTCCCCATCTGAAGCTGGAGAGAATGGGCGGTGTCCTGGGAGCCTAGAGCCCGGGCGACAGGCAGGCCGGCCGGCCAGAGGAGCTGGCGTGATGCACTAGCTGTGCCGAGGCTCCCAGGGAAAGCGCTTTTGCGACAACTTTAAAGGGAGTCTGCTGAGATCCTCGCAGCAGCCTACCCCCCAGCCTTTCTTTTTTTCTTTCTTTCTTTCCTTTTTCTCCCCTCCCCTTTGCACACCCTGTGTTTAATTTTATTTCGCTCCAATAAGGCTAGGGAGGAGGATGAATTGCGTTGATTGTGGCTGAAAAGAAGCTGTTGGCTTCGGGAACGCGCGGGAGGCAGGATGCTGATCTGGGCTGCAGGCGTGGATGTGGCTTCAGCCCTGACATTGCAGAAGTGCAAGGCTGGTGAGTAACAAGTGCATTGACAGCCCCCAGAAAAGGACTGGAATTCATGGGGCTGGGGGTGAGGGGAGAAACGTGGCAGCAAAGAGAGTTCACACAGTGCTCTGTGTTAGCGCGTCCCACCCCTCGCCGGGTGGCAGATTGAGCGTTTTCGAGAGGCAGCGTTGGATTTCGAGTCGGGGAATTTGGGTTCGAATCCCTTCTCTGCTACTTACCGCCTGTATGACCTTGGGCAAGTCATTTACCTCGCAGAACCTCTATTTCGTGTTCTGTAAAATGAGGTGGGGGAGGGGAACGAACCAGACGATTGCGAAGGTCTCTCACAAATCTAGGTTCTGGAAAAAGCCCTTCAGGAAGGCTTGGAGGAAAGGCGCTATGCTCTTTCGATGCCTACACCTTCCTCACACCAGTCTGGCCCAAGTCCTCCTCCGGTCCTTGCTGTAATACCTCTTTCTTCCTCCCCCATCCCCATGCTGAGGTGAGAAGAAGGGAACCCCACCCTGCTTTCCTCGGAAGGGCTGGGGCTTCTCCACTGCGCTATGCGGGGAAGGGGACTCCGCGTGGACAGGCGGGGCCAGAGTAAGGACCGAGGATCGCGGATGGAGGCGTGTCACTGGTGTCCAGACAGGCCACCGGGGTTTTGAGCATCCAGCCCCTGATTGCCCTCGGGGTTACTTAGGCGACTGTCCCAGCCATCCAGGGTACCGTTGTCTAAGGCGAGAGGACTCAGTCCCCACCCTGGAAGGGCCCATTTCTATTCTTGTGAGACTGACAGTGGAGTGGAATGAAGCCCCTCGGGGGAGTGAGATGAATGGGGGTAGTGGTTTGCTATTTACTACTTGGGTGACCTTGGCCAAGTCACTTCCCCTCTCTGGGCCTCAGTTGTCTCTTCCTTAAGGGAGATGATTGGACAAAATGATCTACAGGGTACCTTGCATCTCTAAATCTGTCCCCTCACCGCTGCCTTCTCTTCCTCTTCCCCCATTTTCCAGGACTTCTCTTTGCCCCCACTTGCTGAGGAAACTGTAAGAGAGAGAGAGAAAAAGAATTTTTATATAATCCACCTTCAGTCTTCCATTTTCAGCATTTCTCTTTGAGGAGAGAGATAAGGGGATATTAAAGCTCCCCCCACCCAGTTGAGATTATGCTCCTCATTTCCTTTGTGAATATGTTTTATCGGTTTAAATCCAACCAAACACGCTGATTTTAAGGGCTGTGATCTTTCCCTTAGGCCTCCTACTTGGAATGTGGTGCTGTCTTTTACAGAAACAGAACACATTTAGAACTGGAATAGAGCACTTAGGATATATCACCGGCACCAGGAACCTTAAGGAATGTTTAATTTGCCAGCTTAATGTGAGGGATCTGAGGCACCCAGAGAGTTAGCAACTGGCTTAGGGACAAACAGCTGGCTAGTGGCAGGCTTCTATATCAACTGGCTTAGACTTACTTTGTGGGCTGGGACCTTATAATTCTCCTGATCTTGTTAGGAGGCACATCTTCCTCCCCTCCTCCATCCCTTAACCCCTAACCCAGGGATGGGGAATCTTTGGCCTGGAGGCCACAGGGGGCCTTCTAGGACCTTGGGTCTGAGTCCAAGTTTTAGGGAACAAATCCTTTTATTAAGGGGATTTGTTCTGTGGAGTTGGGATTTAGTCAAAGGGCTGCACCTGAGGACCTAGAAGGCCACAGGTGGCCTTTGAAGCCACTACCACCCTTACCCTAACCCCTTTCCTCTTGAGTTTGTTCTTCCAGATTATGTACCATGGTAAAGGTAATTTAATGAAGCATTGGTTGTAGGCCTCTTTGTATATGACTGTGGCTGGGAACTGCTGTCTCCCTCTTTTTCTTTCTTAAGATGAATTATTTTAATCTTTGTATATTGTGGTTTGCCATTTCCTTCTCCAGCTCATTTTACAGACAAGAAACCGAGGCATAAAGGGTAAAGTGATTTGCCCAGGATTACAAAGCTAGTAAATGTCTAGGGCCAGATTTGAACTCGGGAAGATGAGTCTTCCTGACTCATGGGCTGGATCTCTTTCCACTGTTCCATGTAGGTACCCCCATATCTTTGTATAAGAGATGGCTATAGGTAGAAGACAGATATGCTTGTGACAGATATGAACGTGTTTAACTCAAAAGCTTTAATTTTAGGCCAGCCCTGTTGCCTGTCTTATTAGAAAGTACCATAAAATGCAAATTTATGAAACCAATGGACAGGAGTTACTGTGAAGTGAAAAATGGGCTTTAGAAATGAATGACTATGCAGAGTACTTGGCATGTACGGGTTTATTTAGTATTTAATTGAAATACAAGCAAATATATGAAGTGATACAGATCAAACAAAGCAGAAGTAGCAGCATATATTGATGATTAATACTTAATGTGAATGATTAACAATGATATTAATATGTATGTATATACATATCTATGTCTATGAGCAGGAGAGAAAGAAGGAGGAGGAAAAGGGGGAGGAGAAGGAGGGAGGAAGAAGAGGAAGAGGAGGAGGAGGAGGGAGAAATGGGGAGGGAGGATGGAATGGGGAGGGAGGGAGGGAGAGCAATAGAAACAAAACTTCAAGGGCATTGTTTCTTAAAATAAGCATTGGAGTTGAAGATCTGCTTGGAGTCAGGTCAGTCTCTGCTAGTTTCTTTCTCTAAACTTCAGTTTCCTCAGTGGTCAAATAAGGATTACTACAGTGTCTGCAAAGCCCATGCCCCTGTGTTGTTGGGAGCAAAGTGCTTTGTAAACTCTTAAGTGTTAGAGGCATCTGAGCTCCATATGCCTAGTAATAGCCCTTGTACTCTCTACCCGCTAGGGAGATTTTAAAGAAACAGTGAGGTTTTGTTCATAGCATTTAGAACTGAAATGAACCTTAGAGATGGTTTCAGTGGTTCTCAACGTGTGGGTTGTGACCCCTTTGGGGGGTCAAATGACCTTTTCACAGGGGTCACAGGGGTCGCCTAAGACCATAGGAAAACACATATTTCTGATGGGCTTAGGAACTGAGACATTGCTCTTCTATCCATCTCCAAGTGGATCCGCCCACATGCAGATACACCCACATACCAGTATTAAAGGGTCTGGGCATTAGGAAGGTTGAGAACCACTGGTTTAGACCAACATCCATTTTATTGAGGAGATTGACAACCAGGGAAGAGAAATTACTTACCCAAAGTCACATAAAATGTGAAAGTGTTTTGTAACAATAGTGAACTATAGAAACATGAAATATATATATATATATACATACATATACATGCATATATACACACATATAGCAATATGTTTTAAATATGAATACATACATAAAGATTGGAACCAGACTTGTGATTGCATTCATATAGGGAACTTCCGGGTGATAAAAGTCCTTCTTCTAATGCAAATTGCCAACTTTTATGCAATTTATAGATTTAGAGAGCAACCCATAGCATTGAAAATCTATGACTTGCCCAGGATATAAGAGGCTAGACTTGAAACCAGGTCTTCTTGGCCCCAAGGCATGTTCTCTACCCAGTGGCAAGGTGCTTCTTCATATCCTTCTTATCTATCTCTCTATCTATCATATCCTGAGATGCCAATATATGTGACTATCCATCATTTAGATATCAAAATATCTAGATATTATCCTTCTACTATATTTTCAAAAAAGATTTGTAATCTCACCAGAATTGGATATTCCTTCTACCATTGTAAATGGTGGCATATCTAGGCCTCAATAGATGTTGTTCATGAGTCAGTGTGTGAAAAAAAGTCAGTATTCAGTGGTCACCATTCTGGTGATAAGACAGGTAAATTCATTCCACAAGACTTATTAAGCACCTTTGTATATAAATATAGGTTTATATTAGAAATGTTCTTTTACCAAGAGCATCAGAAGATAGGTTTTAGGCTACTAGTTTTTAATGTGGATTTTAGGTGGTTTTTCTATTCATCATTCTGCAAGCATTGAGTTCAGAGGTAGAAAAAAAGTCATTTTTGTAGTCATTTGAAGATAAGATTATCATTAGTGTTAGACATCAATCCATAAGCCTTTAAGTACCTGCTATGAGCCAGGGGCTGTGGTAGGTTCTGAAGAAGAGGAGGAAGAGGAGAAGGATGAAGAATAAGAGGAGAAAGAGGGATAAGGAGTAGGAGGAAGAGAAGAAAGAAAGAAGAAGAAGAATGTCTGCCCTCAAGGGCTTACATTCTATAGAAGATAATGTGCACATAAAAAGAAGTATAAAAAGGTACAAGGAAATTTGGGATGGAGGAACACTGGAAAATAGAGGATCAGGAAAGGCCTCATGTGGGTACAGAGAGAAGATGGGGTGTAAATGTTTGTGAAGGACAATAAGAAAGTCAGTATGGCCAGAATGTAAAGTGAATGAAGGTGGGGAGAAGGAGGAGGAGACTAGAGACAGAGGGTGAAGGGCTTTGACTATCAATATTTTGTACGTGATCCACTGGGGCTTCTTTCTGGGATATTACTTTGGCAGCTTTGTGAAGGGTATGTTGGAAAGGGGTGAGGCCACAGGTAAGGAAAGCAATCAGACTTTCAGATAGTACAGGTGAGAAGTGATGTGGGCACAGACTTAAAAGAAGAGGATAGATGTGAAAAATGGGAAGTAGAACTGATGAAGTATTTCTAACCTGGGCTGGTTTGCCCCTTTTTTGGCAGGCTAATACCTCCCCTCACTCCAGAGAACTTATTATATTGGTATGAAGCTTGATGCAGACACATAATTCGGTTTAGCCCACTGCAGCTTTGAACTCCTGAGGTCAAGTAATCCATCGGCCTCAGCCTCCCCAGTGGCAGGGTCTTTCTTCCTTCCTTTCTTCCTTTCTTTCTTCCTTCCTTCCTTTCTCTTTCTTTCTTTCTTTCTTTCTTTCTTTCTTTCTTTCTTTCTTTCTTTCTTTCTTTCTTTCTTTCTTTCTTTCTTTCTTTCCTTCTTTCTTTCCTTCTTTCTTTCTTTCTTTCTTTCTTTCTTTCTTTCTTTCTTCCTTACTTCCTTCCCCTCCTCCTCCTCCTTCTTCTCCTCCTCCTCCTCCTCCTCCTCTTCCTCCTCCTCCTTCTCCTTCTCCTCCTTGCCCTTCTTCTGGGGAGTACAGAACAATTGGGGTTAAGTGACTTGCCCAAGGCTACATGGCTAGTAAGTGTTAAGTATCTGAGGTCAGATTTGAACTCATGTCCTCCTTACTTCATGGCCAGTGCTCTATTCACTGTACCACCTAGCCACCCCATGACCATATTCTTTTTAAAGAAAGCTATCTGTAT
Organism: Pseudocheirus occidentalis; assembly: GCA_028646575.1. Lineage (NCBI taxonomy): Eukaryota > Metazoa > Chordata > Mammalia > Diprotodontia > Pseudocheiridae > Pseudocheirus > Pseudocheirus occidentalis. The sequence goes on along the minus strand of CM053601.1, from coordinate 135,289,569 downwards.
AATAGAATGTCTCAGAAGAGACTTCAGAGGCCACCTAGCTCAAACTCTCACTTAATGTAGGAATCTTCTTTACAACACATCCTTGGTAAATGATTATTTAGCCTTTGCTTGTATACTTCCAAGGATGGGGATTTCATTGTTTTCCAAGGCAGCACTTTACCTTAAACTAATTGTTTGCCTATTCTCATACTGAGTGGTCTGCGTCCTCCTTAGTTTCTATAAAACAGAAGGACCTTTGCCATTTTCCCTTGTAATATTCCTTCATAAAGATGGAGAGGACTTATATTTTTCTCATATAATCTTTTGAATTTAAAATGTATTTCATTATCTTGCCTTGATCATTGTTTTGTCTGTGACAGCCCTAGATTAGGAATCAGGAAATAAGGACCAGATTTATCAGTAATCAGCTGTTCGGAATGGAGTAGAAAGAGCATGGTTGAAGTTAAAGGATGTGGATTTGAATTCTGTTCTTGCTATCTACTCTGAATGAAACTGGGCAGGTCACTTATACCTTCCTGTGTCTGTAAAATGAGAGGGTTTGTCCAGAGGGCTTCTGAATTCCCTTCCAGCTCTGACTTTGTGGTCCTGACTGAAATTTCAATTCAATTTCACCAGTCTGGGCCTTAATTTTGTCAACAGTTAAATAAAGGTAGTGATTTAAGAGAAACATTAAGATCTACCATTCCATCTCTGAGGATCTATGATTCCGTGGCGTAGGGCAAAATCATTAAAGCAATCTCTCCTTCCTTTTCCAAAGAAAGGTGGAACATATGGATAAAGTGAAGTGAGGAGAACTAGGAGAATATTTATACTATTATATCAATATTGCAACGTGGAATTATTTTTTAAATTTTAGAGCTGTGATCAATGCAATGATCAGCTGTGACTTCAGAGGATCTAGAGCGAAAATACTCCTCTTCTGAGTGAGAGGGGATGCACTACAATGCACAAGACACACATTTTTGGATGGACGCAACATGAGAATTTATTTTGAATGATTATGCTTATGGATTCGAAGGATTTTGTATTTCTCTTTTTATTCCCCCAACAGTGGGGAGATATGAAGGGGGAAAACTAGGTGTTTGAAAGTGGAAATAACTAAATTAAAACTACATGAAGAAAATTTAGAAGGAGGTATGTTTGTCTGTCTACAATATTGAGTGATGACTTGTGCTATAGGAACTTTAACCCAATATTCTTTTTAAAAAAGCCCTAATTGTTAGATGGGTGAGAAGTCTGTTGTGGATCACTGTATAATTTCTTCTTTGAATAATGTCCTTCCGACAGTCATCCTGCACCCCTCTGTCAATGCTGCTCTAGGATTGTCTGTAACTAGAGCCAAGACAAGGCCTAGCTAAGATGAGCAGCAGGCCAGGGCATAGCTTTAAAGGGGCTGCAATGAAGGATTTATTTAATATGACTTTTTATAAATGCACATTTTGGAATGCCAGCGAATCTGTTCTCCCTGGCACATAGAGATTGATTTGGAAAAATCTAGTTAAATGTGCTGCAGAGAAGGCTCAGAAACCTCCTATAGACAGCAACATGTGGGGAATGCCATTTTTAGACTTTGTTTGAAACATGTGAGAGCCTTGTAAAGGAAATATACTATAATGGATAGAACCCTTTGACTGGGAGTTGAGAGGATTGGAGTTGATGTTCTGCCTCTGGTATTTACTAGCTCTCTGATCCTGTGTGGTAGAGGAGAGACAGTGTGGTGTGGCGGATCAAGTGTTGGAACTGGGTTCAAATCCTTACCAACTGTGTAACCCTGGACAAGTCACTTAACATGGCTACCCTTCCATTTCTCATCTCAGAGAGGTACTAAACAAAATGCTATGTGAGGATCCAGGGGAAAGTTATATTTTGAAAAGGGAAATATTAATATCTTTCCAACAGAAATTTCCTCCTTTTATTTCTCTGTTTTTTATCTACATGACGGCAAAGGTAGTGTGAGGTCATTCCCCCTCTTTTTTCTTTAGCATCCTGCCACTTATGAGCAACATACTCTTGATATTAAGAACTCCAGGTGGTTGAGAATTTGGGGTCAGCTGCCTATGTGTGATGTGAGTGTTTAGTCTGGCCTTGAATTTAAATCAGGTGCCATGGAGGTGAAACTGGAATCATGGGCAGTTTTTTTTCTTTTGTGGTTGTAAATGCTCCAGAAGGTACAATGTGATGAATCCATCCAATGCACATAAATAAAATAAGATGACAGGTGGCTGCAAATTCAATTAACATTCATTCCAGCAAGGTTGTTGTGGGAGAAGATAAATAAAAATGAATGTTGAGCTCGTATGCCATAAATGCTAAGTCACAGTACCTAAGCAAGTACAAGGACCTCTGTGCCTTAATTTTTTGATTTGCTTGAGTGGAGAAGTTCAGGGCATTTCAGTATGAGGCCCTCAATGTTATTTGCAAAGTACTTTTGGATGCTGATAAAACTGTGCAATAACTTGTAGCTGAGCGAGTTTCATGGGCTTCAGAGGAAGACCGGAACCTCGGAGATCAGCCAGTTGAACTTCTTTATTTTATGGATGACTACTTGTCCAAGGTCATTTTCTTCCTTATAAACATATTAAAATAGAGGTCCAGAAAAGGGTCACAAAGTGAATTAGGAGTATAGTCCGGATTGCTTTACCCAGGCCAGGAGCATGCTTTTTCTCACTTAGAGTATTTCTTCTCTCTTTAGGGATTGTGTGGCTTCTTTAAGAAGCCAGGTTGTAAAATGGAGGAGCCATTCACCAGTAAAGAAGGACCCTGAGTCACTAGTGAAGGAGATTAGAATCATAGCCTTATGGCTGGAAGGGACCTCACAAGCCATCCAATGAAACCCTTTCATTTTATAGATGCTGAGGTCCAGGGAGATTTGGAGCAATATTCTATGCCTTATATTGCAGTAAGATTCAGAGAGATCCATTTAGGAGTGTGCTGGTAAATGTTTAACAACTGGCTCCCTGGGGAAAAAAAAAGTATGCATGACATACTTACAAATTTAATCTGAAGGACTAACATTTTCTCCATCACTTTACTAAATCTAGACAATCAATAAAACAATTGATCAAGCCTCGAATCCAAGGCAGTTTCTGAGGTGTAAATGCTTACCTTGAAAATGTGTAACAATGGGTTCTCCTTAGTGTGCTGGTTCTGGCACGGTGCAGCTGTTGCCCACTATTGAAGCCGCAGGGATATCACCTGAGGCAGCCAGGTGGCACAGTGGATAGAATGCAGGTCTTGGAGCCTGGAAGACTCCTCTTCCTAAGTTTAAATCTGGTCTTAAGACACTTCCTAACTCTGTGACCCTGGGCAAGTCACTTCACCCTTTTTGCTTCATTTTCCACATCTGTAAAATAGACTGGAGAAGGAAATGGTGAACCACTTCAGTATCTTTGCCAAGACAGCCCCAAATGGGGTCACAGAATCAGACACAACTGAAAATCGACTGTAGGCTATATCAGGAGGCCATTTTGCAAAAGGTAGTTTTCATTGCCAAGTGCATATCATATATGAGAAATGGTGTAAAAGATATTATGAAGAACTTCTAGAAAAGGAGGTGGGCTGCTCATATAGAGGGAAAGGGCAAACAGATACTGAATGACACACTAGTATCCAAAGAATTAAGAAGCCTGGGAGAAAGGCCTCTAGCACCTTGAGTAGACAAATCTCGTATGGAAGATTTGTGGAAGGCCAAGGACAGGAGTCAAGCAGCATGCAAAGGTGTTGACTGGATTGTGATCTAGTTCTACTGATGGGAGGAGGCCCATAATCCCTTATCATAAATTCATAGTCATATATCAGAGAGAAAGCATTCACAAGAGGTAAGAAGCCCTGGATGCCAGACAGACCAAGGATGATTTGGGGGAAAAGAAATGAATAATAATTAGTGCTTACTCTGTAGAAGTACTTACTGTCAAGGAGGTAATTAACACTATTCCTCTAAGTACCAGCCAGAAACCAGGTGGAGCAGATGGGGCCTGGAGTTGTGGAAAGATCCTGGGTTAGCTCTGGAAAGAGAGATAGCAGGCTTCGTGGTGCGAGGGAAAACCATCAGTACAAGTATTGCCAGTGTAAACATTTAAGTAACTATGGAGGTCGTTGGTTTTCTGTTTGCTTGTATTTGATCACAGCTTTGTTCTAAATGGCATATTGCACTGCTTATAAGAAAAGCTTGTAACTGCAGTACTGTTAATGATCCCAACTTGCTCTCTGTTATGGAAGCTAATTTTAAAAATACTAGTATCTCTTGGTACTGCTATATAAAGATGAACCATGGTGCCCTATGATCTCAGAAGAATCAAAATTTCATGTACCCCAAAGGGAAAGCTAAGAGTTTATCCATGGTAGGTGGAAGTAGGCATTAATGTAATACCAGTGGTTGGAGAAGTAATAGAAGATGTTAGCGAAGACATATGTGACTGGAAAAGGAAGTGATCTGGTCACATAGGGAGAATGAGGAGCAACAGATGGTCATCGCTAACGTTGCACTAGTATCCAAGAAATAATTTTAATTAATAAATTAATTTTTAGTTTTCAACATTCACTTCCCCAAGCTTTTGAGTTTTAAATATATACATATTATATAGACATTTATCACATATACACATATATATACATGCATAGATGTATATATGTGTGTGTATACACACATACACATACGTATATGTATACATATACATATTACATATATGTGTGGGTATCCAGTACATATATGATCTGATTAATGAGTATCTGTCCTGTGTCACTGTCTCTTCCATGTCCTCCTGCAGATCAGCCCCAGGAGCCACAACCAGCCCGTTAGGGACTTTCCTCATATTCTCATGATGTTGTTTAGATCGAAATGGAACAAAAAGGGCTAACCCCTATTCATCTCTCATTCTTGCTATAAGGCTGACCTGTTGTTCTGGTCAGTGTATTTCCATGATGACATCTTCCATGTCTATTTCTTCTTTTTATATAATACATTGGTCTGGGTACCTTTCAGTCGTTCTTCGTGCTCCTGCATTCCAGCTCTTTGGATTTCTTAGGGTATATAACTCACAGTCATATCACTTCACTGGAGAAATATTGATGTAAAAAGGTCAAGCCTTTGTTTTGGGGAGAAATATGGGATTTTATATATATATATATATATATATATTTATATAAAAACCAAAACAACCTATTCAGTTTCCCAAAGGAAAACTTACCATACAAATACTTTTCTCTTAATTTTTTAATGCACAGGTGATTAGATCATTTGTTACATCATTACTTTATTATTTTCAGTGACCTACTGGCAATTTTCCAATGTGTTGTATAGTACCTAGGGATTAAAATCACCTCCATTGGACTCGCCTTGCACATGTGACTTCCAGTACCTTAAGGTTTCGCCATGAGACCTGTACTCAAATTCTTTCCAGCTTAGTTGGAGGATCTGCCAGAATTCATGCTTTACTGGCTCCATCTTTAAGAATTTAGGGCCCCTTCCATGCCAAGATAGACATCAAAAGAGGCCATTGGAAAGCCAGGAAATGTCACAAGAATAAGTCCTTATTTTAAATATATCAACTCAATTCACCAGGAGGGCAGAAAATAGATGGTCTGCCTTAAACTTTTCCTAAAGACTTTTAGGAATGAAAGCGGTTTCCATGTTCAGCCAAGGCTCTGCTGAGACTGCCAGGAGGGTGCTAATTGTCCGGAGTGATTTCTCTGCTTTTTGAGGAGAAAGATTGACCCAGCTGTCTGCTGGAAACTTTACTGACCTGGGGTGCATTTTGATTTGGTAAGATTAAGCTTGATGACTCCACTTGCTCAGGGCTGAATTTGGGTGAGGAGACACATGGGATGGTGGAATTACATAGGACATTGAATCAGGAAACCTGTATTCAGGTCTCTCAAGAGCTGCTGTCTAGATGGGTGTATCAGCAGGTACCCTAGCATACCCAGGGCGGCTGCCAGCACAGGTTCTTAGATCTACTTTTCTAAAGGAAAGCAACTCAAAATGGGTTAACAATCTTACTTCAATCAAATGTGTATCATTTACCTAGTTCAGGGGAAAAAGTCAGCACCCTGAACTTTGGAGAATACAAACAGTTACAAGCAGACAAAGAAACAGATCAGCTGATGGGCTTCCTGTCCTCTGACCATTACATCTATACCTAGTCAGTTACCAGAGAGGGAAGCACCAACATCTGGGTTTTCAAAGCTGGGGGGCTCAATGGCTGCCCAGAGTCTCCTCTGGCCAAATTATACAACTCTTCCCCAAGTGAGCCCCAAAGCAAAAACTCACATCAGGGTATATACAGCCTTCTCCTGGATCAGAGAATGTCACAACGCTCTTGACCCACTGCCCAGTCACAAAGTAATAAGGCGTGGGCATTCCTGAAGAACAAGACTCCATGTGACCACATTTAGCCTATTAGGGGGCAGAGTATGTTTTCAAATCAGGAAAGGTTCTCAGAGCCACTTAAGCCTATCGAAGGGCCTAGGGGCTGGGAAGATCTTCAGATTCCCATAGCAGTGGTTGATCATACTTTCCTGCTTCCATATGCAAAATGGAGACAAAAATCCTTGGACTATAGCTAATATAGGTACAATCCATTGTAATTGCAGAGTGAGGTAGAAATATAAGCTTCTTTATAGACTATCCCTCTTTTGCTTCCTTCTTCCTTTTTCCTTCCTTTTCCTTTCCAGCCATCAGAAGTGAGAGAGGCCTAGGAAGTGAATACAGAAAGAGGGGATTAGATATTGACTTTGTTGCCAATTACTATATAATCTTGAACCCCATTTTCCTTCTCTTAGCATCACTTTTCTCAGCTCTAGGATAAAGAAGGTCAGACAATAACCTTTGAGGTTCCTTCCAGTGCTGAGATTGCATGTTCTATGCCTTGGTGTTCTATGTTCTGGTTTGTAGGGCCTTGTCTTGTTCTGATACTCCATGTGTGCTTTAGGTTGTGGGTTTCCTTCTTATCTGGATATTCTATAATCTAGGTTGTAGACTCCCTTAGTGCTCTGACATTCTATATTCTAGGTTGAGCCTTTCTTTCTCTAATATTCTATAAGTATAGGTATTTTTTAATAGGACATTTACCTTTTTTTTGGACCAGATTACTAAATTAGTAGGTAAGGGTAATGCTGTTGGTATGGTTTACCTATATTTTAGGAAGGAAGGAAGGGAGAAAGAAAGGAAGGAAGGAGGGGCAGCTGGGTGGCACAGTGAATAGAGCACTAGCTCTGTAGTCAGGAGGACCTGAGTTCAAATCCTGCTTAGACACTTAACACAAAAAAGTTAGTCATGTGACCTTGGGCAAGTCACTTAACCCCAACTGCCTTCCAAAAAGCAAAAAAAAAAAAAAAAGGGAAAGAAGAAGGAAATGAGCATTTATTAACTGCTACAATGTGCCAGATGCTGTTAAGCGCTTCACAAATAATACCTCGTTTGATCCCCACAATACTGGGAAGTAGGTGCTGTCATTATCCCATTTTTCAGTTGAGGAAGTTAAGGCAGACAGAGTGAGTTGCCCAGGATTACCCTGCTAGTAAGTATCTGAGGCCAGATTTGAACTCTAGATCAACTGAACTACTTGGCTATTTTTTTGGTTTGTTTGTTTGTTTCTTGCCTAAGCTTTTGATAAAATGCCACATACTATTCTTGTGAAGAAGCTGGAGGGATCATGGATTAGACAGCCAGATGGATTCAGAACTGGTTGGATGACTGGACTCAATAAGTAGTGGTCAGTGGCTCCATGTCAGCATGACAGGAGGTCTTCAGTGGAGTACCTCTGGGATCTGTTCTTGGTCCTGTGCTATTTAACATTTTTTATCAGTGACTTGGATAAAGGCATGGATGGCCTGCTCATCAAATTTTCAGATGGCACAGAGCTGAGAAGGATAGCTAATATACCAGATGACAGAATCAGGAGCCAAAAGGATCTTGGCAGGCTAGAGTGTTAGGCTGAATCTAATAAGATGAAATCCAATAGGGGTAAATGTAAAGCCTTGCACTTGGTTAGAAAATTCAGCTCCATGAGTTGGGAGAGGCATGGTTAGACAGCAGTTGGATTGAAAAAGATCTCGGGGTTTTAGTGAGCTACCAATTCAATCTGCATCAGCAGAGTGATATGGCAGTCAAAAAAGCTAACATAATTTTGGACTACATTAAGAGGGGCACATCCAGTAATGGGGAGCTAACACTCCCACTGTACTCTGTCCTCGTTAGACCTCATCTGGAATATTGCATATAGTTCTGAGTGCCAACTTTTAAGAAAGTCATTGCTGAGCCAAAGAGTGTCCAGGGTAGGAGAACCACAGTGGTAAAGGGCTTTCAGTCTATGAGGATGTGTGGAAAAAGCTGGGCATATTTAGCCTGGAGAGGAGAAGACTCTGACTTTGTTCAAGTATTTGAAGGCATTTCATAGAGAGGAGGCATGTGACTTATTCAGTTAGGCCTGGGAAGCCATAACCAAGGAATTTAAGCTTGATATTAGGAAGGACATCCTTTCCAATGAGACTGTCTGAAATTGCAGTGGGCTGCCTGGGAAGGAGTAGGTTTCCCCTTCCTTGGAGGTCTTTTAGCAGAGGCTGGATCATTTGCTGAGCATATTATGGTGGCCTGGGTTGTGCCTTTCTTGTGCTGGATGGCTTCCAAGTCTTCTCCGAACTATCCTATCACATTCTGTGATTGTGTGATCTTAAATCCTGAAAACCTTGTGTTGTCACCTTCCTTGAATCACCAACACTATTTTCTTAAGAAAAAAAAACATTAAGCAATTGCTTTTCCACTTTCTGACTTATTTAACTGATTCACACTTGGCATTTTCTACATCAAAAATGAATGTCTTTTTGTTTCTTTTTTAGTTGTGCCATCTTGATGCTCTTTTTGTCATACACTAACTCTCATGAATTGGCTCTTGTCCAAGGAGCATTGTGGATGCCTGGGTATGGAAGAACCTATATTCTCACTTCCCTCCCCACCCCCACCCCCCAATTTCCAGCCATAGACCATTTTAATCAAAGGAATAAGCCACTGGTATATTGGTTCTATATTGAGACCCATGAGAATTCCTTTATTGTTAGAAAAAATGCAACATAGCTGGAATTATAGCTGAATAAAGATGATTCAGTCTACCAAGAAGAACGATAGATTCATCATAGATAAATATATTTAGTTCCTTTATCCTCCTGGTCCCTATTCTCTTAATTCAGATAACGGCCCCATTAGCTTTTTGTTGTTTTTAGACTGCTATTTCCTGTTTGGTGTCTTTTTTTTTTTTTCTACTTAGACACTGCAGTCTACCTAACACATATATTTCAGCTATCAGCTGGGCAGCCCAATGTAGTAGGAAAAATCTTGCTGAATCACAGATAGGGAAAGGAAGTCAGGAATCATGTATTCCCATAATCAAGAGATTTTAGTCTGATCCAAATCATTGATACAAATCTTTGTTCAAAGACCTCCAGGCAGGGGCATACAAACTGATACTTCTCCAGACTATTTCTCTATTGGACAGCTCTAACTGTGCCATGGCACTCAGAAGACCTGTGTTTGAGCCTTAGCTCTGGTGCCAAAATGTTTGCTTGTGAGCAAGTAATCAAGCCATGTCTCTTTTCTGTACTGTCTTCTATAAAATGCAACCAATATTTACCCTATTTGGACAATATTTTTCCGTTCTTGTTGCTCCTTCATTTGACAAACACTTTTTTTTCTTTGAGGGTTCTGGAGCTGTGATTTCATCAGTGTAGGGAATTCCCAGGATGGAAACTCCTTCTATTAAGTCAGATCAATATCAGGCACCTAGGTGGAGTGATGGATAAAGAATAGGGCCCAGAGTCTGCTTTCAGGTCTTCCCTCAGACACTTATTAGCAGTATAACTCTGAGTAAGACTGTTAACTGTCTGCCTCAGTTTCCTCATCTGTACAAAGGGCAACTACTTCACAGGGTTGTTATGAGGATCGAATGTAAGAAAGCTTAAAAAATGTTTTGCAAACCTTAAAGTGCTATATATAAATGCAATCATTAACATAACTATTATTAACATCATCATTATTATTAATAGTCTTGGAGAATCTTTGGGGTACTGAGAAGTTGTCACTGGCCCATGGTTACACATCTAGAATGTGATAAAGGTAGGGCTTGAATATAGATTTTCCTGATTGTAATGTTGGCCCTCTATCTATCTATCTATCTATCTATCTATCTATCTATCTATCTATCTATCTATCTATCTATCTATCTATCTATCCTATCTGTCTGTCTATCTATCTGTCTGTCTATCTATCTGTCTGTGTCTGTCTGTCTGTCTATCTATCTGTCTATCCTGTCTGTCTATCTGTCTGTCTATCTGTCTATCTATCCTATCTGTCTGTCTGTCTATCTGTCTGTCTGTCTATCTGTCTGTCTATCTATCTATCTATCTATCTATCTATCTATCTATCTATCATCTATCTATCTATCTATCTATCTATCCT
>CM053601.1:135246406-135278622 GCA_028646575.1 Pseudocheirus occidentalis | reverse complement strand
TTTTTTTTTCCATTGAGAAACACCCTGGTGCCTTTCAGTCTCTGGCCCATTTTCTTCCAGCACACCCGATATCTTGTTTATTTATTTATTTTTAAACAAAAGTATTAGATACCTCAGGGCTCTGGCTAATCTATTGAAACCTTGGAGGGAAATGGAGAATTATTGACACAAAGTACTTTTTTCCTCTAAACCTTCAAGCTCCATGGTATTAGTATATTTTATGGGAACACACACACACACACACACACACACACACACACACACGCAATTTGTCCTTGGGTGAAAAACACATAGTACTCTGTTGACTTTGTACTGAAATCCCTTCCAGCTTGGTAGGATCTGCAAGACCCTGCATTCTGGTAATAGGGCTTTTTGGAGTCCAGAGTCACTTCTATAGCCAAAGTCGGGCTTCAGAGGAAGGCTCTCATAGACTGCATTCATTTGGATTCCACTAATTCTGCATTTGTGACAGTACCACTGGACTTGTGGTTTATATTTGTGCAAAAGGTCTTTTTAAGCAAGTCAATAATATGGTAGTGAAGAGGAGATGTTTCATTTCTTTAAGAGAATCAGTTATTTCCAGTTACTTCCTGTTGCTTCAAGGATAAAATATAAACCATTTCTGCTTAGTTTTTTTTTTTGAGGGGGGAAAGCAAGGCAATTGGGGGTTAAGTGATTTGCCTAACATCACACAGCTAGTTAAGTGTCAAGTGTCTGAGGTCGAATTTGAACTCAGGTCTTACTCCAGGGCTGGTGCTCTATTCACTGTGCCACCCTGGTGCCCCCTGCTTAGGTTTAAAAAACCTGTACAACTTGACCCTCTTTAAGAAATGAGTCTCTTTAACATTATTTTTATCTTTACCAGAATAATAAAAAATGTGTTAGTGTGCCACTTATATCAAAGAACAAGTATTTTTAAAAATACTTGTTATGTGGCTAGCAGTGTGCTAGGTACTGTGGCTTCAAGTACAAAGAAGGAGATTACCTGGGATTACGTTCTAATGAGGGAGACAAGTACATATAACACATATAATACATATCTCTCTCTCTCTCTCTCTCTGAATCATATACACACATATATACATACATGCATATTATATACAGATATGTATATAATGCATACGTATACGCATACATATATAAGTATATTTGAATCAGGAAAGGCTCCAAGTCTGTAAAATAATGCTTTTCTTGTGTTTTAAAGGAAGAGATACTCACTGAGGTATGGATAAGGAGGGAGTAAATTCTAGGTATGGGTGCAAAGACACTGGAGATGAATGGGTGAGCACAGAGATAAAAAAAGATATAAAGAGACAAAATGCAGAAAGGAGAGTAATGTCTATCATGTCTAGAAAGATAAGTTAAAGTCAGGTTGTGAAGGTTTTTGAAAGCTAAGCAGAAAAGCTCATATTTTATCTTAGAGGCAGTCAGAACCCTTGGAGTTGATTGAGTGGGGGAGTCACTTGGTCAGATCTGTGCTTCAGGAAAATTACTTGTAGCAGTGCATAGATACTGGTGTAGTGAGAGACTGGAGTCAGGAAGAACAATTAGGAGACTACTGTGACAATCAAGATGAGAGATGATGAATACCTGAATTAAGGTGATCATTATGGGAGTAAGAGACGTTGTGAAGGCAAAGATGGCAGGTTTGGCAGCTAAGGATGACTAGGATGAAGAGAGTGAGGGGTGAGGATAAGGCACAAGTTATGAACCCAGGCGACTGGATGATTGTAATCTCTTTGACAGAAATAAAGATGTTTGGAAGAGGGAAGACAGTGGGGGAACAACAGTGAGTTCTGCTTTGAACCTGTTGAGTTTTGGACCAGTCTGAAAATCCAGCAGTTAAGTTCAGATTGAGGCTGAGGGGATAGATTACATACACACATGTATACACACAAACCACATATATCTTACATATGCATATGCATATCTATGTGTGAGTCCTCTGCATGGAGATGATAGATAAACCCATGGATGCTAATGAAATTATGAAGAAACAGTGTTGAGGGAAAAGAGAAGAGGAATAAGACGGAATTCTGGAGAACCCCCACAATTGGGGGGAGGCGTGATTTGGATGATGAGTCAAGAAAGGAGAATGAGAAGGAGCAGTTAGATATGTAGCAGGAAAATAGGGAAGAGTAATGTCATGAAAACCCGGAGAGGAGAAGGTGATATACAGTGTCAAAAGTTGCAGATAGGTCAAGAAGGGTGAGGAATATTAACAGACCATCAGATTGGTCTATTAAGAAATCATAGGTGACTTTGAAGAGAGTATGCTCACTTGAGTGATGAAACCAGAATCAAGATTATAGAAGGTTGAGGTGTAAGGAGAAGTAAAGGCAAGTGAGAACTGATAGTTTTTTCAAGTGTCAGGCTGCCAAAGGGAAGGAAAGGTGTAGGACGATATATTGAGGGGATGGTAGAGTCTAGTGAGGATCTGTTTGGAAAGAGTAAGACTTGGGCATGTTTGAAGACAGTAAGATAGGAACCAGTAGATAAGAATTACTAAGAAAACTTAAAGGTACTGAACATTAAGGGGTATTTTTTTTTCTTCAGCCAAGTTCACAGACTATTTTGAAATCTACAATCTGCTCAGGGATCCTTGGACCCTAGGTTAAGAATGTCAGCTCTGGAGAAACTCTGAGGCACCTAAACTTTGTATCCTGAGCCCAACTTTGTTGAAATGGCAACAAGTTAAAATTCATGATGAGAAATGAATGATGTTTCCTGCACATGACATCTGGTGAAGGCTTAGTACTAATAGTGAAAGGAAATTCTGTTGCATGTGCTTGTTCTAGGGTCTTAGTGCTGTTTGCAGATTTTGTTTCTAGAATTTAAAACATAAGCAACCACCCACATAGGTATCAGTAAAAGGACAATTGCCTAGATTGAACCTACCCTTTCAGGGTCCTTCAGATCCATACAACTAAGGAGAGTTTGGGGTAGGCTATGAGCTACCAAGATCATCGCCAACTGAATAGTCAAGTGATTTGTGTTCAAATGCTACCAGCCAATGATTTGGTGAATTCACAATAACTATTCTTCATATAGTGTGTTTAAGTTGGTAAAATGCTTTCCTTCAAAACCAGTGAGGGAAGTGCTGCAGTTTTCATTATCCCCTTTTTATAGATAAGAAACTGAGGCATAGGAAGGAAATATGTGATTGTTAGCATAAGAAATATAAATATGGCAAGGTAGCAGAGAAAATGCAGGGACTTGCCCAAGTTCTCCCAAATTCCCCTCCAAATAACTTTAAATAACTTCTCAAAATGAATTCTGTAGTGGAAGACCCCATAGAAAGATGGGGTGAAACAATTTTCCAGCCCAATAAAACTTATATAGTCAACAGGAAAGGTCTGTTTCACTGGGATGAGAATGGAGCATAGTCTGGTGTAGGCTAGGAGCTAGCAAATTAACAGCAGGCCTTGGGGGCTACCAAGTCAGCAGTAGCAGCACAACTTCCAGAATTCTCAGTCCACAGATGGTAAAAGGGTCAGACCAGTGGTCAGAAGGAGATTACAAGGGGTTTCTTTGCTGGTATTGGGTGTATTGGCCATACATGGATCTGGGTTTGCAGTCCTTGGTCTCAGTCCCAGGGTGAGGAGAAGTACTAAACACACCAGAGTTTGTTGCTCTAGGGTAGTGATTCTCGACCTTCCTAATGCCATAACCCTTTAATACAGTTTCTCATATTGTAGTGACCCCCAACCATAAAATTATTTTTGTTGCTACTTCGTAACTGTAATTTTGATACTGCTATGAATCTATCTGATATGCAGGATGTATTTTCATTGTTACAAATTGAACATAATCCACAGGTTGAGAACCACTGCTGTAGGCGAATGGGGACCATGGTCATGATTCCAGGGCAAAAAAGAGTACTTGTGCTCCCCCAAAGATCAGGAGAGTAGTAAATACACCTATACTTAGATCTTAGCACCTTGGAAGAAATGAAAACTTATGGATCCCTGCCCTTCCTCCCCCCAAATTAGCTCTGAAAACAGTTGCACAAAAATCTGAAGCTTAGGACAATGCCTCTTCTACCCCAGAAACAGAGTTCAACTTTGACATCAAGTTACAAGTCAAGAAATAGGCTGGAAAAATGAGCAAGCAACAACAACAAAAATAACCTGATCATAGAGAGTTAATTGTGACAGGGAGAGATCAAAACACAAACTCAGAAGAAAATGACAAACTCAAAATTGCTACATTCAAAGCTTCAAAGAAAAATGTGAATTGACCTGGAAGAGCTCAAAAAGGTTTTTCAAAATCAGAGAAATAATGAAAACATTGGGAACAGAATTGGAGTGAGGCAAGAAAATAATGAAAAATAGTAAACACCTTGGTAAAAGAGGCACAAAAAATACTGAAGAAAATAACACCTTAAAAAACAGAATAGAATGAATAGTAAAAGAGGCACAAAAATCCACTGAAGAGAATTCCTTAAAAAGCAGAAGTGGCCAGATGGAAAAGGAAGTACAAAAGCTCTCTGAAGAGCATTCGAAACATGACTTAATATGGAAATATATTTTGCATGACTGCACCTGAATAACCTATATCAAATTGTTCGCCTCCTCAATGAGTGGGGAAGACAAGGAGGGAGGGAGAGAACGTGGAACTCAAAAATTTTTTTAAATGATTCTTAAAATAATTTTTACCTGTATTGGGGAAAAATAAAATCTTAAATATATTATTAAATCTTTAAAAATAGATAGTTATACATAGGGTAGCGGCAACTACCAACCACCACTATTTTTATGCAGAGGGTATGCATTTTTGAGGGCCATGATAGAATCTGCACATAGTCCATCAGCAGTCTAGAAACAACAATCGTTGTCCTTGCTTAGCTAGAATAGTTAAAAGAAGAAGCTACCAGAGATTAATTTGGGTGAACTTTTACCTCAGTCTAGAGATATCTAGGTGGCACAGTGGATAAAAAACTAGATCCAGAATCAGGAAGACCTGAGTTTAAATCTGGCCTCTGGCACTTACTAGCTCTGTGATCCTGGGCAAGTTACTTAATCTCTGCCTTGGAGGCAAGTAGGTGATCAGTCTATAGCAGTGGTTCTCAACCTTCTTAATGTCAGGACCCTTTAATACTCGTATCTGCAAGTGGGCAGACCTGCCTGGAGATGGATAGAGGAGCAATGTCTCGGTTCCTAAGACCATGAGAAATATGTGTTTTCCGATGGTCTTAGGCAACCCCATTTGATCCTCAAAGGGGTCGTGACCCACAGGTTGAGAACCTCTGGTCTATAGAATACTGAACCTGGAGTCAGGAAGACCTGAGGTCAAATGTGACCTCAAACACTCACTAGCTGTGTGACTCTGGATAAGTAATTTAAGCTCCATTTGCCTTATTCCACTGGAGAAGGAAATGACAAACCACTCCAGTATCTTTGCCAAGAAAACCCCACTCAAGGTCATGAAGAGTCAGAAACAACTTGACAGCAAGAACAGAAACAACAAGAAGAAGCTTGTATGAAGGAACCATGGAGAAGTCTACTTAACTTCTGTCTACCTTAATTTCCTCATCTATAAAATAGCACCTGAAATCCAGGGTTGTTGTGAGGATCAATGGAGGTACAATTTATGTAACTTAAAAAAAATAAGACAGTGTAAGAAATAAATGCTATTTATTATCTCTCCTGTTGTTTTCTTGTTTCTTCCTCCCACTTGTCAGTCTCTCAGCTGGAGCCCTTCACCAGTATCTCTGTCTTCCTTTCAGGGTGATGATTTCCCCTTCCCCCATGATTCATGCCGCTTGCTCTAGGCATGATCGTTCTTAGATACAACTCTCTCAAGGGATAACTGTCTTCTTGGTATCTTTTTAGTAAGAAGAAGATCATACCAACCTACTTCCACCCCCTAATATATTTTCTACCAATTAAGAAAGAAGGAATGAGGGAAAAAATGGTATTACCTTAAGTCTCTGTACATACTGGAAACCACTGTGTGCCCCTTAGTCAGTTACAAAAAAGGATGTGGTTAAGATGAGAAATTTCTTTAGTACCTTCTGAGTATAAGTACGGCCAATGGGATTGTCTTCACTGGGTTTTCATTTGTATAGACTATTCTGACTCAGTCTGTTGTAGAACTTGGAGGTCTTTCCATGTGAACCTGGGGTACCCGTGCACATAGGTGAAGAGATGTGAAATACATGGGTAAGAGAACAATATATTTTATACACACACACATGCACACATATTTAGTTTGTTCTAATGGAAGTGAACTCTCTGAAACATCAGAATGCAGCCTATTTAGAGATAATTTGGTGTAGCAGAAAGAGAACCCATTTTGGAATTAAAAGACCAAGGTTCAAATCTCACTTTTGCTACTCCTTGTGTATGACCTTGAGCAAGTCACTGTTCCTCTCTGGGACTCAATTTCCTCATCTGTAAAATGAGAGGATTGGACTAGTTTCTAAAGTCTCTTTCAGTACTAAATCTCTCATCCAATGAAATTCTAGTCATTGGTTTAGTAGAACAGTAGCTACATTACAGAGAATTTTATTTTCTAGACCTTTCAGTACTGGCTAAATTTGTAAAGAGTGAAAATGTTTGTTAGGAAACTTCACAGCGTTCCTTTGGAAAGTGATAAAATACGGTTGATATCACAAGATTTTAAAAGCAATACTGCGTATTTTAAAGAACAAATTTTTTATCAGGAATCTCATTTGGGGGGGAGGGTGAAGTAATTAAAAGTTTTTGTTGTTTTTTGTTTTTGCCTTATTCTGAAAGCTTTTTAAGAACTCCGAAACTGATCATTTTTGGTGTTATGCTGAGGGGGCAATGCATTCAGGCAGGAATAATTTCTTTAGTACCTTCTGAGCATAAGTAATGCCATGTTACAGCAACTCAGGGATAAAGGTTAGATCTGATATAGACTCTCAAGGAGCTGACAGTCTAATTGGTGGTGATGACAGGGACAGGATACAGAATCATGGTTTCCCCATGTATATAAAATAGTTCTAATACAGAGGAGAGTGAGAAGTATGAAAGGGAGATCCAGGCACGTATATTTAAGAAGAGAATGATCAATTTTACATGAGTGGGGGGAGGTTAAGAGGTGGGAGTGGCAATAGTTATTTCAGAGAAGGCGTCATGGAGGAAATGTCACAAAAATTGGGGCCTGCAGGAAAGAAGGGACTTCAAAACTTTTAGATGGCAGGGAATCCATTCCAAGATGGGATGAATGGTAGAGGTCAGGGCTAAGACAGTATGAGCAAAGAGAGAGGTAGGAGAGGGCAGAGTGTGAATACATGATAGTGAATATTCCAGTTTTTGAGGTAAAGAGGAATAATATTAGGCCAGAGTAGTATATTTGTTGTTCTTCAGTCATTTTTAGTTGTGTCTGAATAAATGTGGCCCCATTTAGAGGCTTTTTTTTTTGGCAAAGTTGCTGCAGCAGTTTGCCATGTCCTTCTTCGGTTCATTTTACAGATGAGGAGACTGAGGCAAACAGGGTTAAGTGACTTGCACAGGGTCATGCAGGTAATAAGTGTCTTAGGCCAGATTTGAGCTCAGTAAGATGAGTCTTCTGACTCCAGGCCTGGCGGTGCTGTATTCACTGAATCACTTAGCTGCCCATGGAGAATAGAATATTGCAGCCAGATTATAGAAAGCCTTGAATGCCAGATGAAGAGCTAATACTTTATTAAGTAGGTAGTAGAGGACCAGAGAAGGTGTTTGGGTAGCAGAGTAACCTCATCAGAATGGTAATTAAGAAGATTTCTTGTGCAGCAGTAGATGGAGGATGAATTGGGAACATCAGAGACTGGAAGCATTTTACTGAGTTACCAGTTAGATTTATTTGAGCTCCTCACCTAAATATTTATTAAATAAGGCTCCATAGTAAGAAGACAGGTGAAAAACATGTCCTTTGTCCTTGAGGATCTTATTGTATAGTAAAAAAGATGGTGATTGTGTACAAAATAATTATAAAAATGTGGTAAAATGACAGTAAGTGCAAAGGAGATGTTTACATAGAGTTGAGTCAAGATTTGAGGAAAAAACATCCACCATCAGTGGATGGATCAGGGGCTCTTCATGGAAGAGGTGCCACCTAACCCGGACATTGCAGGAAGAGAAGGAACTTAAAAGAAGCATTGATATTTCTGGGAGGCTGGGAGGAATCAAGGGCCTTCACTTGCCATGAAAGGAGTGTTTGAGCAGACGTTACTCCTTTCAGAATCAGCTCAGAGCCGAGT
Organism: Pseudocheirus occidentalis; assembly: GCA_028646575.1. Classification (NCBI taxonomy): domain Eukaryota; kingdom Metazoa; phylum Chordata; class Mammalia; order Diprotodontia; family Pseudocheiridae; genus Pseudocheirus; species Pseudocheirus occidentalis. Next base: position 135,270,413 of record CM053601.1, on the reverse strand, counting down.
CGGATAAACAGACATATGGGCCCGTCAGTCGTTTCTGACAGTGCAGCAGGCTGCCGGCCAGGGAGGAATAGCAAAGCTTTAGAGGCCCCGAATGTCGAAACCAACATGTGTGAGCCTTCCTTCCAGGGCTGACAGTGGGTAATAGACTCAGGAAGTGTGCCTTCTGTGACACTCCATTTGCATAACTTTGATAAGCAAGGTCCAGGAAGTTGAATACAAGATGCTGCTTCTTGGGGAGGGAAGTTTGCCAGGTAAACTGTGTAATTACTGTTCTTCTGAAGGAAAGAATGAAAAAAAAAATCATTATTAAGTGCTTACTATGTGCCAAGCATTGTGCTAAATGCAAAGGTACAAATGGAAAAAGCAAGACATTCCCTGCTCAAGGAGCTAACACTCTTAGTTGGGAGAAAAAACACCTAAAAGAAAGCAACTGTAGGATGAATGGAAAGGCTTGAGTCTATGACAAAGCCCAGAGAACCTTAGGTTGCACCATTAGGTCAGAGGACAGTGCCAAGGGTAGGGAGGGCATGGAGGCAGGGCAGATGGTAAGGCCCAGAGGATGGAAAGTTAAGCTGGATGTATTATTTACAAAAGTGAAGACTCAACATATACCTGCTAAAAGAAGGGAAGAAAGGAAGGAAGGAAGGAAAGAAGGAAGGAAGGAATACTGGAAGAAAGTTAAAGTGCAGCTCAACTTATATAGTAGGAGATTGGTCACATTTCTTTTTTTTTCTTTTTTTTCTTTTTTTCTTTTTGCTTTTTGGAGGGCAGTTGGGGTTAAGTGACTTGCCCAAGGTCACATGGCTAGTTTTTGTGTTAAGTGTCTGAGGCCAGATTTGAACTCAGGTCCTCCTGACTCCAGGGCTGGTGCTCTATTCACTGTGCCACCTAGCCGCCCCTGGTCACATTTCTTATAAGAGATGAGAGTCATTACATGCAATAGAAAAGAAGATAGTAATGCCTGGTAGTACTCCATTTTCCAGGAAAGATCAGAATGGGTGACCACCATTTCACATAAACAATGTGATCAGAGCTAGTGCTTAACTGTGTTCTAGTATTGATTATTTTCAAGTCACAGTTCACAGTCTATTTCTAGACTGACTTTAAATTACTGCCCTTCACTCCCTTGGTCTGCCTGCCAGAGGTGCCTGCTTGCTGTTCTGCCATGAAAACTCTTCCATTTCCCACCTTTGCCTTTGCACAGACTGTCTTCCACATCTGGACCACTCTCCTTCCTTACTTCTGTCTCTTGGCATCCCTTTGTCTCTTCAGGTCATAGCTTGAATGTCACTCCCACGTGGCCTTTCCTGATCCTTTCTAGCTGTTAGTTCTCTCCTCCCTCCCATCCAAAGTACTTTGAATTATATTTCATATTTATTATTTGAAACTGTTTCCTTACTCCCCTCCAATAGATCATAAACTCTTTGATGGGATGGGGGGGAAGACTGTCTTATATACAGTCTTGTTTTATTCCCAGGATATAGAATAGTACCATGTACAAAGTAGGTGCTTAATTCATGCTTCTTCAATGTAAGTGAACCTCCTTTTATCCCAGTATTCATTGTCTTCATTGCATCATTCTCTGACTCTGAAAATGCCAGTCGTTGCTTTTCCCATATGTCCATGAGTGTCTTTTGCCATTCATAAATGCTAAAGTTCTGTCTTCTCTTCTTTAGTTCAATTTAAATAGAAATTTCTATCCCCTTTTACTATGATTGCTAGAATCATAGATTTATAGAGTGTAAAGGTCCTTAGTGTAAAGCCATGCATGAGTAGCTTTCCAGAAGAATTCTGCTGTGAACAGCTTTCAAGGTTCTGATTATATAGTATAGTGAACACTCTATTTGATAACAAATCATAGCAAAACATTCACAGAAAATCAAGGTACAGCATTCACAATGTTACATCTTATCAAAATAGAAAATTCACAAAATATATCTTATCAAAATAGAAAATCAAAATACAGCATTCACCATGTCACAACTCAACAACTTATCACTAATATGGCCACCTAGTTTTCACCACAGTGGTCACATACTTTTCAACAAAGAGCAATCATTTAGTAACTCATTCAGTCAACTCAATCATGAAAATCATCCTTAAGGAGGCTTGTACAAAGTACAGTAGTCAAAGTTCTCCACCCATGGGGCACACTAAGTTACAAATCAATCACTATTCAGTCATCAGAAAATACACAGGCTGTCTACCACTCGGTCACAAGTAAATCACAATTTCTCAGTCAGTACACAGTATCCAAGTAAAGTCTTCTTTCAGCTTGACTCAGAGTAAGCTCTTAGATTCCCTGGATCCCCTTCCATGGTCCCTGATCCTACCTGGATTCACCAAACTGTCACCTGAGTTCAAAGGCAGAGAGCTCCCAGTTCCTTGTCTAGTTCTTTGTCCAGTTCCTGTTCCATGTTGGAGCTCACAGTGTCTAGCCCACCTGAAATCCTTCACAGTCTCTACTTTTCAGAAGTCAAGGCTTAACAAAGCCACCAAAAGATGAAGTACCAACACCACAGTCATGCTTCCTCTGCCAGCTCTGGCTGGCCCTCAGAAATCCTCAGCAGGTCTGCAGCAGCTCCTCAGCAGTTTCTCAGCAGCTCTAGCTGGTCCTCCTTTAGCACCATAAGCTCTGTTCAAAATCGCTTTATCCAGCCTCCACATGGCTTGCTCCAAGAAATTCTTACTCTCTCTCTCTGGGGCTTTTCCTTACATACAGTATTGCTCCTCCCTTTTCAGCCCATTCCTGTTACATCAGCAACAGGGGTTCCCTGTTCAGCCCCTTCCTGTGACATCAGCAACAGGAGTTCATACCTTCTGTTTCTTTAACAGAGGCTTGATTTAAACTAGATGCTAAGTACCTCTCAGCTTAGCAGTACAAAAGAAACTTCAAATTTCATTACTATTACACTTAGTTATTATTTAATCCAGTGGTGGGGAACTTGCTACTGTGAGGCCACCGGTGGCCCTCTAGGTCCTCAAGTACAGCCCTTTGAATGAATCCAAACTTCACAGATCACCCCTGAATCCAGCCCTCTAGCCTCTCCCTTATTTTGTTGTTCAATTGCTTTTTAGTTTTGTCCAACTTGTCATGATCCCATTGAGAATTTTCTTGGCAAAGATACTGGAGTGGTTTACTATTTCCTCCTCCAACTCATTTTACAGATGAGGAAACTGAGTCAAACAGGGTTAAGTGACTTGTCCAGGGTTGCACATCTAGTAAGTGATTGAGGCTGGATTTGAATTTAGGAAGATAAGTCTGACTCCAGACTCAGTACTCAATTCATTGTATTTCCTAGTTGCCCTCTCTCCTCTATTTTACACATGAGAAGACTGAAGACAAGACTAGTAAAATGATTTAGTCAACCAAGAACACACACTTGACTAGCACAGTGCCTTGTCCAGGAGGAAATTAACATTAAAAAAAAATTGAACTGAATTACAGGCACATCCAGGACTAGAAGCTTGATTTCCACATTCCTAGTTCAGTGTTCTTTCTTCACCCTAGTTCCCTAGTTTTAACTACATTTGTATCTGGGTTTTAAAGCCTGACCTTGATTTGAAATAAGTATATTGTATTCAGAGTTTGTTACAGTTTTGGTGGAAAGGAGGACTTTTTTTTCCCTCCCCCTAGTTTCAAGCAAAATCAATGATTCAGGATTAGCACAGTCTCTCATAAATAATAGGAACATGATATATGCTTGATGCCTTAAATTTTCCAAGTTACTCAGGCTTGAAACTTTGGAACCAGCTGTGACTCTTTAGTTCTATGGCTTCTGTCCCTCTTTACCCCTCCCCCACCCCTCTACACACACACACACACACACACACACAAACACACACACACATATATACACACATACACCATATATATAAATAATAATTTCATTAAATAATTCTCAATTATGGGCACAAAGTAACAGCAATATTGTAGGATGATCAGTTGTGAATGAATGAGTTAGTCTAAGCAATATAATGATCCATGACAACTCTGAAGGACTTAGTATGAAAAATGCTATCCATCCTCAGAGAAAAAAATGATGGTGTCTGAATACAGATTGAAGTAACTTTTTTTTTTACTTTATTTTTCTTGAGTTTGTTTGTTTGTTTTTTTCTTTCATAATATGACTATTATGGATATGTCTTGCATGACTACACATATATAACCTATATGGAATTGCAAGCCTTCTCAGTAGGGTCGGGGTGGGGGTGGGGAGGGAAGAAAAGAGAGAATTTAGAACTCAAAGTTTTAAAAACAAATGTTAAACATTGTTGTTTACATGTAACTGGGGAAAAATTAAATATTAAATAAATACAAAAATAATTCCCAGTTACATATAAAAAGCTTAATAATCCATTTTTTAAACTTTTGAGTTTGAAATTCTCTTCCTTTCTCTCCCCTCTCCATCCTCCTTGAGAAGGCAGGCACTTTGATTCTGGTCATACATGTGAGGTCAGGCAAAACATATTTTCATATTAGCCATGTGCAAAATAAAACACCCCACAGAACAAAATGATGATGATGGTGATGATGATGATGATGATGATGATGATGATGATGATAATAATGAAAGTATGCTTCATTCTTCATTCAGAGTTCATCAGTTCTCTCTCTGGAGGTAGATAGCACTCTTCATCATGGTGTTTTTAGCATTCTTCATTGTGGGGTTTTTGGAATTGTCTTAAATCATTGTTTTGATCAGATTAGTTAAGTCTTTCACAGTTGGTCTGCTGTTACTATGTACAATGTTCTTCTGGTTCTGTTCATTTCACTTTGCATCAGTTCATATAAGACTTCCCAGGGTTTTCTGAAAGCATCCTGCTCATTTCTTATAACACAGTAGTATTCCATTACAGTTATATAATGCAACTTGTTTAGCCATTGCCCAGTTGAGGGCATTCCTCTAAATTCCCAATTGTTTGTCATCACAAAAAGAGCTATTATAAATATTTTTGTAGAAATAGGTTCTTTTCTCTTTTATTTGATCTCTTTGGGAATTCAGACTTAGTAATGGTGTTCCTAGGTCAAAGGGTATTAGACAATTTAAGTGGAAGTTCCAAATTGTTCTACGGAATGCTTGGCCTAGTTTGCAACTCCAGCAATGATGCATTAGGGTTACAATTTTTCTATATCCCCTCTAGCATTTGTCATTTTCCTTTTCTCTCATGTTAGTCAATCTGATAGGTATGAGGTGCTATTTCAGAGTTGTTTTAGTTTGCATTTCACTAATCAGTAGTGATTTAGATCTTTTTTCATGTGTTGATTTCTTCTTATGAAAACTGCCTGTTCATATCCTTTGACCATTTATCCACTGTGAAGTAGCTCTTATTTTTATAAATTTGGCTCAGTTCCATATATATTTAAGAAATCAAACTTTTATAAGAGAAACTTGCAAACATTTTTTGACAGTTTCCTGTTTTCCTTCTAATTTTGGCTGCAAATTTTGTTTTTGCAAAAGCTTTTTTATTTAATATAATCAAAATTATAAATAATGCTGGCTGCAAGTTTTCGATAGATACAACTTAATCATTGTAAGGTGTTTTCTAGTGTTTTTAATAGGAATGGATGTTGTATTTTGTCAAAGGCTTTTTCTGTATCCATTGGTATGATCACATATTTTTATTTTTATGGCCTTTGATATGGTCAGTTATGCTGATAGCTTTCCTAATATTGAATCAGCTCTTTATTTCTGGTATAAATCTTATCTGGTCATAGTGCATGATGTTGTTGTATTGTCCTTTCTAGTATTTTATTAAAACATTTTTTAAAATTGATATTCATTAAAGAAATTGGTCTATAGTTTTCTTTCTGTCTTTGTTCTCCTTGGTTTAGCTATCAAAACCATATTTGTGTCATAAAGCGATTTGGGTAGGACTCCTTCTTTGCCTATTTTTTTCAAATAGTTTACATATCATTGGGATTAATTGTTCTTAAATATTTGGTAGCATTTATTTGTAAATTCTTCTGGTCCTGGGAATCCTTAGGGAACTTGTTGATGATTTGTTCAATTACTTTTTCTAAGGATTATTTAAGTATTCTATTTTCTTTTCTGTTAATCTAGACAGTTTATATTTTTATAAATATTTATCCATTTTACTTGGGCAGCTAGATGGTACAGTGGATAGAGTACCTGGCCTATACTCAGGAAGACTCATCAAATCTGGCCTTAGACACTCATTAATTGTGTGATCCTTGACAAATCACTTAAACCTGTTTGCCTCAGTTTCCTCATCTATACAATGAACTGAAGAAGGAAATGGCAAGCCACTCTAGTATGTTTGCCAAGAAAACCCCAAATGAGGTCATAAAGAGTTGGACATGACTTAAAAATGCCTGAAACGCACCCCACCCCCATTTCACTTAGATTGTCAGTTTTACTGGCATATAATTTGGGAAAATAACTCCTACTAATTGCTTTAATTTCATCTTCATTGGTGATACATTCACCCTTTTCATTTTTAATATTAGTAATTTGACTTTCTTCTTTCTTTTATTAGCTCAAATAAACCAATTGTTTGTCTCCACCCCCCCCAATAAATCCAGCTCCTTAATGATTACTTCAAGTGTTTTTTTTTATCTTTCAATTTTATTAATCTCTCCTTTGATTTTCAGGATTTTCATTTTGGTATTTAATTGGGGATTTCAAATTTATTCCCTTTTTAGTTTAATCTTTTAGTTGCACACCCAATTTATTGATCTGCTTTTTCTTTATTTTATCGATGTAAGGATTCGGAGATAAAAATTTTTACCCAAGTACTACTTTGACTGAATTTCATAAATTGTGGCATATTGTTTTATTGTTTTAATTCTCTTTAATGACATTATTATTTTTTACAATTTGTTCTTCAACTCACTCATTCTTTGGAAACAAGTAATTTGGTTTTAAAGTAGTTTTAAATCTATGTTTCCACTGCCTTTTATTGAGAGTAATTGTTATTGCATTATGGTTTAAAGAAGGTGCATTTAATATTTCTTCCTTTCTGCATTTGGTTGTGAGGAATTTATGCCCTAATGTATGGTGAATTTGTGTGAAAGTGCTGTGTAGTGCTGAAAAAAGGTCTACTTTTTCTACTTTTTCCATTTGGTTTTCTCTAGAGGTCTATCATATCTAGCTTTTCTAAGATTCTATTTATCTCCTTATCTTCTTTTTATTTATTATGTTTTGCTTTATCTAGCTCTGAAAGGAGAAATTTGGGGTCCCCCACTATTATAGTTTTGCTATTTCTCCTGTAATTAATTTAACTTTTTCTTTAGGAATTTGGGTGCTATGCCATTTGATGCATATATGTTTAATATTGATATTACTTCATTGTCTAGGGTACATTTTAACAAAATGTAGTTTTCATGCTTATCCCTATTAATTAGGTTTATTTTTGCTTTTGTTTTGTGGGAGACCATGATTGCTACCTCTCTCTCTCTCTGTGTCTCTTTCTCTCTGTCTCTGTCTCTCTCTCTCATTTTGCTACAGCTGAAGCATAATAAATTCTGCTCCAACCCCTTACATTTACATTTATATTTGTCTCTCTGTTTTAAGTGTGTTTCTTGTAAACAAAATATTGTTGAATTCTAGTTTCTAATCTGTTCTGCGATTTACTTCTGTTTTATTGAAGAATTTATCCCATTCACATTCATGGTTTCAATTATTAACTGTGCATCTTTTTTCATCATTTTTTCTTATGTTTATCTATTCCTTTCCCCCCCGTCCCTCTTTTAAAATCTGTTTTGCTTCTGATAACCACTTTTTAAAAAAATCTGCTCTCACTTCTGTTAACCTCTTCTTTCTCTTACCCCCTTCACCTCCTACTTCCCTTTTGGGTAAGATAGATTTATGTTATTAATCAAGTGTATACACACACACTATGTGTATGTATATACAAGTATATATACACACACATTGTGTGTGTGTGTATATGTGTGCGCGCGCATGTATATTTCCCTTTTTGAACTAATTTATATGTGAGGGAGGTTCAAGCATTCCCCACCCCCTTCCATTTTCCTCTCCACTGTAAAAGCCCTTCCTTTCATACCTCTTTTATATGAGATAATTTTCCCCTTTCTTCCTCTCCTTTCCCCCTTCTCCCATGGCAACTCTTTCTCACCTGTCCATTTTTTTTTACATCATCCCAACATAATCAATGTCACTCTCCATACCCTCTTTCTATGTAGAATCCTTCTAACTACCCTAATAATGACTAAGTTCTTAGAAGATACATGTATTATTTTCCCATAGAGAAAGGTATCCAGTTTAACTTATGGAATCCCTTATGATTTCTCTTTTATGTTTATTTTTTATGCTTCTCTTGAGTCTTGTATTTGAAAGTCAGATTTTCTTTTCAGCTCTGCTCTTTTCATCATAGATGCTTGAAAGTCCTCTATTTAATTAAGTTAATACTGTCCACTTTCCCTTGAAGAATTATGCTCAGTTTTTGTTGGGCAGGTTATTCTTAGTTGCAATCTCTGCTTTTTTGCCATCTGGAATATCATATTTCAAGACCTCCTATATTCTTGTAATGGTATAATGGTGGTTCCATGGTATTTGAATGGTTTATTTCTTGCTGATTGGAATATTTCTCTTTAACTTGGGAGCTCTGGAATTTCACTCTAATGTTCCTAGGAGTATTCGTTTTGGTATTTCTTTCAGGAGGTGATCAATGGATTCTTTCCATTTCTATTTTACCCTCTGGTTCTAGTATATCTGAGCAGCTTTCCTTGATAATTTCTTGAAATTTGATATTAGGTCCTTCTTTTTGAATGTGACTGTAGATAGTTCAATTATTCTTAAGTTATCTCTCCGCAATCTGTTTTCCACATCAGTTGTTTTTCTAATGAGATATTTCACATTTTCTTCTGTCTTTTCATTCTTTTGACTTTTATTGTTTTTTGATGTCTCATGGAGTTGTTAGGTTCTACTAACTCAAATAACTCTAATTTTTAAGGAATTATTTCCTTCATTTAACTTTTTCACCTCTTTTCAATTTGTCCAATTCTGATTTTTAAGGAGTTATTTTTGTCAGTGAATTTTTGTACCTCTTTTTCCATTTAGCCAATTCCATTTTTAAAGTGTTATTCTTTTCAACATTTTTTGGTAACTCTTTTACCAAGCTGTTGTCTTTTCACAATTTTCTTCCTTTGCTTTCATTTCTTTGTCTAATTTTTCCTCCATTACTCTTATTTGATTTTGAAAATAATTTTTAAGCTTTTCCAAGAATTCTTGTTGTGCTTGTGCCCAAGTTCCCTTTATTCTTTGAAGTTTTGTTTGAGCTACTTTGACTTCATTGCTTTGTGTTTTGATATTTCCTGTTGTCATAGATTTTTATGGTCAGGTTCTTTTCATGTTGTTTGCTTAGTTTTCCATTTTATGTCTTGATTTGGAACTTTTTTTAAATATTGAGCTCTGTTCACCATCAGATGAATCTTTCTAAAACACTCTTTTCACCATGTTACCATTCCACTCATTAGCCCAGAGTACAAAATCTAGATTCCTTAACCTAGTTCTCAGATCCTGAAAAACCTAATTCACACCAAAATCTTCTTTTTTCTAATAAGTTTATGTTTTTTTGTGTTGCCTAAATTTTTCCTTGTATCCCTTTCTTTCTTCTCCCAGAATCATCCCACAATACAAATCTTTTTTGATTTGAAAATTTGCAAAACCAATTAGTACATTAAAAAATATCCGATAGTCTGTCTGTGGATTCACTACCTCTGCAGAGGGGGAGTCAGACCCGTATTTTCAATCTTTGCTCTCATTGCTCTCTATATGAGTGAGCTCTTTGCTCTGGTTAAACAGTATATTATTTCTGCCCCAGAGAAATAATGTGGTATTATTGGGGTGGGGAGAGGATCATATTAGAAGTTAGGAGAGACCTCAGTTCAAATCCTACCTCAAACACTTAGGATTCTAGAATTAGAACTAGGAAGGACTTGGGAGTTCATCTAGTCCAATCCTACCTCATTATATATAGATGAGGGAATTGGGTATAAAGAAAACAAGGGATTTACCCAAGGTCACAAAGCTAATAAGTGATAGAGACAAGAGAGTTCTGACTTCAAATTCACCCTACTCAATTCACCCTGTTTCTCAGTTGTGTGATTATGGTCAAGTCACTTATGCTGACCTCAACAGATGTTTTGGTTTTCTGTGTTTGAAGGAAGTTTATATGCTTTCTGATTATAGAATCATAGATTTAGATCTGGAAGGGAACTTAGAAGCCTCATTTTTACAGATAAGGAAATTGAGGGCCATCAAGATTCAATGACTACATCTGGTCATCTAACTATTAAGTGGTACAACCCACATCTTCTGGCTCCACATTCAGTACATTCTTCACTGTGTCTGGCTGCTAAGAGTCACCTATGATTTTGTGGAAGGAGAGGCAAAAGCAACAAAAAGCAAGGCATCAGAGATGCTAAATGACCCTTTCCACCTCCATAGTGTAAACTGGGGCAGATGTTGACATTTCTAACTTAGAAGACCTTTAGGTTGCCAAGGCTTGTCCATCACTGGGAGAGATTAAAGGTTCACTTGGAAAAAACAAAACACACCTCCAGAGCTGGACAGGTAAGGAATAAGTTGCCATGGAGCCTCAGACTTTATGATCTTCAAGGTGTGGCAGAAGGGAGATAACCTTGGTCTCCTGAAGGACTCCTCCCAGGACTAGGCCATTCATTATCCTGTGTTTTTCTTGAGAGTCCTAGGTCCATTTTTATTTCACACATTGGGGCATGTCTCAGATCAAGATGATTCAAGGCATTTATAAGTTGGGGTGGGACCTCATTTACCTATATTTGATTGATTTCCTGTCTCTGAGGTTATAGGCAGGGAAATTCCATTCATGCAGGACACAGGAAGTTTTTTCGCCTGGAAGCTTTTGGGCATAGAATATCCAAATGGGGGAGCAGGTTTCAGAAGAGGCTTGGGCCAGAACAACAAGGTACCTAGCAGAAGGAGAGGGCGTGGCCAAGGCACAAACAATGAGTTTGATATAGAAAGACTAGGCTTTTTTTTTTCCCCCCAGATTGCAACACTGAGCAATCAAGGTTACCCACCTGTGATTCAAACTGGCTTGTTTATTTGCTGAAATCTCTCCCTTCTCTCCTCTGCTTTAGTTATAGAGGGATTAAACAGAGCCCAGCCGTGTCCTCATGGGCAAGTAAGTGACGTTTTCTCCAAGGGCCTCAGTTTCTCCATCTATAAAATAAAGGGGTTGAATTAGTTGATATTTAAGGTTTTTCCTGGCTCCAAATCCATTACCTTATGATTCCCTGGTTGTTCTCTCTTCCCTTTTTTAGTTTTGAAACATTAGGTTTCCTTACCCACCTTTCATAGTCAAAAGGTAGTGTGGGTGAGTGACTTGGTTTGTGTATTAGGGTTTTTACACAAGCTTTGTAGGAGCATCCTGGGAGTTTCTCAGGTTCTGTTGATAACTTAGGGGAAATTTAAGAAAGAATGGGAGTCTCATGGTGGTGGAGTGGGGTGGGACCTCACTGGATCAGAGGCTTCCTTCAGCAGTAATTTACTGGGATGCTCCTACATCCACAGCTGCAAAAAGCTATTGCCTAAATTGAAAAACAGACCAAACAGGAGAATAGATGGGGAGATTCCTCTTTGGACTGATATCTGTATCATACACATCAGCAAGGACTGTATATTCCAATAAAACAAGATGTGGAAAGAGACTGGTAGAGTAAAGAAAACCAGAAAACCTGGATTTGGGTCCAGGTTTTGCTACTTACTATCAGTGTGTCCCTGGGCTAATCACTCTCTGAATCCTGGTTTCATCAAATATAAAATGGGGTAATAATATCTTACTTAGTAAAAATAATAGCTAACATTGTATTATCTCATTTGAGACTTTCAGCTCTCTGAGGTAGTGATTACAGGTGTTATCATCATTTTGGAGATGAAGAAAATGAAACTCATTAGTAAAGTAGCTTGCCTGTGGTCAGATACAGAATAAGAGAGAATTTGAACCCAGGACTTGTCCTGTATATCACAAAATTTTTGTGAAGCTCGAAATCATGGATAATGATTTTTTAAAATGAAAAAAAATTTGTTTAAAAATGACTTTGTAAACTGTAAATTGCCAGTTGTCAGTCATGTTGGACGTGTAACAGATTTCTTTGTGATGTTGAATCTTTTGGGGAGTTATATTCTGTCACTCAATTCAACAAATGTTTGTTAAGTACTTATTATGTACAAGTCACTTGGCTCGTGTCCTGGCTATACAAAAACCATATAGTTTTGGGAGAGAGGGACGGGGAAAAAAGAGAGAGAGAGAGGGAGAGGGAGAGGGACAGGGAGAGGGAGAGTAGAGTGACTGTATTAAATGTATTAGGAGATTTGGCTCATTAAAATGGAAACCCTTCCAACTAGACTGTAAGTTTTGGGAATGTGAAGATCATATGTGTGTATGTATACATGTATATATATATATATCATACACATATATCTATACATTCATACATGTGTATATGTATATATGTGTACACACTCATATGTGTATATATCTATATCTGCATCTATCTATCTATCTATCTATCTATCTATCTATCTATCTATCTGTCTATCTCCACACTGGGCTTTGTATATAGTAGGTGTTTAATAAGCTTTGGATTATTAAACTTAGCTACATCTCTCTCTCCTCCACCTTTACTGATATGTCACATTGAATCTTCTATGGCATATATATTGGATGACCTCATCTAAAGGGAGATCAAAGGATCTTTTCAGACTGGAAGTAAATGCTGTATGTTCTCTTTTCAGAAGAGTAGCCATAGCTTGACTCAGCAGAAATGGATGTAGAGTCCCAAGACTCTGGATTTGTGCTTTTACAATTTTGAGTCTCTCCTTTTTTTTCACATCTGCTCCTTATCTGAACCAAGCTAAGGCTTACTAGAGGTAGCCTCCAGACAGAGATATATGAGTTTCTGATAAGATTGAGAATCTCTGCTAGGTTTGAATGAACTCCTTGAGTATTTTACTTATAAAATCTTGTGTCTATTATGTAGCACAGTGCCTGGCACATAGTGGATACTTAAGACATGTTTACTGATGGATTATTTGGTTACTTCCATTCTTCAGAACCAATCAATCCATCAACAAGCATTTATTAAGGGCCGATATTGTGCTAGGCACTCTGGTAGGCACTAGAGAAATAAAGACCAAAATGGAACAATTCCCAACCTTAAGAAGCTTAAGAAGCTTATCTGGAGAATCAATATGGATACATGTAAGTAAATCAGAAGATATATAATTCTGCCAGTGTAAGAGCTTCCTCACCGGATACATATTGTGGCCCCTCTGTTCTTTAGTAAATAATTTCATGATGTACTGTGGCCAAAATAGTTCATTCTCTTATGGCCTACTCTACAAAAAGGGCGAATCTTTCTGTACTTAGCCATAGTGGTTGGTGTTCAATACACAATCCATCATGAAAGCCATATTGCAAGCCTTTTTGGGTTCTAAGTACCTGCTACAACCTATATTCTGCTATCTTAGCTTTTGAGAACCCAGGTGACCACATAAGTAGGATGAGGTGCCCCTTTGTGAAGGGTGAAAAATCTCATTTCTCTAAATTAAGTGGAAATCATGGTTGCTTACTTCAGAAATGTGATTGTTGCCTTCAAAGCATTTGCTTCCTATTGAGCTAGTTGTGGTCTTAAGAACAACTTTATTTTTAAACAAATACATCAATAGTTCTTCCATGAGAATCCCCCTAGTGTGGGGACTCCATCCCCCCCCAGGTGTGGAGGTGATCCTGCTTTTGTAAAGGCCTTATTAGAGCTTGGTACCTTCCACAGCATCGATACTCCATCAACGTTAGGGGAGTCTGGCCTCTCTATCCAAGCAGCCACCCTGACTAGCAGTGGTATGAACCGTACTTTGCTGACTCCACATAGAACTTTTCCAACTCTCATCCTCCCTGCAACTAAAACTAGTAGATCAATTGCATAGGGACAAGGCAGAGATTGGATGGAAAATTCATGTGCAAATCAGTGTTTGTACCTCTATGTTGGTATCCATATTGTAAGAATCTAATATCTCTTCTAGTACCAGGCACCTAATAGGCACTCATCATATGTTTGCTGAATGAAACAAATATTTATTGAATGCCTACTATATGTTGGCAGTTAGGTGGTGCAGTGGGTGGCATTGGACTTTGAGTCAGGGAAACCTGGCTTCAAATATGGCCTTAGACCCTTTCTAGATGTGTGACCCTGGACAAATCATTTAACCCCTGCCCATCTCAGTTTCCTCATCCATAAAATAGGCATCATCATCATCATCATCATCATCATCATCACAATAATAATAATAATACTTACCTCTGAGGAATGTTGTGAGGTGTAAATGTGATAATATTTGTAAAATGCTTTGCAAACCTTAAAAATAATTTAAATGCCACAGGGAACTAAAGACTTATAACACACAGTCCCTCCCCCCGAAGCGGCTATAGGTAAGGCATTGGTGTTGTGCAGGCAGGGCTTCTTAAACTTGTGCATCAGCATTGCACGGCCTGAGGGCATGCACAGTGCAAAGTGTGCAGTGAAGTCATGCCGTAAAACACAGGCAGGCACTGCCAGAAACACTTAGAATTCATTACTTGTTTGATTTTTAACTAATTTTTGATTGTTGTCCTTCAGAAACCTTTTACTGTTACCAAATTTTTCGAGACCCCATATGGGGTCACAGTTTAAGAAACTCTGGATAGAGAGTGTGTGCTTGATGGAGCAAACGAGAAGTACTTCAGGAAATGAGGTGGGTAAAAGGGTCCCTCAGGCTTGGATCAGTCCTTAAAGATTTCCTGAAGGAAATGGGACCATTTCTGGTTGACACAGTCTGTTTTTAAAAAAAATAAATTGGACTGAATGCCAAGGAAATACTACTTGTAAGTGACCAGGCCAATGGAGACAGTGCTCAATGAAATCAGTATCACCTTGGATCAAGCTTGTTTATGTTTTTTAATTTAAAAGGATTTCACCCTCTCTGATGTTATATTACCTTTCTCTCTGACACATTTTTCATTAGTCCTGTCTGCCTACCAGCTGGAAAGAAGGAATTAAGATCCCCTTACAGTTTCCTTATTATGGCTGATCACCTGGCGGGTGTTAGTGATGAGTGATAACCAGGTTTGCATTCTCCTCTTGTTCCTAGGCCCTGTGTGGGGGACATCTCCACTGGTCTCAGTGCACCTGTCATGTTAGGGGAGTGGCACACTCTGAAATAGACGGAAGCAAGTTTTCTATGGGTCAGTGTCTGGCACTTTATGGAAGAGAATGGAGATGACCTCATTGGCTAGGGCTAAAATCCATTCATTGTAGATAATGGAAAATTTTCATGTACAATAAATATAAATATAATATATTGACATATTTTACATTGCATTTTAGCCCTTATAAATAGGGCTGGAAATCATTCATACAGAAGACATAATAGATAATTTATTGCCCATGATGACTATATATTTATGAACAGTATGTTTTACGTGTACTAGGTAATTTGCTTGCTATTTTCTCTGTGCCACTCTGCACCTTTTATATTTCCCTCTCTTCTCCTGTTCTCCACAAGTCCTTAAACTGGTCTGCTTGTTGTCCTCTGCACTTGGCATTCTGTCTCCAGACATTTTGTCTTTCCATTGACTATACCATAGAGCTAGAATTGCTTTCCTCTTCAGCTCTGCTGCATAGAAAACTCTACCTTCCAAGCTCAGTTTGGTTGTCATCTCTTTAGGAAGCCCTGCCAGATCCCTCTAATTGAGCTCTCCCTCTCTCTCTAATGATCCCTCCTTACTGTGTCCATATTGTATCCTAAAAGTTGAATGTAGGCTCTTGAAGGCTTGGACCGGTTTCAGTTTTGCTTTTGTATTCTCTAATGCTGAATATTTGTTAAGTTGAATTGAGCTGACTGCTTCCCTGTGTATATCTCCACGTGGAAACAGAAACTGCATATCTACTTTCTCTTATCTCAGTCCCAATTATATATTTATTCTTGTCTCTGACTTCATAATACACATTTATTTATTTTCATGAAATTTCCCTTTAGCTTTAGACTGTGCCTAGTTTTAACATTCAGTGTTCTAAAGCTCAGTTCACCTCTAACATTTTATTTATAATTTTTTTCAAACATTTTGGAAAAGATAGGAAGTTTTTTTAATTACTATCATGAAAGAAAACCAACTGAATGGTCCATTTACTTATAGGTTTGCTTGGTCCCTAAGCTGTTAATAATTTGTGGCCAAAATGGGAGCTAGGCAGGAATTGTAGTTGTGTTATAGGGCAGAATTTATTTGCATGCAGAAACAGTGTGGGAAAACTTGCTGAATAGCCTTAATGTGATCCTTGGCTGAAATCAGGCTGTCATTTATATACACAGCACACTCTGTCCTTTTCCCATTTCAAGAACTTCTTAATAGCCAAAATGTTGCTAAATGAGCCACTTTTGGAATGCTTACAAGTAGTTTAATGAATATAAATAAAAGAATAAATTAAAATATTGATTTAAATATTAATTTGACAAGTAATATTTTAATAAGAGCTCTTCAAGAAACCTGAATAATAACCAGCAGCTAAATTGTGAGATGAAACCAAAGCTAATAATGCTTAGACATATTAATCTATACACAAGAAAGTAACCATTTTTTCGTAGTGTGCCTTCAGATTTTATGAGACAAAATGATAAAAGGACAAGCAGTTATCAGAAATTTGTTATAAAAAATAACTACTTCTGTCCATTTCTGTCCTGACTGTGTATTGATCAGTCTCCTAAACTTTCCGTGGAGTCAGAGAATTTTTAAAGGTGAAAGGAAGCTTATTTAATAAGTAGTCCATTCACAACCAAATGAATTCCCATTTGAATATACTCAACATGTCTTCATCAAGCATCTTGCAAGGACAGGAGACCCCTTCTTGAGGCAGCCTATTTCACTTTTGGTTAATTCTAATTGTTGGGAAATTTACCCAGGTACCATGCTGAAATTGATCTTTTTGCAACTTACACCAGTGCTCCTGGTTTTTTGGTACAAATTAAACAAATCCAATTCTACTTTGACATGGTGGACCTTTAAATATTTGGAGATGGCTGCCATGTCTACCTTGACTTCTTTTTTCCAGGCTAAACATCCCTACTTCAGTGAAACCTCATATGGATATGGACTCAAGGCCCTTCTATCCCAGTTGCACTCCTCAGGGTATTTTAACAATTTATCTAGTTTCTTCCTACACTCTGGCTCTTAGAACTAAACATAAAATTCCAGCTGCCATCTGACAGATAATCACCCCCTTATTCCAGGAAGTTATGATTTTCTAAGTGCGTACCAAGAAGATATTAGAGGCAAATGGATAACTCAGTGGATACAGTTCTGGGACTGAAGTCAGGATGACTTGAGTTCAAGTTCAGCCTCAGACACTAACTGCCTATATGACTCTGGGCAAGTCACTTAACCTCTGTCTGCCTCAGCTTTCTCATCTGTAAAATGGAGGTAACAGTAGCACCTGCCTTCTAGGGTAATTGTGTGGATCAAATGAAATCATAGTTGTAAAGAACTTTGCAAACTTTAAAGTCCTGTCTAAGGTATATTAACTTTTTTTTTGAAGGGGAGGGAGGAAGAAATTTCCCATGATATGCTGCTGAGTTACACTGAGTTTTCAAGTAAACAAAACCCCAAGATCTTTTTTTTGGTTGCATAAATTGCTGTTTATCCATTTCCCTCTATTTTGTACTTCTGAACTTAATGATTTTATATCTATCAGACATCTTTTTATGAGATTTAACCCAATTCTCTAGAATCCAGAGGTCAGCTAACTATGACCTGTGGACTAAATATGGACCTCTACCTGTTTTTTGGGCTGCAGACTGATTTTGTATATATGTGAGTTAAGAATGATTCAAAAAGTTTTACTGGGCCAGATTTTGCCCTTGAACTGTAGTTTTCCAGGACTTGCTGGACTGTCAAGATCATTTCAGATCCTGATTGTGATTGAGTCTGTTGGCAATGCCATCAAGATTTGGGTACGTCACAAATTTGATAAATATTCCATTAATAACAGCAACAACAATGATTATGGTTTTAATTTAATGGTGCTTTAAAGTTTGCAAAATGCCTTATACATTTATGATTCTCATTTGATAAGCTTTTGGTTTCCCAAGGCCCAGCAAATAATAATGATATTAATGGTTGCAACAATAGCTAGGATTTATAGTGTTTTAGGATTTGCAAAGTACTACAAATATCGTATCATTTGATCCTCACAATATCCCTGGGAGATGATTTTCAGATGAGAAAACTGGGGCAGATTGCAGTTAAATGCCTTGCTTAGGGCCACGCAGCTAGTAAGAATCTGAAGCCAGAGATGAACCTGTACTTTCTTGAGTCTGAGTTCATTCCCCTATTCTCTACCCTGCCAAGCTGCCTTTTCTAGTTCTCATAGTCTATGTGATTAGGTCTCTTGTAGCCCAAATATTTGGTTTCATATTCTCATGTATTATGTCCTACATTCTAAGGTCCCTTCCAGATCTAACATTTTATGGTTCTGAAAACCAATCTTCTAGTTATATTGTAATGCTAGACTCTGACCTTCATAGAGTTTACTCCCTGTCCTGTCCCAGCTAAACATTGTTGTTTTCATCCTCTTTAGAGGCCACATAGGAAGGGTCTTCATGATCCTCCTCCTCATGATCACCTCTGAGTCTGTTATCACCAGCTTGTACCCAGTTCAGGTTTCCCATGTAACTGGAGCCTTTGACTCTCTATCCTCCCTGATACCCCCTGGCTGCTTTTTATCTGAGATCTCTACTCATTGGCAGAACCCAAGTGACAGACACATTCATCTACCATTGGACAGGTAAGTCTGTTCCTGGCAAAGCTGTGGGCTCCAACCACTGCCCAGCTCTCAGACTATTAAGTCCTGGCTCTTGTCCCTTTCCACAAGGACACAAATGGTTTCCAGATTTGGATACATTAGGAGAAAAATACGATAGCATGAAATCCTTAAACTTTCTACCAATTAGGGAAGCCACTTGATGCCGTCTCCATGACTGTATTCTCAGAACTGTGACAGGAAGTAGCCCATCCAAGGCTTAAGATCAGTATTCTGACCTGAGTTATCTGACCTCTGTTCCTGTTGGCAATATGTGGGTTAGAACTGCTCTCCAAATCCAGCCAGTGATTCTGTGCTGGAAGGCTGATGCTTGGCATCAGCGAGACATCTATCTATATCTATATATGTGTTTTTACATATATATATATATATATGCATATGCACACACATTCATATATGCGTATATATGTTTGTATGCACACACATAGATACATACACATATGTATATGTGTATTGTGTACGTATGTACACACATGTACATATGCACACATATATACACATACACATATACATATATCTGTATATATTTGTCTTTTTGAAGGCTTTTATTTGAATCATAGACTCATAGAAGCCCAGCAAGAAACATCCTAATGTGATTTGTCTTCCCTAACCTTTCTTCAAACTGTATTCCTTTTCTAAAAATTATTGATTGATTTGTTTATTTACTTTGTTTACAAGATTCAATTCCACAGTCTCTTGAGTTTTAGATTTTCTCCCCTCCTCCCTTTCTCCCCCCCCCCCACATGACGGCATGCAATCAAGTATAGGATCTCCAAATACTTTCACATTAGACATTAGTCTGGTTGTATAGACGGTTATAACCAATGGAGTTAAATAAAGCCATTTTTAACTCTGTGTAGTGTGTGTGCCCTGGTCCAGTTTCCTAGAGCCAGGCTGCTACATGTTTCCCTTCAGTATTCTAGACTGAGGAGTTTAGGTATGTCTTTTCTCTAATGATATTGGCTTGAGTCCCCACCAGCTGTGTCACCCACCCCCACCATTTGGGACTAGTGCTGCTGTTCTCTTTAAACAACACCAGGTAGCTTTTACAAAGAGGTATTTGCTTTAAAGGTATAGCAAAGCAAAATATAAATATTTGGGAAAGGGAGACAATACTCTCCCCTACATTTCCTTAATCTCTGAGAAAAGTAGGCACAATTGTACTTAGTTTGTACGTAATATTAGTCCCACCAAGTTTGTGTCCAAAAGTAGCATTGCTTTAAGAGGAGTCTTTGGCTCTGGTCTGGAGTTGTGAAGGTCACTTCTCGTTTTTTGGGGCATAAGTACTACATTGGTTTCAAACCTGAATTCTGGAACACCAGGATTCTTGACCTTTTAAACTTACTCCCTTCACTAGGGAAAGCTAACTGACACGGTGGATAGAACACCAGACTTGGAATCAGGAAGACTCATCTTCCTGAGTTAAAATCTGGCCTCAGACATTTGTTACTTATATGACCCTGGACAAATAACTTAACCCTGTTTGCCTCAGTTTCCTCATCTGTAAAATGAGTTGGAGAAGGAAATGGCAAAACACTCCTGTAGCTCTGCCAAGAAAACCCCAAATGGGGTCATGAAGAATCAAACACGACTGAAAAAATGACTCGATTCCCTTGACTAGTCTCCATGGGCAGAATGACCAAGGTCTCCCAGGAGGCTGAGGCAGGGATCGATGGCAGACAGTGGTTTTTTTTTGACAGTCTTTTGAATGACTCCATATCCAGTCAAAGCATCTCCCATTCTGGACATGATTAGGTTGGTTATGATATTTGCAGATGGTTTTTGTCACATGTATGTATGCATTAATTCAACCAGCATACCTATAATATTATATATATATCTGTAATATAATATA
The DNA here is from genome assembly GCA_028646575.1 of Pseudocheirus occidentalis. Classification (NCBI taxonomy): domain Eukaryota; kingdom Metazoa; phylum Chordata; class Mammalia; order Diprotodontia; family Pseudocheiridae; genus Pseudocheirus; species Pseudocheirus occidentalis. Next base: position 135,249,678 of record CM053601.1, on the reverse strand, counting down.
TATATTTTATATAATATGCATTAGATATAATAATATAATAAAATCTGCATATTTACAAGTCAACAGAATTAAAAGCAGAGTGTGATGAATGTATCAAAAGATGCATAGGGGAGTTCAGAGGAAGAAGAGATCATTTATCAACAGAATATCAGGGTGAGGGAGAAAGACCTATTTGAGCTTCATAGAAGGAAAATCATTAGAGCTGTTCAAAAGTAGAACAAATTGCCTTTGGGAAGTGATGAATTTCCTGAAAATCTTCAAAGAAGATCTGTATAAGTACTTGTTGGGGGGATTATGATCAGATGGCTCCTGGGTGACTTTCTAGCTCTGGAAATCTATGTGTCTATGAGTCTAAGGTTTCATGGTCAAGGTGGTACCTGGATTGGTCTTAGAGGTCAGACATGAAACCATGCTTTTTTTTCACAAGGAAAAACAAATTAGAAGTGTGTAGTGGCAAGCCCAAAAGATGACAGGGAAAGAAGTGACTGTGGGGTCACATCATTACATCATTAGTACATCATTAGTACAGTTGCATTGGTAGAAGTGGTGGCTTGTTCTCCCCACTCCCTTCTGGCCCATGATGTTGCTCCCTTTCTCTCTTCCACACCTGCCTAACTTCGTTTTCTTGCCTTCCCCCCTCCCCCAGGCTGTGGACTAGCAGATCATGAGGTATGAGGCATCAATCAGGTTACAGTGGTCTTGTAACCTGAATGAAGTAGTACCACTTCTAAATCAATGCCTGGGAAAACCCTAGTCACAGCACCTTCATCATGGCTGATTGGACCTTAAGATGTGGCTATGACTTCAACAACTTGGGGTGGGAGGAGCAGGGAGAAAGTTTTCCAAGGCAGAGGGAATAACCTGAAGGAAAGCATGGGGTATCATGAGGAGAGATGAATAGTCACATAAGGCATTGATACTTAAAGAAAAGCTTCATGTATCTGGTAAATTAACCCGTGTGAAACATCAGATTCCATGATGATTTTATCTAAATGAGGTGCTACTCTGCCTTTAGCATTCTCTCGGCCTTAAATGAGAAGACCTAACTTTATGGGAGTAAATGATTCTAAGAGTAGACCCTTCTTGTTATAAAGTGGCAACTTAAAAATAACCAGGCCCTGAGATCCGTTCATTTGATAACACTTCAGTGCCTGCTCTGTTCTGGAAGAGATAAACAGTGCCTGACCTCTGCAAGCTTACGATCTGCCAGTACTGGAATCCATGTAGTTAAGTGAGATAGACTTTGCTAACTATGCTTCCTAGAGGGAGGAGAGCAAAGGGCAACATGAGCTCCAAAGGAGGAAGTTTGCTATTGGTGAGATCAAAAAACTGTGCTGATCCTGGCTCTTTGCACTGAATTCCTGAGTTGGAAGGGGAGGCAAGGGGAGACCATTTGGTATAACTTTTACTGGAGCAAATAAATTATTTTAAGAGGTGTTTTAAAAAAATCAAATGCAAAAAAATATTTCGTTTTGTTTGGATCAAAGAAATAAAAGAAACTATAAAGAGATTGCTCTCTGGGAAGGGTAGTTATGTAAGGAGTGGGTGGGGGAAGAGTCGAGTTCACTCTTACATTTGTTGCAGTGGTTGCCAGCAGGCAGCCAAGACTGAACTGTTCTCTGCCTTTCTCTCAATACCCCTGTCTTTTGGAGCTGTTCCTTAGCTAAGGAGATAGATAGCCTTTTTTTCTTGAAGAGACTTGGGGAACAATGAGTCACCTGTGTTGCCCACAAAAGAAGCCTCTCTGCTTTCTCTTTTTCCCTGTTTTTCTCTTCATTTTAGTGCTGAATTGACCAGAAATGGTGATGTTGGTGATGACAGTGACAGCTAACATTTTAGGTAGTGCTTTGAGATTTGCAAAATGCTTAACATATATTATTTAATTTGATATAGAAGGCCGTCCTAAGAAGAATTCTCTAAAGAGATAGATGAAGGGAACCTGGTTGATGAGTGAGTTTTTTTGGATGGTGGTTGATGCATATAGGATCACAGAATTTGGAGCTGAAAGGGACAGCCTTGGTGGCATAACTGACAGAATGCTAGGTTTGGATATAAGAAGATCTGCATTCTGTTCTTGGTTTAGACACTGACTAGCAAGTGGTGTGACCTTGGACAAGTAATTTAACCGCTCTCGCCATTTTTTCATGGGGTTGTTGTCAAGATCAATGAGACAATGTATATAAAGCACTTTACAAACTTCAAAGTGAGATGAATATTATTGTTATTATTATTATCCCAACTTGCTTATTATACACATTAAGGAAGTAAGAACCAGAGAGTTTCAGTGACTTGCCCACAGCCCCACAGCTAGTGAGGAGTAGGGACAGGATCTGAAACCAAGTTTTGTGGCTCCAAATCTACTGTATTTTGAGGTCAAAGTGAATTGGAAGAAGAGCTGGAGCCTTTCCTTTGTTCAGATGAGGATTAAGCAGCCTGTTACGTTTAGTGTGTTGTATGAAGTACTTGTAAGGAGAGGGATAGGAAGGTAAATTCTTTGTAAGAGACAACCAAGGTGGAGTCAAAAGAGGAGGGAGAAGGATGTAATTGCTTTGGTAGTTAAAAAAAGCCAACCTTAAGCATAAGGTTAATCTAAGTTGCATGTTCTAAAATTCGAAGGGACCTTATAGGTCACCAAGGCCAACCCACCCCTGCTTTTTATGGATGGGAACAAGGTGTCCAAGGACAGAGATAGCAAATGTTTGAGGCAAGATCTGAACCTAGGTCTAGAATAATAACTCAATAGCTATTGGGAACCTCTGAGGTCATCTAATATTTTACATTCACATTTTACAGGTGAGGAAAGGGACCTAGAGAAGCGGAAGTGGCTTGTACAAGATTGCACAGATAGTAAGTCGAACAATCTTCCCCCTTATATTCTGAGGCTGAATCTTTCCACCATTCTGGACATCATCATCAGAACATCTCCAGTGACCTTTTCTCACAATACTCAAACTCTCCCTTTTCTGTGGGACAGGTTCCTTGGTGTGGTATATTGGGAACTGGACTTACAGTCAGGGAGACCTGGGTTCACGTTCTACCTCATGACACTTATTAGCTATACGAGCTTGAGCAAAACTCAAGGGGCCTCCGTTTCTTTATCTGTAAAATGAAGAATTTGGATGAGATGGCCTATGTTTCTTCCAGCTCCTGATCTATTCTTTTTTTTTAATTTTAATTTATTTTCTTGGTTACATCATTCATTTCCACAAGGTTTTGAGTTACAGATTTTCTCCCCTTTTTGCCCCTACCCCCCAGCCCAGAACATTGATCCC
>CM053601.1:135228851-135245906 GCA_028646575.1 Pseudocheirus occidentalis | reverse complement strand
TTTGGCCGGACCCGCTCTTCTCCTCCCGAGTTAGCAAAATCCACTGACCTTTCTCTTAGCCTTTTTTTCTTCTGGCCTGATAGATGTGGTAATTGTGCCTCCAGTGCAGCCGATCTGCTCTCCTATAGATGCGGTTCCCCGCCCAATGCCCTAGGGCTTGACCCGGCCGGGGTTTGTGGGTCCCAGACTGCTGTGAAGAGCCCTGCCTTCTGCGCTGCCTGTAGCAACAGATGTGCTTTCTGTCTTGTGGAGAGTTTTGGAGCTTGAAAATCTGTTTAGCATCCCATTTTATGAGTTTTTTAGCGTGTTTGTGTGGGAGCTGTGGTGCTTTGCTGCTTCTATTCCGCCATCTTGGCTCTGCCCCTTCCTGATCTATTCTTACAGTCATTGTGCTTTACTTTTGCCTGCTGATCCCTTAGCTTGGTATTTCTTTCATCTTTACTTTAGTGTAGGGATTTAGTCAAAATTAGTCCGTAGAGTTAAGTCTAGGGCAACTTGTTTGAGTGTGTATAAAATGTCATATCACAATTATTAGATACATTCATGGCTCTCTGGTTAAGAAAGGTGCCAGAGAGTAGTGAAAGGACTCTAAAGCCTGGCATATTAGGCTTGGTTGAAGATGCTTGGGATGTTTATCTTAAAACAATGGAGACTGAGCAAGATTGGGGGAAGGGGTGTAAGAGTGGTGTTTAAGTTTTTGAAGGGCCATAGTAGAGAATGAAGATTCAATTTTCTGCTAGCTGTAATAGGATATGGGTGGGCACCCACTGGCAGAGGACAGATTTTGGTCTACTATAAGAAAAAAAAAAGAAACTTGGTGGCGATAGAGAACTGTCCCACAATGGAATAGGCTGCTTCAGTCAGTAGTAGATTTTCTATCATTGAAGGCATTTAAGAGATGGACAATCATTTACCAAGGATATTGTAGCAATGAATTCTTATTTAGGTTAGAGTTAAAACAGGTAACATTTAAGGTTCTTTTCAACTTTAAGTTCTAGTTTTATATGACTGATTCCTAGGTGTGAGTGCACCTGTTCTTTCACTTGGTTTGATGGTAAGTTTTCTGACAAGGAGACTTATTGTACATTCATAATGCAGCTTCTGGTAATAAATGACTAGGTAATATTAAATACATTGCAGCCTTACAACTTCAGCAATAGGTCTCCTGAGAAGAGCTTGTGGAAGATGTTTTTTTAAATCAATTATTGATATGTCACAAAGAGACTAGACTTCCATTTTGCACTTATGTCTTTTTTTTAATATGGTTGCAGATGCTAAAGTATTCTAAGTATTCTTGCTGTTGACCCTCTGCCTAGGATATATGGGAGATCACTAATTTGAATGACTGGAATGAATAAAAAAGTATTTATTAAACACTATGTGCTATGCATTGTGTTAAATTTTGGGAATCAAATACAAAATGAAGATAATTCCTGACTTTGAAGACCTTACATTCTCATGGGCAAGGACAACTTTATAGAGTGACGTGTTTTGGTCAGAGAAGTCAAAGGGCAGGTGAATGGAGCCATGGAACTCCTTTGATTTGTCATTTTCAAGAGTGGTAGTATAGATTTGATTACCTTACCAAAGCAAGAGGTAGAAAGGTGGAAGTGGATGGGTGTGCATATAGTAGCATGTTAGGAGGTAGCCAGGGAGTAGCAGCATGGTAATTCTGGTTCAAGATAGTTATGGTTAATACTCACCAACCAGAATCCCAGGGCTCTAGATAAAGCTGGAGTGCTGATGGGAGGTGGAGGTCAGAGAATGGAGGGGGATATATTTCAGGAGAATGCAGGAATATGAGATAATGTGATAAAGCTGACAAGGTATCTGTGTTTGCGTGTGTGTGTATGTGTGTGTGTGTGTGTGTGTGTGTGTGTGTGTGTGTGTATTTATAGAGGTTGGGGTCTGGATCAGGCTAATTGTGAGTATGAGTACAGTTGCAGGAATTCAGGACAGAAATCTCTAACTCCATTTTCCTTCAGTACTGTTAAATGAAGGTCTTGAGCAACCTTCATAACCTCGGGGCCCGCTGCCAGGGGCATGATGGAAGTTGAAAGGAATTTACTCATCCCAACTCAAATATTAGGCAAATTGGGGAGGTAGTCACCAAAGCAGAAAAATGTAGATATAAAAAGACAGATTGAGCATAAGGGATTATCATATGCTGGTTGAGTGAAGCTGTGCATATGATTCATAAAAAAGCAAGCTGGTACTACTCCAGTTGTGGAGAAGATGCTGCTGTTAGTTCAGAATAAGACAAAGACTTTTAGATGCATAGTCCAGTGATGTAGCCATGGTAGCCATGAAATTTAAATGGCCTCCAGTCTTTTGGAACATTCTGTGGGTGAACACTGACGAGGACTGCCCAGAATGAGAGGGCATGGATGGGTTACATTCTCTATTGATAAAGGGAATACCTGAATTTCTGAGATCAGAAGTCCTATGAAGATTTGACAAAAGAATACAGATACATAATTCTAAAGCATGCCCCCACCCACAAGCCCAGCCACCCTATCAGATGATGAAATGAGTTTAGTTTGGCATCATTTGTTCTTTGTGGACCCATGTTAGTTTCAGAGGATCAGTTTACTGAACCCTTTTCAAAGTTCCTGTAAAATTCTTTTTAAAAATCCGTGTTAGCATTTTATCAGGAATCAATACCAGGTTATCAATTCCAACAGTGAAATATAGATTTTTGAACAATGGTGTATCATTCTGGTGACCATTGTCCCTTTAATAATTCCACAAGTTCATCAAACGTCTTCATCTTTAGTAGATAGGAAGCAGTGAGGTCAGCCATTCAATATAGCGTTTATTATGTTTCACGCCGTGGGGGGAAGTGCTGGGGATACAAAGAAAGGAAAAAAAGTGATTCCTGCTGTCAACAAACTGGTGTTCTCATGGAGGGAGACAAGTTGATAACTGGGATGTACTAGAAATATACAGAAAAGGGAGAACATAGTCTCAGAGAAGTAGGCACTAGCTACTGCGAGAGCTGAGAAATACTTCCTGCAGAAGATGGGATTCGAGCTGAATTGTGAAGGAAGACAGGGAAATTAAAAGGTGGAAGTGAAGAGGGAGAGCATTCCGGATATGGAGGACAGCAGGGTCAAAGGCAAGGTGTCATGTTCCATTATTGTCAGTTTACCCCCTTTGAATCTCCACCAGGTGCACTGACTCAAACCAGCCAAAGTCTTACCTTCCATCTGGAGCCTTCCCTGTCCCCCAGTCTCAGTTCTCCCTTCGTTCTCTGAACTCTTGAGGTACTGAAAGGATCTACTTTCCCTAGAGCAGTGGTTCACAATCTGTGGGTTGAGACCCCTTTGGGGGTCAAACAACCCTTTCATAGGGGTCACCTAAGGCCATCGGAAAACACACTACCCATCTCTAAGCGGGTCTGGCCACATGCAGATATACCCATATATATTAAAGGGTGGGCATTAGGAAGGTTGAGAACCACTGCCCTAGAGCATCTCATAGTGGCAGGAAAGTGACCCTGGATTCTTGAAGGCTATGCCAATGTAGTTCAGATTCTTGCAGATCTTTCAAAGTTGGAGCGATTACAAGTATAGGCCTTGAGAAAGAAAGGGCAGTGTACCTTCACTGGAACTGGTCTAATATAACTACCAATTGAGAAAAGTTTTCATTCACAGCATGAAAACCTTCTACTGTGGGATTAAAGGCAAGGGTTGTGGTCTCCAATGTTGGAGACAAATTTTGAACTTGAATTCCTTCCTTGAATTTAGGGACCCTCAAAGTATGTTTGAACCCAGTATTTGAATAGATGTAATTCTTTATTACACTCTGATTTTCATGAATTTTAATAATCTATCTCTAACTAGGTTGTACTTCCTTGAGGACAGGAATTTTTTCTCGTTTCCTAGTCTGGTAGTGAGGGAATGAATATTAGATTTGGAACCAAAGGGTATAGATTTGAATCCTGCCTCTGTCACCACCTGTGCAACTTTGGGCAAATTGCTAATGACTCTTGTCTTCAGTTCCTCGTCTGTAAAAGGAAAGGGTTTTGAGTAAATGGCCTCAGAGTTCCCTTTGAGCTCTCACTCTGTGGTTCTATGATTCCACATAGCACCTTTCCCAGGACTGAACTCATAGCAGACCTTCTTGCATGATTTACTTCTGTATATTGGAAGTGTGACTCAATTTTCAAAACTATTTAAAATCATGATCTTATTAGTTAATAAAAATCATAGAATATTAGAATTAAAGCTGGATAGTATCTCAGCAGCAATCTAATTTAACCCTTTAAGGTTAAATGACTTGCCTAATGCCACAGTGGTAAGGAAGTGTCAGATGCAGGATTTGAACTTACTCACTTCAAAGCTAGTTCTCCTTCCACATTTCAGCAAGGATTTACTCAATGCATTCTATGTGCTAGGCTCTGAAGTAAGTGCTGGAGATACAAAAACAAAAATGAGAGTCCCTTCATTCAAGGACTTTGCCTTCACGGAAGCCACAGATTATTTAAATCGTCTCTGAATTTGTAAATGGTAAATATGGCAATGTTCTTTGTAGGTTTCCTTGATGTAAGGAGGATGCTCATGTACTTGGTAAATGTCAGGGGCCAGATGATACTAATTCTGGTGAACTAAGTTTCATTTAGTCATACCTGACTTTTTGTCACCCCATTTGGGGTTTTCTTGGCAAAGATACTAAAGTGATTTGCCATTTCTTTCTCCAGTTCATATTATAAATGAGGAAACTGAGGAAAACAGGATTAAATGAATTGCCCAGGCTCACACAGCTAGTAAGTACCTGAGTCCAGATTTGAACTCAGGAAGATGTCTTTCCTGTCCCTAGCCCACCATTGTGCCACCTAGCTGCCTAGTGACTAAATTAAATGAAGTTAATTCCATTCCTCTCTGAAACAAAGGAATTTAATGGAATAATCAAAGATCATATTTTAGAACACAGATATACACAGAAAGCAAAACCTTTTCCTCTTGATATCTCTGATTTTTAGGTGAGATCGTGATTAAAGTTTTTTTGGGGGAAAGATTTCATGAAGATTTATAGAAGGATATGGATAATAAATGGACAGGATGAGGAGGTATATGTGTAGGGGTGGGAATTATGGTCAGCACTCTCTGATGGTGGGTCACTGCCTCCAGTCTTCAGATCCATCAGTGGATTTGAGGACTGATGATTAAATCTTATTTGAGTATTCTGAGGAGAGCACTAATGAACTCTTCATGGATGCCTTAATGAGAGTTGGTGTTAATAAGAAAGCCTAAATTAAGCAAGATCTTGGCTCTCAAAAGACTTGCACATTCATTCAATTCAGTGTTCCTGAGAGCTAGCTCTACACTAGGCATCATTAGTTTACTCAGTCTTCACAATGGTACTAGGAGGTAGAAAGTTTATTTTTCTCATGGGTGACATTCAGACTGAGTCATAACTAGCACTTCTTTTTTGCAGCTGCAAAGCAAAAAATAACATGCCCTCAATTCACAGATATCATTTAGCCCTGTTAACTTAGATATTTATTTCCCTTAACCTTTCTCTTTGTTTTAAAATTACAGGCTTAGACTAGGTAATCTCTAAGATCTCTTAAAACTGTAAGCAATTTGAAGCAGTGCAGTATAATAGAAAGGGCCTTGGTTCTGTGTTCAAATCCTGCCTCTAATGTTTATCACCAGTGTTATCTTGGGCAACTCACCTCTATAGACCTCAGGTTCCTCTTCTGTAAAAATGAAGGGCTTTGTCCAGAAACAGTCTCTCAGGTCCCTTTCAACTCTAGATCCATGATCCAATAAGCCTATAAGGGCTTAGTTTGCAGTCAGATAGTCTGGGTTCAAATTCTAGTTTTTCTATATACTTGCCAGTTGACACTGGGCAAGTCATTTACCTTCCCTGGGCTTCAGTTTTCTCATCTGTACAATGAAAGGGTGGGAATATAACAGTGATGCCAAACTCATATAGAAATGAGTTCCCTGCAGAGCACATTGACTTAGCAAATCACAAATTAGCTCTACCTAAATTGTATTATATTTTTTATTTATTTTGCTAAACATTTATCAATTACATTTTAATTGGGTTTCATTAATGACACATGGGAATTTTGTTGGTTGCTTTTGGCTACCTGACTGCAAGTTTGACATCTCTGGACTAGCAGACCTCTAAAGCCCCTTACAACTTTAAACATATGATAGCATGCTTGCCAAGGTTCAGTCCAGCTCTAACAATCCTTGATTATAAGACTCTAAGAATTTTTCATTGCATTTGAGAAGTGGGAGAAAGGCCAAGAAAGGAAAAAATACAATAAAGAATTATAATGGCAGCAAAGTCTGAGATGAGAGATGAGTCAGCCTTTTGTTCAGAGATGTTGAGCTTTGAGAAAGACCTTTGAAGTCACCCCTTCAAGTCTCCACCTGTAGTGATATTTGCTATCATCCAGTGGGTGCTTCAGCTAATGCAGCTTTTCAATATTTATTAGCATCTGCTGTTGCCTTTTTGAGGTTAGCATGACTCATCTGACATTTGAGACCAATGTGCTTTGAGCTTTGGTCATTTGGCTGTGATCAAGAAGTCTGAATTTCTACAAAGTTCTCCTGGTTGAGATTCTAGCTGCTCTCTCCATGTAACAGTTGGCATTTGGGGTGGTTTTTCTCAAAGAAACTTCATCTCCAGGATGGCACTTTCTGTTCAAAAGGATATCACAACTCTGAGTGCTGATTTATCGAATCAACTCTGAACCTTGAAATTGAAAATTTGATTCTCTTTAAAAGCTGGCTTCTCTACACTTCCCAAAATTAGATCTTTGGTTCTCCCTAAGATTATGCATTTGAACCACTTAGACCAATTTTATACTATTTCTCTGCAGAAATAATACTCGGAATTCTTTTCCTTGGGACAAAAGTGGTTTCCATCAAATATACACAAGTATATACACAGAGGACAGTCTAACTATGGACGTGGTCATGACTGAAGAGAGGATAGCCCATTCTGTAGTGTGCTTGGCACAATAGAAGGCACTTAAATGTTTGTTCTCTAGCACCCTCTCCTCCATGGGAGTTCAGCAGGGAATCCTTGGAAGAGAAGCACCATGGGACTCTGTGTAGAGTGTGCTACATGATGGTGGAAAGCTATGAGATCAGGCACAGGGATGTGACAGTCATTACAGGGTTGAAATGTGTGCCTTCTCTATATTCATTTTCTGAGACAAAGCCTCCTTTGCCTTGCGTTAATTACTGGACTTATCCTTTGCATATAGTATACAACCCATACAAAGATATTTGCTAAATCAGCTTGCATTTTTTATCTTCTTGTCACTTCATGTTCACATATGTCAGTTTCTTAACAATATCATAAATTCCTTGGAGGGCAAAGATTATGCTATTTTGCTTCATATTCCCAATAATGTGTGTTAAGTAGCACCCAGTACTAACCAAAGAGATGAATGAAACTGTTTTTGTGCTCAGATATAGAGAAAATTGATGCAGTCCATTGACTAAGATTTCTTTCTTCTGTCAATCATCTAATCATTAAGAAAGTCGTGAATGAGGGTTGTTTGGGATTTTTTGTTTTGTCTTGTCTTGCCCATGTGGAGATCATAATTTTGTAAGAAGACATATTCACTCTGGAATAGTGATTGGTGGAAAGCAATTATCTCTGCTTCAGTGGGTAAACAGTTGTGCTGAGCAGTGCATTGTTGTTTCTGCAAATTTGCCTTTCACATTGAAATAACGTATCCTTGGGTTGTTCAGAACAAGGAAGGTGATAGTCCCATTGTCCCTTCCCTTCATCAGTTTAGCAGCTTGTGGTGTGGTAGTGATAGTACTAGTCATGCAGTAAGAAGACCTGGGTATGGGACAGTTAGGCAGTGCAGTAAATAGAGCCTCAGCCCTGGAGTCAGGAGGACCTGAGTTAAAATCTGGCCTCAGATACTTAACATGTACTAGCTGTGTGACCTTGGGCAAGTCACTTATTACTAATTGCCCTTCCTTCCCCCCTCCAAAAGGACAAAACAAAAAACAAAAAAAGAAGACCTGGGATTCATATCCTGCCTTTGACATGTATTACTTGTGTTGGTATAAAGTGGCTTACTATGTGCCTAAGGCTCAGTTTCTCATATTTAAAATGAGGGGATAGACTAGATGGATTCTTAGGTCCCTTCCAGCCCTAGCTATGTGATCCTTATAAATGGAATACATTGTTGAACTCTTGGTGCCATATTTTAGGAAGGACGTTGATAAGCTGGAACACATCCAAAGGAGGGCAGTCAAGATGTCAAAGGGGCTCAAAATCATGACAGAAGTCAATCACCTAAAGCAATTAGACATGGTTAGCCTAAGTAAGAAAAGGCACAGATCTGTCACCAGCTGTCTTTTAAGATTAGACTGACTAAGGGTTGTTTTGGAGGGCAAAAGAAGGATCACTTGCAAGCTCCATGGCAGAAACCCTGCCTGTTCAATTTCCGTATGTCTCTGAGGACCAGTGACAGTACTGTGCATTAAGTATTTGATGTTTTAGTAAATCAAATGGAAGTTACAAGGATGAAGATTTTTAGTTCCATATATGGAAGAATTCTAACAATGAAAACTGTCCCAAAGTAGCACTGATTGCTTTCTGAAGGAATGAGCTCCCTGTCACAGGAATAGTCCAAACAGAGTACAAATAACCACTTATTCATCATGATGTGAAAGGAATTCCTGAAGTGGGTATGGGGAGGATTGGGTTAGATGACCACAGAGTTCCTTTCCAAATCTAAGACACTATAGGATTATCTGATTGTGTATAGGATTTAGATGTGGAAGGGATTCTGAAGATAATTTGAGTCCTACTCCTTAATTTTATAGTTGGGAGAGAAGGGGAAGCAGAAGGAGGAAAGAGGAGAAAAAGAGAGAGAAGAATGAAGGGGAATGGGGGAGAAGGGGAGAGATTTGAAAAGAGGGAAGGATTATTATTAAATGGATAGGGACAGGGACAGACTGACAGGTAAAGAGAAACAGTTGGGAAGGAAGAGAGGAGAGGAGAGGAGAGGACAGGAGAGGAGAGGAGAGGAGAGGAGAGGAGAGGAGAGGAGAGGAACATCTGATGTCATACAAGTAATAATAAGTAGTAGAGTTGGACCGCAAATCCATTGTTTTTTCTAGGACACATTGGTGCCTCTGATTCTTTGATGTAAGACTTTCCCCTGATTTGGATTAATGAACGTTTAATATACTAATTATTAATAAGACTCTATAGCTCAGAAATTATTAATAAGCACATTTGTTGTGACTCTCAAACCACTTTGAAAGCTTGATCAACTTTAAAGGACATAATGTTTTTTATTTGGCCTGATCATTCGCTTTTGCTAAGTAGCGTTCCATTTTAATTGAAGTGAGTACCAGATCTGAGCTACAGTACTTTTGCAGGGCATTTGGGATAAAGTAATTTCCTTACAGTTATAAAAGTTTAGAAATGAAAAACTGGACAAGATGCATAATATTGTCAAGTGTAGCTTTGAGTGGATAAAGACAGGAACTTAGAGTAAACAAACTACATAAACTAGAATGCCCATAGAATTGGGGGAAGGTCTGTTCTGATGAATTTTCTAGTTAACGCTCTTCCAAGCTTTTTTAGTTCTGTCTTTATAAGGGGATTCTAATGAACTCAACTGAGTCCATCACTAAGAATCAAAAGAATAATTTCTGAAGAAATTATCTCCCTCTATGACTGTGGAATAGGTGAAGAAAGTATAGGAAATTGAGCTTACTCTGTCTTGATTCCAAGATACAAGCAGAATCCCCCCCCCCCACCTACACACTTTATTTCTGATGTAAGATTTTTGTGACTTCTCACACTCAAGAATAGAAAACATAATATAGGACTATGATTGTACATAATACAATAAGTGTTCTTATTAATGTGTTAATTTTGCTCCTGGTTAAGGAAACATTTTGTCTTTTCAATGACAGAAGTGATTTATTTACTTAAATTTTAATTTATCCTTTGTTTTTGCATCCCCATTTCCCAATACATTCCTATTCTTTTCCCTCCCCCTCCCAATGAACCTAACCTTATAATAACAAAGAATTTAAAAAAAGAGGCAAAAATACAATTCAGCAAAACTACTCCAATGTCAATCGAGTCTGACAGCAAATTTGATGTTTCATATTGGTAGCTCCCCAAAGAAGGGCTTTTTTGGGCCCAAACTTGATTAGTAGAATTTTATAGTATTCATGTTTGATTTTTTGTTGATCTCTTCCCTGACATTGCTGTAGTCACTGTGTGTAATTTTCATGCTTTTGCTTACTTCACTTTGTATCAGATGTTCATATGTCTTCCCATAGTTCTGGGCATAGAAGTTTAGCCTCCATTCCTGAGGGAAAGGATGCTGTTGAACTGCAAAAAAGCTCTCTGGATACTTTTGTAATAAGTTTGATATAAGAGATTCTCTAGACTTTGTTTTGCCCACTTAGCAGCAGTTCTCAACCTGTGGATCCCAACCCCTTTGGGGGTTGAACGACCCTTTCACAGGGATTACCTAAGAGCCTCGGAAAACATATATTTCTGATTGTCTTAGGAACAGAGATACCATGCCTCTGTCTCCAGGTGGGTCTGCCCCGATGCAGATACACCCACATACAAATATTAAAGGGTCCCAGCATTAGGAAGCTTGAGAACCACTGCCTTAAGGGAACAAAAAAATTGATGACTGATGTGTTTTCCTTTAGTCTCTGTACATAACTTGTAGACTAGTGTCAGAAATTGGGATCTTCCTCATTTGAGAATAAACTTTCCTTCCTTGAATCTTGCATCAAACATTGGCCCTTCCTTATGCTTTCATCACTTTCCATTTTGTATTATGGGTATTTGAGTACAAGTTATAGCTTCCTAATATATATTGGAAGATACATGGAGGCAGTGGTATTCTATTCTTTTTTTGTATTTTCTTCCTTGGCCTCCCTCAGTGCTCCACCAATATTTAATAGGTAATCTTGATTGCCTGAAGAATAAGCAAATATAAATGCACTGGTAGGGGAAGTGGAAAGGACATAAGCAAGCATTCCTTATTCATTTTCTTTATCTATAGCCTTGAACAATATTTCCCAAACTAGAAGATCATCCCAAAGATTACTTAAAAACGTTCTTTCATGTAAAAATGTCTCTTTTATACTTTGACAAATGGAACAGTAGGCTGAATAGATGTCTGGTAGGTAAGAGAAACCTAAGCTCATGGCTGGTAATTTCTCTTCCTGAGAGGCTTATTTTTTTTTCTTCTGTAAATGGTATATGTCAGAATTCAGCAATTTCAGAAGCATTTCAAGACCTTAAAAATTATATGTGGACTTCTGCAAAGTTTTGAATATTCTGTAGATCCTTTGAAAACAAATCAGACTGGGTGGGATTTGTGGCACTAGAAATCATTTCCTTTTAGGAGAAAGAATTGAAAGAGGCTTTTTTTTTTGACAAAAAGGAGAGTATAGAAATTTTTTTCTCCATGGTTTTGCTACATGATTCGTGATTATTGGCTATTTGCTGTGACCCAAAATGATGATGATTACCACAATTTTGATGGGATTCTAAGCTTTCGAAAGCACTTTGCTCACAACAGCCTTGTAAGGTAGGTCATTATGGTCATTTTACAGATGCACTCCCTCTTTGCACTGGCATCATCTCTACATCTGACAAAATGCTGCCTGAATCACATTCTGTCATTTTTCCAGAAACTTGTCAGAAGTTGATGGATGAGTTACTTACAGTGACACAAAGTGAAATTGAGGTCTTTTAAAAGTAGTTGTGGATAAGAAACCCATCATTTCTTGTCCTAGGAATATTTTAAATGTCAGACTGGCTCATCCAGTCAGTGTTTAACAGTTTAACAGTGTTTAACACGGACATTTTATGAGAGCGCAGTAGAGGTTCTATGTAGTCTAGAAGAGAGAGAGAACTGAATTTGTAGTCTGGAGACCATGGTTCAAATCCCAGTTCTGACCTTTGCAGGCCATTGTGACCTCAGGCAGACGACTTGGTAACTTGAGGCTTCTGTTTCATCATCTTTCAAAGGGAATTAATAGCCCACTTCACTGGCTTGTTAAGACGCAGTACTTTATACATGTTAAAATGCTATAGAAGTGGGAGTCAATCAAAGAAACCAAAGAAGAGTGAAATTCTCTGGGCCTAATAAAGCTGATGTGAAGAGTGAGATCACCATTCAGCAAACTATGCATTGTCATGCCTTCTCTGCTCAAATTATAGCTCAGCTCTGAGGGAGGTGGAGAGATACAAGTTATAGTCCCTGGCCTCATGGGAGCTTACAGTCTAGTAGAAGAGGTAAGAGGTGTTCACAACTATAATTCAAAACAGATCATGTTTAAATACATAATAAAGGGTCATAGGAGCACAGATTTAGACTAGAAGGGACCTTAGGAGTCATCTCTTCTAATCTCGTTTTATAGATGTGAAACAGTGTCTCAGAAAGACTAAATTAACAAGTTGCCCAAGAGAATATAGCTAGTTAAATGAAGGATCCAGGATTTTCACTGAGTTCCTCTGATCCTCAGGGCAACCAGGAGGTGCAGTGGATAGAACACTGGTCCTGGAGTCAGGTAGACCTGAGTTCAAATCTGGTCTCAGACATTTACTACTTGTGTGACCCTGGACAAGTTGCTTACCCCTATTTACCTCGGTTTCTGTATCTATAAAATGAGAAGATAATATCACCTACCTCCCAGGGTTGTTGTGAGGATACAATGGGATAATAATTGTGAAGTACTTAGCTAGTAAGTGCTATATAAATGTTATTATTATATTATCATCATCATTATCATCTTCACCGTTATGTCTAATGCTCTTTCCACTTCCCTTATCAGCCTTCCTGTTAGTAATAAAACATGTGAATTCATAGGAAAAAACTCATGTTTTCCTGAGAGGAAAAGAGAGGTAATTAAGGAAGGTTTCATGTGGCACAAAAGTGGAGGAGAAATGAGACATGGGACAACGTAAGGGAATTTAATGACAAAAGACTGTACCAGACTGCTGAAACTTTCTATACTCAGATTGTGATGTCAGTCAATTTCTATCTCTTCACATATCTCTAATGGAACTATAATTTGAAATGTAGATATCTATATGGGTGCCTTATGCCCTCTTTAGATTGTAAACTGCATCTAGATAAGAACTTTACCTTTATGTAAACTTTTCATCTCTGTAGATTCTCATACAGTAATCCATATATAATAGACATTTAATAATTGCTGTTTTTATGGTGATCTTTAAAGGTCCTTTCCACCTTTAAATCCCAGATTCTCATACGTAGACATTGTTTTTATTAATTTTATTTATATAAAATTGCATTAGCACAGTGTTTGACATATAGCAGGTGCTTAATAAGTTCCTGTTAAATGAATCTATGTGATTTACAAAAAATGTTTTTTCTTTCTTTTTTTTTTAAAGGTCATTCTTGACATCTTTCCTGGACTAGTACTATTTTTTCATTCAGGGCAGTTCTCTCCCTTTTACTTTTGGCTTTAAACCTCAGCTAAGGTAACTATTTCCCCTTAATCTAATCTTTGTTCAAAAGGGAGGAAAGGGTGAATTATTTTTATTATTTATTTGTCTATTTATTTGTTTATTCATTCATTCATTCATTCGTTTATTTATTTATTAATTATAGGGTTTTAAAGTTTATACAGTGTCCCATATAATTTATCTTTTTTAATTCTCACAGCAGAACTCTGGTGTAGGTAATGAAAGTACTATTATTTCCATTTGACAGATGAGGAAATTGAGACACAGAAAATTAAGTGAATTACCCAAGGTCACATAAGTTCAAAGGAGGAGGACTAAGATCGGCAAAAACTTTTTCTATTACACATCACAATTGCTTTTGAAGCTTATTGGATGAATCCAAGAGCTAGAAACTTTTGAGGGAATCTAGTCCAATTTCCTAGTTTTATTGATAAAGAAACCAAGATTCTGTTAAGTAAGGCAACTTTTGCTAGGTCACACAAGGATTCAGTGTCAAACCTATATCTCTTAACTCCGATCCCAGAGCTCTTTCCTTTCCTGGAATAATGAGGAGACAGATATTTTATTTTTAAAATTTTATTTTCAGTTTCAGAGTCTTTCTTTTTCCAGCCTCTCACCCATTGAGAAGGCAAGAAATGCAACATATTCATTATACTATGAAGTTTTGCCAAACATGTTTCCTGATTATCTGTGTCCTGTGGGAAAAAAGTAAGAAAAATAAAGAGACAGAAATATGCTTCAGTCTGCACTCTCAGTCTATCAGTTCTCTATCTGGAGGTGGAGAACATGTTACATCATTTTACATTCTTCTGAGTTGTGGTACATTATCGTATTGATAAGTTACTAAATCTTTCACTGACTATTTTTTTTACAATATTGATATTACTGTGTAGATTATTCTTCTGGTTCTGCTCACTTCACTTTGTATCAATTTATATAAGTCTTCCTCGGTTTTTTCTGGTTTCATCCTTTTCATCGTTTCTTATAGCACAATAGAATTCCATCACATCCATATACTATAACATGTTCCGTTCCCCCAATTGATGGACATTGCTTCAGTTCTTTGCTACCACGAAAAGAGCTGCTATAAATATTTTTGTGTGCATAGATTTTTGTTTCCTTTTAACGTGATGCCCTTGGGGTGTAGTTCTAGTAGTGTTATTGTGAAGTCAAAGGGTATGCACAATTTTGTAGCCTTTTGGGGGCCGAGTTCCAAATTGTTCTCCAGAATGATTGAATGAGTTCATAATTCCACCATTTTGTTATTTTGTTTTATGTCATCTTAGTCAATCTGATGAGTGTGAGGTAGTACCTCAGAGTTGTTTTAATCCAAACAAATCACCTAAAGTAAAGAATCCAAAATCCTTAGTAGCTGATCTCTTCTACGTCATGTCTTACTATGTTTTTCCAAATGCTTCTTTTAACCAGCAGCTCTTTGGCAGTACTTCAATGACATCCAGACAAGAAAGTATTACTTCTCTCAGGATAACTATATTATTTACTGTTTACTTTAGATAATGCTGAACTGGAATCCAGATTTGATTAGAGTTCACTATTATTAGTCTGTATCCAGAGATCTATATCTTTATATGTTTATATGTTTAAATAATAGTTTATTTTCCCTCAATTACATGTAAATTTTTAAAAACATTTTTGGTTCTTTTTTTTTTAAAGTTTTTAAGTTCCAAATTCTATTCCTCTCTCCCCTCCTCCATCCCTGAGGTGGCAAGCATTCTGATATAGTTATACACAGGCAATCATGTAAACATTTCCATATTAGTCATTTTGTGTAAGACTATTTGAGCAAAAAGAGAAAGTGGAAAAGTTTGCTTCAGTCTGTATATACATATATATTAAATCATACATATATAGTATCTACTATAATTATCCTCCCAACAATAAAAGATCTCAAGTACAAACCTGGCAAAATTATGCCCCAAATTTGCTATAGGTGAAAGTGTATAGGCAAAACAGTATATTTCTGTATACACACACACACGTGCACACGATGTATAAGTACGTGTGTGCATTAAAATATATACATGTATACATACACATGTGTTTGTGTATATAAATAGTGTCTGTATATACACACATAGATATACACACCTTGTATACATATCCATACATATTAGCATATATGTAAATACATTTATGTTGCATATAAATAATTTACATATACAAATATATACATATATATACACATACACATATACATATACACACACACATATATATACACACACACACACACACACATATGATTTATATGTTTAGGGATAGGAACTAGATTTGTCATTTTGTTAGTAAAAGGTGACTCTGGGATTAGGAAACACCCTTTATTAATTCATGGCAACATGTTTTGTGAGACTTATAGTCTTAGGATATTGCCTAAAGCACCAGAAGGTCGAATAACAGACCTGGAGTCACACAGCCAGTATATGACAGAGACAGAACATGACCTTAGGTTTTCCTACCTCCAAGGCCAGCATTCTAGCCATAGAATACCTGTATAATATTATTATTGCTTTTTAAAGTTGGAGTTTTGCAGGATTCCATTCAAGGAATTGAACTGGACAGTATAATTCCATGATCACAGTATAGTTAGCTGTTTCTTATTTTTAATCAGGAAAGGAAATGGTTTAAAATTGATATAGAACAAATGGAATGCATGAAATTACTTTTGAAGCAAGGGTTCATAGGAGATAATTTCCAGCTCTGATAAAACGACCACTAGGTTCTTTAATACAGTCTTACCTGAAATCTTTCAGACTTGTTTTCAGATTTTTGATTCAGTGCCACTCAGTTATCTTCTCTCCATCCCTCCACGCCCATCCAAGCACTTGTTTGGTGTAAGGGGTTTTGTTAAGTGATGGAGAGATGATATAACAAGATGGCTAAGACAATGATCCCTGCCGTCAAGGAACATCCAGTTGAATCAGAGAATAAGTTTTGGCAGCAGCTACATCACGCTCTATGCGAGGTCAAATCTTTGATTACAGTGACCCAACAAATAGCACCACCCCCTTGTCATCAAACATTGTTAATATTGGAATTTAAAAAGTATTGATAGAATATTTAACTTATTTTGGCCTGTGCAAATGCAGATAACCAGTCTTACCCTTCATTAAGGCTAATTAAGACTCTAGTGTAGTTGGTCAGTAAAATTTGAGTATTGTCTTTAAGTCAGGCACTTGATAGACTGTAAGAGAAGGATGTAAGATCTGTATTGTTCAGGCAACCCCCAAATTGGGAACACTCAATTCCCCCCTGCTTTTGATACCTCGTCTTCTTTCCTGAGAAGTCCTTTTCTACCATGGACATGCTTTGCTATGGTTTTTTTAAATTTAGTTTTTATTTATTTTCTTGATTACATTATTCATTTTCATTACATTTTTGAATTACACATTTTCTCCCCATCTTGCCCCTGCCCCAACACTAAAACAGCAATCCCAGTGTAAAGCCCCTCCTCTGCTCTGCTCTCTAATTTTCTGGTAGGGCAGGGAGGGTCTCCCTATCCTAGCCCCTGTATATCTTAATTCCTAGTTGCAGGTATTGTAGAACTTTAAATTCTAG